>OZ007584.1:13964816-13969816 GCA_963931925.1 Onchidella celtica
TGACTGGGTGAAATAAAAGATATTTCCTCATACATCAAACAAAGAGGTGTGAAAATGCGTTACTTTGATACCTATTGATTCCTTTTCTTTCAGATGGAATATTTCCACTGCGATATAATGACGTTTGGAAACACTTTTAAAAAAGTACACATGATTGGTGAGTTTATAGTTTGGTTGCCTAATCACTTACTAATTTTTGGGGGCTTTTTCAGTTCAGTGAAAAAATTATTGTACCAGTGTGGGAAAGTCCAATTGTTTTAAGAGGACAATAGGCTCTTTCAGGTCTGTGAAAATCCGATGTTGCATTTCAGACTTTACAAGCAAGCCAGGGCCTGTTATGCATGTATGTGTCGGCCAAACGCTACATTTGCTATGGGACTTTGACCTTAGCAAAGCAGTCAGGGTAAGTAACCCTTTCTTATTATTTTTAATTTCTTTTTTTAAGGCCATTATTTTCTCGAAGTGCAAATCCGTACAACATGTTTTGCACACAATTCGATGACGTGGGCGGGGGTAGCTCTACCTGATTGGTCTAAAATGTAAGCGGTCTTCTATGAATGAAGAAGAGTCATCACATTGCGTGTTCTACGTCATCAAATTGTGTGCACAACATGTTGTACGGATATGAGCTTCCTATTTTTCTACTGCCTAGCCAGGATTATCCCATAAAGGTGCTCTGGTCAAGGACACAGACTAATAAAATACCCAGACTGGGTGATCCCATTGTGTTACGTCATGAACCATCCGCCATTATAGGTTTATGGTAGCGACTGACGCTTCAGCATAGCTACAATTTTGAATGATACCATTTTGAAGCTCCTACTGAACGCGGAAGTTTGGTTCCACACCAAGAAATTAATACATGTACAACCAATCTTGACAAATAAAAAGAAATTTCTACTGCAGATAGAACTAGAATCGGAATTTCCCGAGCGGCGGCCATGTTGGTTATACGATCGCCACTCGGGAAATTCCGTAAAAAACGACACAGACCGAAGCCTGTGCTTCCAGCCTGGTTAATTTATTAGTCTGTGGGTCAAGGACAAGTAATGATTGTGATTGACAGCCTGCATTTTGTAGAATTCATCACCACGAAATAGGGCATTGATGTTGTATTACTTTGTCAGCCTCGGTCATTACCGGGAACTTTTGAAGTTATATTTGTCAATGTACATTTTGTTGAACCCATCAGCTCAGAGAAGTTGCATCCGTCAGACTTCAAAATCCATCAGCGCGGAAAGGTTCGGGTGAGGTTGGCGTTCTATTTGTCAGCCTGCATTTTTGTTAAATCCATCAGCACGAGAGATATTTTGATATAGTGTTAAATCCACCAGCACGACAGATTTTATGATGTTGTATTAATTTTGTCAGCCTGCATTGAATTTGTTAAATCCATCAGCACGACAGATTTTATGATGTTGTATTAATTTTGCCAGCCTGCATTGAATTTGTTAAATCCATCAGCATGAGAGATATTTTGATATATATTGTTAAATACACCAGCACGACAGATTTTATGATGCTGTATTAATTTTGTCAGCCTGCATTGAATTTGTTAAATCCATCAGCATGAGAGATATTTTGATATATATTGTTAAATTCACCAGCAGGACAGATTTTATGATGTTGTATTAATTTTGCCAGCCTGCATTGAATTTGTTAAATCCATCAGCGTGAGAGATATTTTGATATATATTGTTAAATTCACCAGCACGACAGATTTTATGATGTTGTATTAAATTTGTCAGCCTGCATTGAATTTGTTAAATCCATCAGCATGAGAGATATTTTGATATAAATTGTTAAATTCACCAGCACGACAGATTTTATCATCATCATCATTGCCTTTCTCACCCTGGATCAGGGTATAGACCACCAACAAACACTTTCCATCCCTCTCTATCATGGGCCAGCCTCTTTACATTATTCCAAGTCTTTCCGCTTCGTTGCACATCATTTTCTCTGGCTCTTCTCCGCGTTCCGCGCGGCCTTCCTCTTGATCTCTTGCCCTTATTAATTTTGTCAGCCTGCATTGCATTTGTTAAATCCACCAGCAAGGGAGATTTCTTGATGTTGTATTTGTCAGCCTGCATTTTGTTAAAACCACCAGCACCGGTGATTTTTTGATATTGTATTTAACAGTCGTGCACTTTGTTGACTCCATTAGTAAGGGGAAGTTCTTGGTGTATTTGTGAGCGTGCATTTCGTTAAATACATCGTCACAGAGAGGGTTTTGAGATAGATAGATAGTGTAATAGATGGGATGGTAGGAGTAAGGACAGAGAGATTTGTTTGTGTGTTTGTTTGTTTGTTTGTTTGTTTGTTTGTTTGTTGTTGTTCATAAAAGAGACTGATCTGCTTTAGATCTCTGGGGATGGATGGATGGATAGATCGATGGATGGATGGATGGATGATGGATGGATGGGTGGATGGATAGATTGATGAATGGATGGATGGATGGATGATGGATGGATGGATGGATGGATAGATCGATGGATGGATGGATGGATGGTGGATGGATGTGTGGATGGATAGATTGATGGATGGATGGATGGATGATGGATGGATGGGGGGGATGGATAGATCGATGGATGGATGATGGATGGAAGGGTGGATGGATAGATTGATGGATAGATTGATTGATGGATGGATGGTTGGATGGACCGATGGATAAAAGGGTGGATGGATGGGCAGATGGATGGATGGATTATGGATTGATAAATAGATAGACGGATGGATGGATGGATGGGTGGATGGGTGGAAGGATGGATGGATGGATGAATGGATGGCTGAATGGACGGATGGATAAATGGATGGATGGATAAATGGATGGATGGATAAATGGATGGATGGGATGGAAGGATGGATGGATAGATGGATGGATGGTTGAATGGACGGACAGATGAATGGGCAGATGGGTGGATAAATGGATGGACAGATGGGCAGATGGATGGTTGAACGGATGGACAGATGGATGGACAGATGGATGGATAAATGGATAGATAGATGGATAGATGAATGGATGGGTGGATGGTTGAACGGACGGACAGATGGATGAATGGATGGACGAACGGATTGATGAATGGAATATATGCACGTTTGAAAATAATTTTGTTCCTTTCATGCAGCAGAGATATGAGATAGGGACTGTGAAGTGGTTTAAAGAATCCATAAATGGTACAGAAGAATCTATTGGCACAGTGACTCATGAAATTGGAAGACCCGTAAGTCAGAGGGGACTAGTCTGGTCAAGTTAGTAATTAAGTTGATTTTAGGTGGTCTAGAGGCAACGTACTCGCCTCTCATGCCAAGGGTCCCGGGTTCAAAACCCGGCCGGTGCAGGCATGTTGGAAGTTTTAGATTTTTATCATATTTTCGTGTCCCTGATCCTATTGTGGGGTAGGATCGAGTACCTAGTCTTCTCGGATAAGGACGAAAAAATTCGGAGGGTCCGTGTGCAAGTTGCGCACGTTAAAGATACCTTGGCAGTTGGAAATAGAAGAGAGAGCAGGCCAAACAGGTCGCTGCCAGGGCAAAATTAGATTAAAATTCATCCCTACCATTCCCCCTCTCCCTCCACCTCCCTCCCCCCCCCCCCCCAAAAAAAAAACCGCCCACCGGCGCTGCACTGTGGCGACGATGTGCCTGCTCCAGTTATAACTGGGCTGCAATGGCACTGAGGCAAATTTCCCAAATTGGACTAAAGAAGTATACATGACATACAAAATAGTCTCATGGAGTCACATATAACTCATTTAGGTATTTTATGTATGGAAGGACCTGTAATATCGTAGACTGTCTGAGGTCTTTGTTTCCGGGGGATCTCTGCTCTTGACATTTGTGAGCGTGCATGAGAAAACCAGGCTTACGTCAGCAACATGACATTTTGAGTTCTGTACATATAATAAAAGACAAGACATTTCTGATAAATTGAAGTCAGTGACCCCCCATAAAACAAGATTTTGAGAAAACGGCATTTAACCCTGCTACAAATGGCAATAGATAATTGACCAAGTAATATTGGAGTGATTGTTGTTAGGAAACCGTAGTCTAATTACAAAGCCGTTATAGAGATCATAGTGAGTAGTGTTCACTGCTGATCTACAGTTTACCCTGCAACATGCCACGGTCCCCTAAACAACAGCCAAGTTGGAAGTTTGTATCGGACCCATATTTTCACTTCAAAGCCGGTTTCCTCAAAATCAGCTTTGCCGACTTAAGCCGGGTTTTCTTATTCACAATCTCATTTTCACCTCTCTTTTTCTTGTTATTGATTTTTGCTGTTTGTACTTTGCATACTTGTTTGATTACATTTGCAGGGGGGGGGGGGGGGTAGGATTAGTTTCTTTAACCCTCTGGTGCCCAGACGAAAATGGCCAATTCCAAAACTTCTGAAATAATCCGCTGAACTACTTTTAAATAGTCAGATTATTGCAAAAATATAAATATAGAATGGGAAAAATTATTTGATGATAAAATAGGAAGAGGAAGATTATAAACGATAGGGCATTTTGGCTTGAGGTGACCTATTTCAAATATGGTACACTGGGCGTTAGCGGGTTAAAATTTTGCCAGGTCAGCGGCCTTGTTCCGCCTGTTCTTCTCGACTTTCAGCTGCCAAGGTAGCTTTAACTCGCGCAAACGTGCACACGGGCCCTCCGAGTTTTTCGTTCTTATCCGAGAAGACTTATATAGATGCTTGATCCTACCCACCGTGGGATGGGGACAGGAAATTCCCCCAAATTTCCAACATGCCTGCACCGACCGGGAATCGAACCCATTGCCTTCGGCATGGGAGGCGAGCACCTTGCCTCTGGACGATTTAAGTTAATTTGGTCGTATGGGATCATAATAATTAACTCATTTAGCCATTTTCTTCACGGAAAAACCTGCGCACACATAGGAGAGATGCCGTGTAATCATGATCAAACAAAATCTGTTTTGGCGGATGTCAACTTTGGTTGCTAGAAATGCCTTTTACTTTGCTCCAACCGTGCGAC
>OZ007584.1:13974816-14292316 GCA_963931925.1 Onchidella celtica
GGAGCGCCTGCGAAGCGCTCAACACACTGCACTGCTTCTTTCTCTCTCCCTGTCTCGCTCACTCTCTCTCTCTCTACCTCTCTCTATCTCAGAGCAAATTGTAACGCAGCCTGTTAGGCGCAGTTCACAACTCACAACTCAAATAATATTTGAATATTTATTAATATTAATATATATATTTAATCATGAATAATAAATTTTGTTGGTGCTGGTGGGGGGATGATATGGATAAATTTTAATCTATTAATTTCAATTTTGCCCGGACAGCGGCCTGTTCGGCCTGCTCTTTACGATTTCCAACTGCCAAGGTATCTTTAACGTGCGCAATGCGCACACGGGCCCTTCGAATTTTTCGTCCTTATCCGAGAAGACTAGGTACTCGATCCTAAACCCCCCCCCCCCCCCAATAGGATCAGGGACTTGAAAATATGAGAAAAATCCCAATTTCCAACATGCCTGCACTGCCCGGGTTTTGAACTCGGGGACCCTTGGCATGAGAGGCGAGCCCCTTGCCTCTAGACTACTTTGACCCCCAATATCAATATCAGTAACTCAGCCATATATTGTCCTTCCACCGTTGTTGTTGTTGTTGTTACTCGACCTAAGGCGAGTCGAAGCACTGTGTGCTCTAAAAGGCTCAATGAAAATTTTTGACATCTATTCGGCGAGTGGGGACTGACGTCAAGCGGCGTTGCTACCGAAAGCCAGCCGAAAACAAAAACGAAACCGAAGTCAGTAAGCCTGGGCCTAGGATGAGGCCCCTCGAGAAGCAACCCTTTCCAATTCCCTACGTCAGTCCGAGGTAGATTTGTATATGATTTCCGTAAGGTTGGTAGGATTACCGTGGGGGAAGATTTCTTAAATCAAACCGAAGTCAGAGTCAGTGCCCGGTCGTAACCTGCGGATCTATGTAGGGACGACGTCATTCCTACGAACAAACTTGACCTCAATCTTAGTTGTCAGATTTCCATAGGGCTGAGGGCTGGGGAAGATGTTAACACTCCCAGTACTGAAACAACATTGCTGTTAACTCTTTACTGCTGTTAACTCTTTACTGCTGCACCAATTATAGGTTTTGTTCCTCCATTACTGGCTTTTAAATATAGACCAATAGCCTGATCAAGATTCATATTTACCATTGAAAATAACTGAAATACGTGAATCTCAATATAAACCTTACTTGGGAAAAATCTAGCTTTCACGGCATCAGTGTTCCAATTGTTAAACCTTTACGTGACGGAAGCGATGAATTAATCTAAATTTTCATATGTACGGAAAGGGTAACAGAAATGTAAAAAACTCTTCAAGTTATTAAATAGAAAGAAGGTTGCCACGTATCTTACTATAACTGAGCTAGAGAGTGAACCTGTAAGCAGCTAAAACTTCGCGGCTACGCCATCCAAAATCATGAAACTTGGTGTACTGCATCAATTTTTTACGAACAGTTACGTGGACATATTCATTTTCGACAAAAACCAGTCTTTACTATTATTTATATATTAAAACCTTTTGAGCCGCAAAAACAGAGAGGCATTTTCATCGGGTAGAATCGAAAAACGTGACCGGAAACTGCGCTCTAAGTCACTATTTACACATTTCCGCCCGAAAGTCGTTTTATCACATCGGTGTACTCTGCAAGGAAATGTGGTGTAACAAAAAGATATATTCGTCTTTGCATCGGATCCAAGTGTATAATACGACTTAGAACTACATGTAGATATACAACTGGGCTTGGTACAAGAAAGATTTGCAAGATTTATCTTGCGCGGGTCGGCTAGTATAATATAATGGAAACGCTATTTCTGTACACACAAAAACACTCTTTTTTTTTAATACTCGATGAATTTTTGCCGTTTCGATTTCTGTACACACGAAAACACTCTTTCTTTTTACCACTCGGTGGATTTTTGCCGTTTCCATTTCCGTATACACGAAAACACAGCTTTACATCAAGTAGTAAAAAGAAAAAGTGTTTTCATGTGTACGGAAATGGCGTTTCGGTTCACACAGAAACATTCCTTTATTTCAACTTCTCGAAGGGTTTTTTACCATGTCCGTTGCCGTTTCCGTTTCGTAACATATGGAAACACGGCTTTATGCTTGTATTATCTACAGCTGAGGTTATTGTATCAAACGATAACGATACATCAAACGTAGAATCAATCCTAGATGATTTATTCAGTTCACCAACAAATGGATCGGACAGTAGTAACCACACTGCATCGATTCGTGTATTGGAATCTACAACACGGGTGATGATTCTTGGTGAGGTGGTGAGTGGTTGTGGTAGTGTGATTGTAATGGTGATGATAATTATGGTAGGGTGGTTGTTGTGTGATGATGGCGGTGGCTGTGGTGGATTGGTCATAGTAAAGGTTGTTTTTAATGTGGTGATTGTGATTGTAGTGTGGTGATTGTGATTGTAGTGTGGTGATGATGGTGATTGTGATTGATTGGTAATTGTAGCGGTTGTGGTAGTGTGGTGATTGTAGTTGTAGTATGGTGATGCTGTTATAGTATTGTGGTGGTGATGGCCGTAGCAGAGTCGTGATGGTGTTTGTGGTGTAGTGACAGCGGTAGCTGTTGTAGTATAGTGATGGTGGTGGTGCTTGTGATAGAGTTGTGATGATGGTGTTGGTTGTGGTATAGTGGTGCTGTTTGTTGTTGTAGTATGATGATGATGATGGTGGTGGTGAGCCTTTAGCGAGTATCTTTGTTATAATGTTCCAATTGTGATCCACTCTCTCAAACCAGTAGTTAAGTCATACGATCCAAGCGTTGAAAATGGTACTTTATTAGCCAATGGTAAACTGAAGTTGTAGATTAAGATAAGATAAGATAAATTTTATTCGTCCTTGTACAAGGAAATTTGTTTTGATCATTGAATACATAACAATACAGTTACAGAAGCAGAAAGTATGATACATAGCGCGCACACACACATATATACACACACACTGATAAATTAACTAAATTAACAAAATTAAATAAAACACATTGACCTGACACGCAGGACATAATTCAACTGTGCACAGATTACGATCAAGATGACGACATTATTGTAACATCCTAGTTGATGATGGAATAAACGATTTAAAGTAGCGCTCAGTTTTAGTTTTCTTTGACAACAGCCTTAAACTTCTTACAGATCTTATATATTCCTTGTTCAGGGGATGTTGGGGGTCATTTATAATAATATTAGCTTTTTTAATACAAGCACCAGTGTACAGCTCATCAAAATATGGCAGATCACAGATACAAATTTTGGATGCTTTTTTAATTAAATTATTGATCTTATTTTTATCATTTTGTAAGATGTTTCCTCCCCAACAGACAACTCCATACATCAAAACGCTCTGAATAGCCATGGTGTAAAATATTTTCAGAATGCTTTTGCTAACTTTTAAAAAGCGGAGCTTTCTGAGGAAATACATGCGCTGGTTGGCTTTCTTGTATACATATGTTACATGCGCATGCCAGTTAAGCAATGAATCAATAGTAATGCCACGATATTTGGCCTCTGTGACAATTTCAACCTCTTCATTGTTGATAGTAAGAGGGCAAACAGGATCGTTGTTATTTTTCCTAAAGTCAAAAACAAGTTCTTTTGTTTTCTTAACATTCAGTAGAAGATAGTTGTTATTACACCAACAATGAAAGGATTGTACAATGTTAGAATATTCGTGGCCAGAGTTAGGTAAAAGGCCTAAAATAGCAGAGTCGTCGGCAATTTAAGAAGGTAAACGTTGTTGTGTGTCACAGTGAAATCATTTGTATACAATGTATACAAGGCAGGTGACAGCACGCAGCCTTGAGGCGCTCCTGTGTTTGTTGTGAGTAATTTGGAAAACGTGTTGTTTATATCCACAAACTGGCTTCTCTGTGTTAGAAATTCGAAGATCCAGCTCTTTAAAAAAGAACTCATGTGTAGGTTGGTAAGCTTTTGAAACATTAAGTGCGGTTGTATGGTGTTAAACGCAGACGAAAAATCGACTAGGAGCACACGAACACAGGTTTTACCAGTGTTATGCAATAAAAACAATAAGGCGTCTTCTGTGTTCCTGTTTTCTTTGTATGCAAATTGCAAAGGATCGAGATTTTGTTTGACCTCCTTCGTTAGTTCAGTTAAAACAAGTTTTTCAAAGCATTTAAAGATAATGGAAGTTAATGCAACTGGGCGAAGGTCGTTCATTTCAGATATTTTTGGTTTTTTGGGGACAGGTAAGATTTTTGACGCCCGTGCAGATGCGGGGCCCTCTTGTAGAAGAGGGACAGCAGAGAATACATCTGACGTGATACTGCGTGTCGTAAGAGGCGACTAAAGGTGCAAAGGTCCTGGTCTCCCGAGAAGAGCCAGTTGGCGGTGGGCCAACTACCCACCCTGTAAAAATAAACCAGTTACAGAAACACAAGCAAATACTTCAAATCAGTCTTTTATCTTGGGAGAAGGGGGAGCATCTACACCTGTAGATTCAATGAAGGACAATGGACAAAGCCGAAAGGACGCCACTGGCCCGACTGCTCCTTCATCAAGCAAGTCACTCTGGATTGCGTCGTGGAATGTCCGCTCCATGTATGAAGCAGGAAAGAGTGCCCAGGTTACAATGGAGATGAGGCGATACAGACTGCACATACTTGGAGTTAGCGAGACCCGCTGGATACAGTCCGGACTGAAACAACTTAATACTGGGGAAAAGATTTTGTATTCTGGAAGGGAGGACAAAAAGCATACAGAAGGAGTAGCGATCATCTTGAGCAAGCACGCCCAGAGGTCACTGAGGGGATGGGAACCCTATGGAAGGAGAATTATATTGGCATCATTTACTACTAAGAACAAGAACATCAACATGAACATTGTGCAGATATACGCCCCAACAAATGAAGCAACCGATGAGGACAAGGACGACTTCTACAACCAGCTTCAGGAAATAGTT
This sequence comes from Onchidella celtica, assembly GCA_963931925.1. Lineage (NCBI taxonomy): Eukaryota > Metazoa > Mollusca > Gastropoda > Systellommatophora > Onchidiidae > Onchidella > Onchidella celtica. The sequence goes on from OZ007584.1 coordinate 13,979,751, forward strand.
GACACATTGCCAAGAAAAGATGTGAACATTATAATGGGAGACGCCAATGCCAAGATAGGACAGGACAATACAGGGTATGAGGACATTATGGGGTGCAATGGTTTAGGACAAATGAATGAGAATGGAGAGCGGTTTGCAAGTTTCTGCGCATTTAACAGCTATGTGATTGGAGGTTCAGTATTCCCACACAAGAGGATCCATAAGGCCACTTGGATTTCACCGGATGGAGTAACTGAAAATCAGATTGACCACTTTTGCATCACCCGACGATTCAGACGCTCACTAGAGGATGTCATAGTACAGAGAGGAGCAGATGTTGGATCTGACCATCACATGCTGCTGGCAAGACTCAAACTCCGCCTCAAGAAACAAGGTACCAGAGCAGGAACAAAGAGGAGAAAGTTTCAAGTGAGCCTTCTGGATGGAGACAAGAAGGAAGAGTTCCAGCTGACACTGAGGAATAGATTCAAACCCCTTGTTGACCTCGAAGAGACAGTAGATTTGGAGACTCACTGGGCTAAGGTAAAAGGAGTATTTACATCGACATGTCAGGATGTTATTGGGGAAAAGAAAGTGGAACACAAGGAATGGATCAGTCAAAAATCACTGGACTTGATTGTCACAAATCCCAGACTGGGAGATGTAATAGTTTATGACAGGACGACAATCACGAACAAACAAGTTAACACTTAACAGAACAACCCATCAGACTCACACATTTATTAAACATAATTATACATATAATAGCGCAATTACATACATTGTATTATTGAAATGAACTGCCGTACAACGGCCTTATTCTCACACGCACTCTCCCTCGGATCCACAATCCGGTAGTTACTCCTAAAGGCACTTCGGCCTCAGCCTCTCCCCTCAGGGTCTTAATAGCCCATTAATAATTTACTGGCACCGCAGTCTCTCAATATCACCTTCCTATTGTCATACACCTTAGCATTCCCCTCGCACCTCAGCAGGGCAATAACACATTATTATTTCCATAGCCATCAACATGGCAACAACATAGTATCAGTTCCCTAGCCTATCAACATGGCAACAATATAGTATCTCATTCACTCTCATATCTACGTCCCTGTCCGTGGCCTGACTGCCACGACTTTATGTGCCTCTACTGTCCTGCACTGACAGCCTCACTTCTGGCCTATGTGTGGCCTCCGGCCCTATGCTGGCCTATCCCCTGTGCTCATCGAGGTGGCTCTGCGGCCCGTCCCCGACACCTACAAGAATAACATTACATTGGTATAATACCCTACCATTTCTATTCACTCCACCTCTCCTTACAATCCATGAAGCGTACACACACTAGTTCTCCTTTCACTCACCACACATCTTACGGTAACACACTTCCATCGGAGTACACACTACTCACTCGCGCTACAAATCCATGAACTCACTTTCATCTATCGCTCGTGGCGCACATTGCTATATCCAATATCAAGGACTTCCACATTCCTCACATATACTTATTCACATCATGGTAATAGACGAATATAATATAATACATCAATCATAATAATCAATCAACGTTCTACATACCAGTCATAACTGGAAAGACTGTCTCACTAGTCTTCTCGACTGCTTCCCTTTATGTCCGCCCGATGGGCTCCTATTCACAGGTCCGATCCGTAGGACCTTCTAACTTGCAGTGATAGTAATCCAGCGCTTTCGCCTCATTCAGACTTCCACACCACTCATACACGCACGCTTTTCCCACTTGTCTGCATGAGTTATTTTTACTCTTCCCCTTTCACGTCTTTTCCTATCCGTCTGTCGTGAGCTCTTCTTATTCTACACCCGCTCTGTAGCAATCCCCTTAATTGCACTCACTCCACTCGTGACATTGATAAGGATAAGAAGAGACCTAAAAGAACGGGTAAATGCAAGTCGTACAAGAAGCTCAAGAGTTGGTAACCAGGAAGAGTACCGAGCATCAGCTAAAGAGGTCAAAAAAATCAATTAAAAAAGACAAAGAGGAGTTCATAGGAATGTTAGCAGAGAAAGCAGAGAAGGCAGCAACAGGAGGACACATGAGGATCCTCTACCAGACTACAAAGACTCTTGCTGGAAAATATGGAAAACCTGAAGTTCCTGTCAAGGATTACAACAGGAAGGCTATTTTTGGAAAGGAAGCTCAGGCAAAAAGATGGATAGAACATTTTAACAGCCTCTTGAACAGACCTCCACCAAGCAACCCACCCGACATTCTACCCGCAAGAAATGATTTACCGATCAGTTGCGACCCTCCGACTAAAGCAGAGATTAATGATGCCATAAAGCAGTTAAATCGAGGCAAGGCAGCTGGACCAGACCAGATCCCACCAGAGGCGCTGAAGGCAGATGCTGCTGGGGCTGCAGAGGGTCTGCACTCACTATTCTCGAGGATTTGGATCGGAGGCAAGTTTCCAAAGGACTGGAAGGAAGGACACCTCGTGAAGCTTCCAAAAAAAGGGGACCTCAGCAATTGTAGTAACTACAGAGGAATCACACTTCTCTCCATCCCAGGAAAGGTTTTCAATCGGATTATTCTCAAGCGAATACAGAATGCAACAGACCAAAAACTTCGCGAGGAGCAAGCTGGTTTCAGGAGTAATCGATCAACCACCGACCAGCTCGCCACGCTGAGAATCATAGTAGAGCAGTCGCTAGAGTGGAACTCCCAACTGATAGTGAACTTCCTTGACTACGAGAAGGCCTTTGATAGCATCGATAGAGAAACACTGTGGAGAATATTGAGACATTATGGAATCCCAGAGAAGATGGTGAATCTTATCAAGAGCATGTACGAGGGGACAAGTTGCAGAGTCGTACATGATGGTGAGCTTACTGACAGCTTTGATATCAAGACTGGTGTTAGGCAGGGTTGTTTGCTGTCCCCATTTCTGTTTATCCTGGTGATTGATTGGCTTATGAAAGAAACCACCAGTGGAGGAAGAAATGGCATACAATGGACCCCATGGACACAGCTGGACGATCTAGATTTTGCAGATGACTTGGCACTATTGTCGCACACACACGACCAGATGCAAGCAAAGACTACAGCTCTAAACAAAATTTCAGAATCTATTGGATTGAGGATACATCCCGCGAAGTCGAAGGTCCTAAAAATTGTTGCACCCCTAAGCGAACAAGTCACAGTAGGAGATCAACCACTGGAAGATGTAGAGTCCTTCTGCTATCTTGGTAGTATCATTGACAATAAGGGAGGAACAGAGGCAGAAGTCAAAGCACGAATTGGAAAGGCACAGGCAGCTTTCACATCCTTAAGCAAGACTTGGAGAACCAAGGATATATCTCTAAAAACAAAGCTGAGGATATTCAACTCGAACGTGAAGTCAGTCCTGTTGTATGGATGTGAGACTTGGAATGCGTCCCAGGCCTGCATAAAGAGAATCCAAGTTTTCATCAACAGATGTTTGAGGAAGCTACTTAAGATCAGATGGACAGACAAGGTCAGCAATGAAATTGTATGGAAAAGAACAAGACAGAACCCAGTCAGAGAGGAAATTGGTAGGAGGCGATGGAGATGGATCGGCCACACTCTCAGGAGGCCAGGAAACAGCATCACGAAGAAGGTATTGGACTGGAATCCCCAGGGCAAGAGATCAAGAGGAAGGCCGCGCGGAACGTGGAGAAGAGCCAGAGAAAATGATGTGCAACGAAGCGGAAAGACTTGGAATAATGTAAAGAGGGATGGAAGGTGTTTGTTGGTGGCCTATACCCTGATCCAGGGTGAGAAAGGCAATGATGATGATGAAGATTTTTGACAATCTCCAAATGTTTGGTATGTAATGGTTTTGAAAGGATTTGTTGAAGATGAAAGTAAAAATTTTTGCTAGTTGTTCAGCACATGTTCTCACTACTTTGCTTCCAATGTTATCTGGTCCAGATGCCTTTCTTTCCTTAACAGATTTAAATTGTTTCACAACAGCATCATAATCAAAACAAATATTACATTCATCATTATCAAAATCAAAACTGTCTCTTATTTCCTGGTGTTGGTTGGAGAAATCGTGTTTGTCAAAGCGACAGTAGAACTGATTCAATTCATTGGCAAATTCGCTTTCATTCACAACATTCACTTTATTCTTCATACAATCGTACCCCGAAACCTGTTTCATTCCCTTCCACATAGATGACATGTCATTTGATTTAAAACTTGCTTCAATTTTATCTTTGTATTCTTTTTTACACACTTTGATTCTCTTTTTAATTTGTTTGTTTACTTTAGCGAGGTCGTTTTTACTACAGTTTTTTCGGAGTCTTGTTTTGTCAACAATAGCTTCAAGGCATTCTTTTGTTAACCATGGTTTACTATTTGGATACACACACACACACTTTTCTTAGGTATAATTAGATCTTCACAAAACTGGATGTAGGAGTTAACAGTAAGAACAAGGTCGTCTAAATTAGTACATGTGTTTGTAAAAATTTCCCAATCCGTGCAGTCAAAACAGGCTTGAAGTTGGTCGCAGGCCTCGTCTGTCCATGTTTTTATTACTTTGGTGTCTGCTTTATAAGTTCTTAACACAGGTCGATACTTTGGTTGCATAGATATCATAAGATGGTCTGAGTTCCCCAGTGGTGGTAGAGGGAAAGAACGATAGGCGCCATTGATATTACAATAAAATAAGTCCAGAGTGTTCTCGTCTCTAGTAGGAATAGTGACATATTGGGTGTAGTGCGGGATGTTGTCCATGGTTGCATGATTAAAATCTCCTTGTATGATGTGAACAGCGTCTGGCCATTTTGATTCCTGTGTATTTATGATGTTATGAAGGGTTGTTGCGGCGGTGGTCTTGTTAGCATCTGGTGGTATGTAGACGGTGTTGAAAACCACATTTTGTAAACTCACGAGGTAGATAGTATGGACGAACGTTTACAGTAAGAACCTTAATATCAGGTGTGCAGATGTTGTTTACAATAGTGATGTTGTTGGCATGGGCCCAGCGTTTGTTGATGTAAATGCAAACACCCCCGCCTTTAGATTTTAATGATGCCTCTGTCCTGTCCTCTCGATATAAAATGAAACCATCTATACTTGTCTCGTCGTTGGTGTTGTTAGAGTCGAACCAGGTCTCAGTGAATGCAATAGCCGAGGCATCTGGGTAGTCGTGGCACCATTTCGTACAACATTGTAATTCATCTAGTTTGTTACTCAGCGTGCGACAGTTACCAAATAAAACAGCAGGAAGAAATGGTCTTGATTTTCTTCTCTTGTTTCTCACTTTTATGCCGCCTCTTCTACCTCTTTTCTTTTGTTTTTGATCAGGAAAAGAGTACCTAGTGTGTGCACAGTCTTGTTGACATTGAATGTTGAGTGACTTTAACATGGCCGCCGTGTAATGGATGCTAGCGGGCTCGATAATGGCTTGATTTTCGCCTGTGGCTTCTACAAAGGGCGAAATAATAACAAATAGGATGCACAAACCGATGATGGAACACTTCATGTCCATGGTGGAAAACTTTCAGCGGTGTGCTATTATCCAAGACAAGGGAAAACACATAAAAATTCACAGACAACTATCTTGTACGACTGCTATCGAAATAACTGAGTAAAATAATTATGCCTCCGTGTGAGGAAATCAGACTCAATTACCCATTTGACCAACTAGGTCACTTTGCCTTTGGTTGGGGCCATCCTTATGTTGGATGAACTACGAGTGGCTAATGTGGTTACTGCGTGGGTTCAATAGTAACTCCTTTAAGGATACACAGGATTAACAAACACAGGGTTCTGCTGGCAATCTTATTTATTCAAAAAGCCTAACAACGGTATCACTACCAAACAAAAAAAGCCCAACCAGCCATAAGCTGGAACAAGAGAAAAAGACAAAAATATGATTAGGATATAATGACAACATTAATCAGGCAATCAATGGTGGACATACATAGTAATAGTATTAAGTATTAAATCAAACAACAACAACATAATATAGAATTTAAGCAATAACCAACTGGATATGTATGCATGGAATAAAATAGCGCTAAGGTTAATGAATAACAACTACAAGTGGCTATATCATATATATACACAAGGAGTTTCCTAGGACTGGCAACATAAACTAATTAATGTACTAATCAAAGTATGAAGGACATAAATGAAGGGGCAAGAACACAATAGTTTCGCTCCACTGAGCCGGTGTACAACACATCCAGAGTGGCCATTCCATAAAATAATAACGCAGTGGCCAACATGGCCCACTGACCGTCCATAACACAGACGCTGCATCCCAATGCAGGCCATCCTCATAGGCCCACTCCCATTATTAGTACTAACCCGCCCCAGGGCTATTGTATTGGTTACTTCCCTTCCCAATCGATACTGAAGGGTCATGCCCTTTGACCTTAGCCGCGGAGCTATGCCGCCAGGCTAACATGTGTATGACACACCACTAGATACATAAAGTAATGTGTACATTCCTTAAAATGAAACTGTCCTTCACACACTTACGAAACTCATAGAAGCATAACACATCTGGATAACCATAATACATGCACATGATATATATATATATATGTCGGCGAGACTCATTGCAACATGTGTAGACTCGCTGAAACATTGTTCATCCACCGCCGCACATAGAACAATCCTGGGGCTCACCCATGTGAGGCCCAACTAATATTATACATCTCCAATAGGCCTACATGTAATTAATTACACATCTTAAACATTAAGCACACAATCACACTGCTCTCTATAGCATAGTGGTACTGGCAAGGTACACAAATTTAGTGCCGCTCGCTATAACATAAGTCATCCACATCAACATGTCAGGAAATCCTCACTGCCTACCACAACAAGGCAATGCCACACATACACTATATATAGGCACACAAGCAAATCGTGATAGCTTGGTTAGCGAGCCATCATTATCATCTAGCACCGCAAACGTTAACTTTGACAATAAAGTCACAATATCAAGACACTGTACTGCAAAGCGCATCTTACACGAATAATGACAATGGCAATTACCGTTGAGCCGGACTCATAATGGTCTCTGTAGATCAGCATTCTCTACGCGGCATCCAAGAAAGGGGGGGGGGGGGGGAGTGCGCAAATTAAAGTCACTTCTAATATAATAGTCTCCAACTTACCCAAAGTCTCTCCGGGTCCTGCGCTACCGCTCCATGCCTTATGGGGCGGGGTGGCGATGGCAAGCGTCGGCAAGCCTCTGAGCTGCTACGGGCCCGGGTTGCTGGGCTGGGTTCACTGTGCTGTCGGCTCTTGTCTCTGCGTCTATGATGGAGTGTGTTGACCACTCGAACCGCATCTTATTTATGAGCCCGCGCGGACGTCCGAGAGAGCTATTACGTAGCCCGTGTTGCACAAGTGAAAGGCTCGGACATGGAGTCCAGCCCGACAACATAACCGGTTAGGGTCCTAACACAATCGAATTTACAGTACGGTTAAAAGGGTGCACACAAAAGTCAATTAGGTATCCCAGTAAACTGCAGAAATTACTCTAACGTCCCCTCCAGCAATAATTGAATAAATTTGACCCAGGTTGGATTTATCGGGGATAACATGCGTCTAACTCGTGGTTTACTGTAAATCCGAGATCCTCTTATTAATTATTTCAATAGGACATGTGCATCAAAGTACAACGAAATTAGTACCATTATAAAGTAGAAACTTGCAGCTAAAATTCTAACGGACTACTTATACCAGAAACCCGGTAATAGTTTTAATATGAATTTTCAAAGTGTCAGGACTAACAACATTCGACAATTTTGTGCGGGATACTTTCGTCCATTAATACGACGTATCTCCATTGATAACAAACGTTATCATGAGTACCTATTTTGTACCGATAGGGTATTGTCTACTCTCAAAAATGAATTCGGGTTCCCGTCTTTCTGTCGGTGGATAACAACGAAGGAGCGAGTTGTAAGAAACTTAAAGCCATGATATAAGAGTTGGAAGCCCGGTGGTCAACATTTCCAACTGACCAATCAAAATGCGCGCTTTTCACCGTGATGTGAATAACGGGTCCCGCGCTAGTATTACAAGGGAAATAATCCAATTAATGGTACTCGGCCAAGTGTCCCTAAACTACTATGAGTGGCCGTCCCTCACTCACGCACCAGAGTTACCATGAAAGCACATTAAAAATAGAAAGTCGTTCATCCTCTCACATTCTCCCCTGCTAAGTCACGTAGTCCCTTACGTGACACATACATCAATTCAAAGGTTTACAAAAGACCACTGAAGGTATAATCAAACTCTAAGGGGCTATGATACCATCACTTAGAGTAGAACAATCGCAAATTACACACAGTGAACCGAAGTACAACAATGGTCCATCCTCTTTATAACTACTAACAGGTGGCGTGAACCGGCTAAGTTACTACTGGCATCCTGAAGATGTACACAACAGTCTCAGCTCTGGCTGTAGCAAGTTACATCATATGGACAAAACAACAGGTCCCAGACCTGAAACGGTGGTCCCAGACCAGTATCAGGGTTAACGTAGGATCGAACAGTACAAAAAAAGACAATATGCTATACGGGCACTAGTGCAATGAAAAAGGTAAGGTCAACATAGGCATTAAGTCATCGTAACTAAGCTGTGGAGAAAGCTAACATGGGCATACTCTCTAACTTAAAATCTTGAGGCGGAGCTCCCTTGGATTCGGTGGTCTATCATCTGGCCTGATGGAAACTCGGGGGGGTCTTGATGGGTGCGCTCCCCTGCTCTTTCTGCACTCACAGTCAACGTCTAATGTTAATCACTAATAAGAGTCAGAGGTCCAATCTCTGGGGTTGTCTGTGTGGGCGGCTGGACCGTCGCACAGGAGGTAGGGGCTGGGAAGTTGTCATCCCAGGTTGAGGGTCCGGTCGGGCTGCAGGTGGCTGGCAAGGGTGGTGAGCCGGGAAGTACCAGACATCGGTCGACGCAGGCAGTGGAGGCGGGTGCTGTGGACGTGTGTTGACCACTGGGGGGTGAAATAACCGCAAGAGGTCTCCGTTGACCGCAGTGGAATGGGTGGTGTACACAGGACTGGGATACAGGTCCTGAATCTTGAGTTGATGTTGGAGGGCGTTGGTCTTCGTGGCCCCCTGGTTCCTGTGGGGTGGGGCAGGGGTTGGCTAGCTGGCTGGGCTTCAAACTAAAAATTTCCATGGCTGGGCTTTCTACACTACAAACTAACCCTTCTGTGTATCCCACTTCTTGACACCAGAAAATGTTGGGTGAACTACGAGTGGCTAATGTGGTTACTGCGTGGGTTCAATAGTAACTCCCTTAAGGATACACAGGATTAACAAACACAGGGTTCTGCTGGCAATCTTATTTATTCAAAAAGCCTAACAACGGTATCACTACCAAACAAAAAAAGCCCAACCAGCCATAAGCTGGAACAAGAGAAAAAGACAAAAATATGATTAGGATATAATGACAACATTAATCAGGCAATCAATGGTGGACATACATAGTAATAGTATTAAGTATTAAATCAAACAACAACAACATAATATAGAATTTAAGCAATAACCAACTGGATATGTATGCATGGAATAAAATAGCGCTAAGGTTAATGAATAACAACTACAAGTGGCTATATCATATACACAAGGAGTTTCCTAGGACTGGCAACATAAACTAATTAATATACTAATCAAAGTATGAAGGACATAAATGAAGGGGCAAGAACACAATAGTTTCGCTCCACTGAGCCGGTGTACAACACATCCAGAGTGGCCATTCCATAAAATAATAACGCAGTGGCCAACATGGCCCACTGACCGTCCATAACACAGACGCTGCATCCCAATGCAGGCCATCCTCATAGGCCCACTCCCATTATTAGTACTAACCCGCCCCAGGGCTATTGTATTGGTTACTTCCCTTCCCAATCGATACTGAAGGGTCATGCCCTTTGACCTTAGCCGCGGAGCTATGCCGCCAGGCTAACATGTGTATGACACACCACTAGATATATAAAGTAATGTGTACATTCCTTAAAATGAAACTGTCCTTCACACACTTACGAAACTCGTAGAAGCATAACACATCTGGATAACCATAATACATGCACATGATATATATATATATATGTCGGCGAGACTCATTGCAACATGTGTAGACTCGCTGAAACATTGTTCATCCACCGCCGCACATAGAACAATCCTGGGGCTCACCCATGTGAGGCCCAACTAATATTATACATCTCCAATAGGCCTACATGTAATTAATTACACATCTTAAACATTAAGCACACAATCACACTGCTCTCTATAGCATAGTGGTACTGGCAAGGTACACAAATTTAGTGCCGCTCGCTATAACATAAGTCATCCACATCAACATGTCAGGAAATCCTCACTGCCTACCACAACAAGGCAATGCCACACATACACTATATATAGGCACACAAGCAAATCGTGATAGCTTGGTTAGCGAGCCATCATTATCATCTAGCACCGCAAACGTTAACTTTGACAATAAAGTCACAATATCAAGACACTGTACTGCAAAGCGCATCTTACACGAATAATGACAATGGCAATTACCGTTGAGCCGGACTCATAATGGTCTCTGTAGATCAGCATTCTCTACGCGGCATCCAAGAAAGGGGGGGGGGGGGGAGTGCGCAAATTAAAGTCACTTCTAATATAATAGTCTCCAACTTACCCAAAGTCTCTCCGGGTCCTGCGCTACCGCTCCATGCCTTATGGGGCGGGGTGGCGATGGCAAGCGTCGGCAAGCCTCTGAGCTGCTACGGGCCCGGGTTGCTGGGCTGGGTTCACTGTGCTGTCGGCTCTTGTCTCTGCGTCTATGATGGAGTGTGTTGACCACTCGAACCGCATCTTATTTATGAGCCCGCGCGGACGTCCGAGAGAGCTATTACGTAGCCCGTGTTGCACAAGTGAAAGGCTCGGACATGGAGTCCAGCCCGACAACATAACCGGTTAGGGTCCTAACACAATCGAATTTACAGTACGGTTAAAAGGGTGCACACAAAAGTCAATTAGGTATCCCAGTAAACTGCAGAAATTACTCTAACGTCCCCTCCAGCAATAATTGAATAAATTTGACCCAGGTTGGATTTATCGGGGATAACATGCGTCTAACTCGTGGTTTACTGTAAATCCGAGATCCTCTTATTAATTATTTCAATAGGACATGTGCATCAAAGTACAACGAAATTAGTACCATTATAAAGTAGAAACTTGCAGCTAAAATTCTAACGGACTACTTATACCAGAAACCCGGTAATAGTTTTAATATGAATTTTCAAAGTGTCAGGACTAACAACATTCGACAATTTTGTGCGGGATACTTTCGTCCATTAATACGACGTATCTCCATTGATAACAAACGTTATCATGAGTACCTATTTTGTACCGATAGGGTATTGTCTACTCTCAAAAATGAATTCGGGTTCCCGTCTTTCTGTCGGTGGATAACAACGAAGGAGCGAGTTGTAAGAAACTTAAAGCCATGATATAAGAGTTGGAAGCCCGGTGGTCAACATTTCCAACTGACCAATCAAAATGCGCGCTTTTCACCGTGATGTGAATAACGGGTCCCGCGCTAGTATTACAAGGGAAATAATCCAATTAATGGTACTCGGCCAAGTGTCCCTAAACTACTATGAGTGGCCGTCCCTCACTCACGCACCAGAGTTACCATGAAAGCACATTAAAAATAGAAAGTCGTTCATCCTCTCACACTTAAAGTACTCACACTCGATTTGGGCACCCCTTCCACCCCCCGCCTTTACCTCATTTACGCGTGGGTTGGTGGTGGCCCACACTGGTAGGGCCTCCTTCTGTCATATCATTCTGCTGTATTCTGTTTATTGTCGTGCTTTCTCCAAGCACAATGTGTCATTGTTGTGTCAAGGTGCTTTCTCCAAAATCAAATTTAAAAACGCAATCCTCACTTACGCTTTTTTCTTTCTGTCATCTTGCTTCGTCCTAGCACAATATGTCGACATATTTCCTCCGCACTTACAAAAAAATATAAAAAAATAAAAATTCTCATTTACGTTGCTTTTTGGTTTTGTCTGTCGTTTTGCATTTTCCTGGCACAATATGATCGTTATCGGTCTACGTGTTTCCTGTAAAACCAAACTCAAACTTCTGATTTCATCGTGGATAGTTGATGGGCGCTTCCGCTTGTAAGGTTTCCTCCTTTCCTATCGTTCTGTACTATCCAGTCTATCGTCTCGCTCCTTCGTAGCACAATAATTATGGCCGTTACCGTAGTACGCTCTTTCTTCACATTCAAGCGTGTGGTTGGCGGGCGCTTCTGGTAGGATTTCCTTCTGTCCTATCATTCTTTTATAATATTCTATCTATCGTCTTGTCTCTTCCTAGCACAGTGTGACCGTTATCATGTCAACGTGCGTTCTCCAAACTCAAACTCAAACTCTTCAAATTCAAATTCAAACTCAAACCCTTCAAATCCAAAGTCAAACTCAAACTCTTCAAATATAAACTCAAACTCTTCAAATCCAAACTCAAACTCTTCAAATCCAAACTCAAACTCTTCAAATTCAAACTCAAACTTTCAATCTCAAACCCAAACTCTTCAAATTCAAACTCAAACTAAAAAAAAATAATTCATTTTTTCTGCTTATTTTGAAGACATTTCTACAATTGAAATGCCCGCGTACACTCCCTTAGAACCCCACCCCTCATGTAAGCTTCGCCATGGTGATATATCGGTCCTTACACCAAATATGGCCGATATGCCCAATGGGCCTATAAAAGCTGAACGATGAACACAACTCGGCATTTTTTCTGTTCGGCTTTACTAATCAGACTACTATCCCCTAACAACAGAATTTAGCAAGTTTTCCTCGGACGCCACTCTATTTGTGACAATCCATTTTTATAAATTTATATTTCTACATTTGCAGAGCCCCCTTCCCCTGGCGCGATGCTCGTCATATCTGGTGTCATGTCCATAAGCAAAACACTCATCCTTGTCTGCAAAATGGACCCGCTGGAATATGAAGGAAAACCACCAGTAGGACTTGCAATATGGGTATAAGCAATATGGTGTGCCCTTTAACTGGCACACTGAAACATGCTCTTTTTTATAAGAGAAAGACAGCTCCTATACTTCCCATTGTAACACTCAGTCCCTGTCCTAAGCAGGGACAAACTATGAACTAGTAAACAATACTCCGTCCTTGTCCAGTGCATGGACAGACAGACAGACAGAAAGACAGACAGGCAGGCAGGCAGGCAGCCAGATAGATAGATAGATAGATAGATAGATAGATAGATAGATAGATAGATAGATAGATAGATAGATAGATAGATAGATAGATAGATAGATAGACAGACAGACAGATAGATAGCTAGATAGATAGATAGATAGAGAGATAGACAGACAGACAGACAGACAGACAGACAGACAGACAGACAGACAGACAGACAGATAGATAGATAGATAGATAGATAGATAGATAGATAGATAGATAGATAGATAGATAGATAGATAGATAGATAGATAGATAGATAGACATACAGATAGATAGATAGATAGATAGATAGATAGATAGATAGATAGATAGATAGATAGATAGATAGATAGATAGATAGATAGATAGATAGATAGACAGACAGACAAACAGATAGATAGATAGATAGATAAATAGATAGATAGATAGATAGATGGATAGATAGATAGATGGATGGATGGATGGATGGATGGATGGATGGATGGATGGATGGATGGATGGATGGATGGATGGATGGATGGATGGATGGATGGATCGATAGATAGATAGATAGATAGATAGATAGATAGATAGATAGATAGATAGATAGATAGATAGATAGATAGATAGATAGATAGATAGATAGATAGATAGATAGATAGGTTTAGCTATGCAAGTGTCAGTGAATCAGATTTGGATATACATGTATTGTTATTTTCTGGGTTAGTATGCTGCGAAACAAGTTCACCAGTTCCAAGTTTCTGATGAGAGTAAATTGTTGACTATTTACAGCGTGACGATGAGGTTCTGAAATCAATGGTAGATACCACAAGAATTCAGTATAGAGTGATACCTTCCCCAAATCACAGCTATGGTTGCAGGTAAGGTGGATGGATGGATGGGTGGATAGATGGATGGATGGATGGATGGATGGATGGATGGACGGACAGATGGGTGGATGGACGGGTGGAAGGACGGATGAATAGACAGGCCGACGAATGGATGAATGGACGGACCAATGGACAGATGGAAGGACAAACGGGTGGGCTTATGGACTGACGGGCAGGCGAGTGGATGGCTGCATTGATGGATAGATGGATGGGCGGACGAATAGACATGCGGACGAATGGGTGTATATATGGATGTATGGATGGATTCGCAAAATGTCAGTAGTTATAAGATTCTACTCCTCTAAAGCACCATTAAAAATTTAAAAAATTCACCTTTTTTATCACATAAATATTCAAGCTTTTAGGCTTTTAAGCCATACTTTAAATATATAAATTCACCTTTTTTATCACATAAACACATGAATATTCAAGCTTTTAAGCCATCTTTTAAAAATATAAAAAATTCACCAAAAATTACACACAAACATCCAAAAAAAAAACAGCTTTTGCAACAAATTCAAAACTTCCCCAGAGTTTTAGAATCCCTGATTTTAAATACGTTTAATTCCATTTCCTAAAAAAATTATTTAATAATTGTTTTGATTCCGAAGATAGAACTGTGTTCGTTTCTGGAGATATATTTGAACCGTTTACTTTTTTTGGTTTTAAAACTTTATCAACTATAAATTTATTAACAGCTTTTTGTCCTAAATCAGTTGCTGTTTTCTTTGCAACATTTGATACAACTTCTTTTGCAGTATCTTGCATAACTTTACTAGTAACAGCTGAAATTAAAGAATCAAAAAGACCTGATCCGGAATATTTATTACTATATCCTCCATAAACATATTTTCTTTTGTATCTTTTATTTATCACCAACATTTTATATAGTAATTTTTAACTGTGATTTTTTATATTCATTAGTGTTAATAATTTTCTGTCTATATAATTCATCTATAATACTTGCCAGTTCATTGAAAACCCCAGTATTTCCCGCTTCTTTACTAGCCATTAATAATGTTAATCTCCGTATTAAAGCATTTGGATCCCGTGGAAGAAACCCTTTTCCGAAAGTTACACTATGAGCTGCTTCGAAGCTTCCCGGTTTATCACTTGGTATCTCTTTCCAAATTGGTTTTATGATCTTCTTGTATTTCTTTCCTCCACTAGATTTAGGTTTTGGGTTATGAGGATCGTTATTTTGATGCATAGTATTAGTATCAAATAAAATATCTTTATATTTAGTCATATCCTCATCTAAAAAATTTTCAGGCTCTTTGCTGGTTATTAGTTCCCACAAACCAGGTGTTCCTTTATATTTCTTTTCTCCAATAATAATATCATCGTTATCAATTTTTATTTCTTCACTACCAATATAAAGTTTGTTATCTTTTGTATAAATTCCAAAAGTAGTATCCCCACTATCTTTACCCAAATATTTTGTTAAATATTCGGTTGCTATCGAACCAACATCAATTGGAGAAGCAGCAATTGCTTGTGGAGATTCTTCTAATTGAATAGGTCGCAGCTCTGCTCGTAATGCAGGTTCAATCGCTCTCAAGGGTTGTTCTATAGCAAGTGGTATTTTCTGAATCGCTTTCTTAGTTTCTTCTGCTGCTTTTTGTGTACTTTCTGTAATAGGACTAAATACTTTGGAAAAATCTCTTTTCATTTCAACATCTCCTACTCTTTCCCTTAAGTTACTTAATTGAATATTTTTTTTGGTTTTTAAAAATTCATTAACAAGAGCTCCACGTTTTGAAGGATCTTCAATTTCTAAAAAAGACATTTTTAATATAATAAAAATAAAATATTTTTTAAAGAAAAAAATTACACTATAAGATTTTTGATTTTTTTCAATGGATCATCTATATTTAATTCAGGATCGCTTACTTTTTTCTTTTTTATTATATTTTTTAATTCTCTAAATTTTTTTTCTTCAAGTAAAATAAGTTTAAATTCTTCATCTGAAATTTTTCCATCTTCAAGAGCATCAGAAATATAAGTTTGAATAGTATTAAGTTTTGATTCCAATAAAAATAAAATTTTCTGATGTTTATCAGCTTTATGTTGTAATTTTTTATTTAAATATCTTAAAAATATACTTAATAAACCTGTACCTATTGAAATACCTTCTATAATAATAGCTGCAGGAATGTTAACCACTGTAGATAAAAGTATTACTCCTGTTGTTCCCATTCCAATGGCTACAGTTTTTAAAGTTATATCAGTTCCGTCAATTATATTTAAAGCTTTTGAATATTTCTTAACTGTTATTCTTTTGTTTTCTTTAGTTCTTTCAAAAGAATTTTGAATATCAAGAATTTTTTTCATTCTATAATTCGAAGCTTCCATTTTAGAATAAAGGTTTTGATCTTTGGTTACACTAACATATTTATAAACGGAATACTTTTAACCAAATCGCTTAAAAAACCTTCACCATTATAAACTTGTCCTTCTCGTTTTAAATACAATCCATCTCCTTGAAACTCATTACCGCTTCCTTTTACAGTTCCTAAATATAAACCTTTTCCATCAGTTTCAATTTGACAGAGACATCCACCTTTTTTTAAATGTAAACCATCACCAACTCTAGAGGAGTTTGTTGGTTGATAACCGTCTCCCAATAATTTTTGAACACCACTACTTGCTAAACCCGTAAGCCCACCTATTCCTATAGCTTTTGCTACTGATGGAACAACTTTAGATAACAATGGGAGTGCCATTCGAGCAAGAGCAGCCAGAAATCCTCCTTCAATTTTCATGCTATATTTTATTTGATTTCTACTTAGAGTAATATCAGCTCCTTTATTTTGATTGAATGCTTTTCGCAGTTTATTTATTTGTGTTTTTGTTAAAGCTAAAACATCATTTCCAGATTCTGTAATTCTAATAGTAACAGGAGTATCATTTTTCATAGCTCTCTGTATTTTTTCTTTCTGATTATCAGAAATATTTAATTGAACATTTTCATATGTCATTTTTAAGAGAATAAAAATCAACTGTTTTTAATACGTTCAATTTTACGTTATGTTAAAACTTAGTTCGTTGTAATTCCTTTTCATAAAAAGAACCAATAATTTCTTCATCATCTAAATCTTTTATTTTGTAAGTAATTGGATATGTATATAAAATTTCATCTATTGTAAATATTTCTTTTGTCCATTTTGGTGTGTAACCTTTTTCAAAAAACTTTTTCTTCTTTGTAATTCTAACTCTATCACCTAATTTAAATTTAGGCTTTTGGCTACGCGATTCCTTTGTATATAAATTTCTATATACGGTTAATTCATTTTCTTTTTTACTTCCTTCAATAGGAGTCATTTTTATTGATGAATGATAGGTGTTATTATAATCATTTACCAAATCATCTAAAACATCTATATATTTTGTAACACCATTAGCCGTAAAATATGTAAACATTTTTTCTTTCATTGTTCGATTCCATCTTTCTACTACAGAACTTTTCTCTTCATTCTCTGTGGAATAGATTTCTTTGAAAAGACTCTTAACATGTTTATTATAGAATTCACTTCCTTTATCAACCTATAATTTTTCTTGATGTCTTTTTTTGTCAATCTTTTTAAATCCTTCAGCAACTGTTAGTCCGCTTTTATTTTTTAAAGGAATCATCCAACCATATTTTGAGAAAACATCAATAACAGCAAGAATATATTTAAATCCTTTGTTTTGCTTAGAATAAGCAGACATGTCAACTAAATCAGCAGCCCATATTTTATCAATTCCATTAACTATCACTCTTCTTTTCTTAAATTTTTTAATTACCGGTTTATGAAGTTCTTCTGCTAAATCACTCGTAAGGCTTTTTTTTTTCGCCCATTCCAAAAGTTTTTTTAATTTTAATAATAGGTTCAACAATATTTCTATCCATTCTTTCTCTTAATGTTGGTTTTAAAATAGAATCTAAAGACTGTATCATCTTATTATCACAAACTTCATTTCTTGTTTAAGTATCTTGATTTTGTAAATAACAAATATCGTGATGCATTGCAGCTTCATCTACTCTATTAATTGGTTTACTCCAAGATTTTGGTGTAAATTTTGTTGTTCCATCAGACAAAATTTCGGAATTCAACCGTTTTGTCAAATTGGTTCCTGGTCCTGTAAAATTATGACCTGGCAAATGCATTTCAAAGGGAAATTTATTGATGATTTTATTGGTTATACCACGTCCTTGGCTATTAGCTATGCTATCAGTTCCTACAAATTTAGTTTTAGTACTTCCACAAATTACACATTTGCCTTTTAACATATTTCTATTATTCTTTGTTTTAACTTGTTCAATGTTTATAGTATCGGTTTGTTGTTTACACTTTACACAATACATCAGACTTTCAGACATTTTTAATAATAAAATTAAAGAATAAAAAATGGAAAAAATTTGCAATGGTTGTTTTATTCAAAAACCTCTTGATTCATTTTACAAAGAAAAAAAAGGTGCAGATGGTTATAGAACGAAATGTAAAGAATGTATGAAACCTCAAAAACATTTACTTTATGTAAAAAATAAGGAAAAATATAAACAAGCATATGAAAAGAAATCCTGATTACCATAAAAACCATAATAAAAATAAACTAGAAAAATAAACCTACTAAAAATATTTGTTAAAAAATGAACGAGAAAAAAACCCTAACAAAAAAGAATGTTTCTAAAATGAACGAGAAAATGAACGAGAAAAATTTCAAAGATATTATCAAAGAAACCATTATCGATGATGTGAAAGAAAATAATACTTCTAGATATTTCAAATTAATTAAGGAAAGAGTGAGAAAACTTATTGAAGATTTTAAAGGTAATAAAACAGTAAAAGTTAAGTTCTGAATTTAATACTCCTTTATCTTTTGATATTATTGAAGCACATTATCAATCAAGTTTTGGTATTATAAATTCCATTAATGATTTCAATACCTTTTATAGTTCCATTGATGAAAATTTTAACGCATGGGTTGATAGATTTCAGGCTAAAGGATCTGGACATATATTTAATCAAATTATTAAAACAAATGTAAAACTTTATAAAACTAAAACTTTAAGAGCTTCTTCTTATATTCCTACTTCGTTTAAAAGTAAAAATATTATCAACGTTCAAAATAAAAAAGATAATAAATGCTTTCTTTGGTCCATATT
Source organism: Onchidella celtica (assembly GCA_963931925.1). Classification (NCBI taxonomy): domain Eukaryota; kingdom Metazoa; phylum Mollusca; class Gastropoda; order Systellommatophora; family Onchidiidae; genus Onchidella; species Onchidella celtica. The sequence continues at coordinate 13,998,987 of OZ007584.1, forward strand.
AGCTAAGTTGTATCCTGCTGATACTGATAAAGAGAGACTTTCAAAATATCAACAATATGAAAATTCTTTAAACATGGACGGAATTGAATATCCTGTTAAAATAAAAGATATTCCTAAATTTGAAAACCAGAATAGTATTTCGTCTTCGTCGACCAGCAAAACTGCAATTTCTATAAATGTTTTTGCATTAGAAAAACCAGAAGATAAATATTCTATATATCCAATTTATACTAGTTGTAATTACCAGCATAGTTCCAACTTCATTGATCAGCAAAGCTGCAATTTCATTGACCTCTTATATTTAGAAAATGATGGAAATACACATTATTGTCTCATAAAAAATTTAGAAAGTTTATTAGCAGATAAATTTAAAAACAAAGCTTTTATCTGTAGGAATTGTATGAATGTATTTACAACACCTAATTCTTTAAATAACCAAAAAGAGAAATGCTTAAATCACAAAATGTGTAAGACAATCCTTCCAAAAAAAGGTGATAATATTTTACAATTTACAAATCATCATTTCAAATCTAGATTACCGATAGTTTTCTACTGTGATTTTGAATCATGTAATAAAAGAATATCTACAACACAACCAAACCCGAACGAACCTTATCAAAATACAATTTTTAAACAAGAAGCTATTAGTTTTGGAATGTATACAAAATCCGATTATGATAATTTATGTCCTTCCGTTTATCATACTTATACCGGAGAAGATGCAAAAGAAAAATTTGTCGAAATGATTATGATGTATTATAACGAAATCTGTAAAAAGTTAAATTACTACAAAAAAGCTAAAGCTAATTTAACTTATACCCAAGATAAAGAATTTAGTAAAGCAACAAATTGTTATATTTGTAATGTAGAATTTTCTAACAAAAAAGTAAGAGAGCACAATCATTACAATGGTAAGTTTCGAGGCGCTGCTTGTCAGTCTTGTAATACTAAAGAAGGAAAACAATCTAAAGTAATTCAAGTATTTTTTCACAATGGCAGTGGTTATGATTTTCATTTCATAATAGAAGAAATAATGAAATATGAAGATAAATACAATAAACTTTCATTGCTTGCTAAAACATCCGAAGAATATATTTCATTTGAATACGGAAATTATTACAAAAAATTAAGATTCCTAGATAGTTACAGATTTTTATCAAACTCTTTAGAAGGTGTTGTTAAATCAATGGATGATTTTCCGATCTTGAAAGAACATTTCCCGGATAATTACACTTTGCTAAAAAGGAAAGGTGTTTACCCTTATGAATATGTTGATTCAATCGAGAGATTAAGTGAAGAACAATTACCACCAGTAGAAAATTGGTATTCAACTTTAAGAAAAGAAGGAATTACAGAAGACGAATACCAACATGCTTTAAATGTTTGGAATACTTTTGAATGTAAAACTTTACAAGATTATCATGATTTATATCTAAAAACAGATGTTTTACTTTTAGCCGATGTATTTTAATTTGAAAAGTTTAGAGAATTTTTCCTAACCAATCATGAAATTGATCCGTGTTATTGTTTCTCAGCTCCTGGATTAACTTGGCAATGTGGGTTAAAATATACAGGAATTAAACTAGAATTATTAACAGATTTAGATATGTTACTAATGTTTGAGAAGGGAATAAGAGGTGGTTATTCAGGGGTTTTATGACCTCGATATGTAAAAGCCAACAATAAATATTTACCAGATTATGACCCTAAAAAGAGATTAAATTACTTGTTGTATTTAAATGCAAATAATTTATATGGAGGAGGAATGTCAGAATCTTTACCGGTTGGAGATTTTAAATGGGAGGATGAAACATTCCAGGTTCCTGAAGGAAGAGGATATATTATCGAATGTGATCTTGATTACACAGTTAAAGCTAAAGTAAACACCAGTAGATTTCCTTTAGCTCCAAAGAAACTAAAAGTGAATGAAGATGATTTAAGCGATTTGCAAAAATACTATTTACAATTAGAAGACAAAAAGGTAGGAACTGTAGAAAAATTAATACTAAATTTAAAAAATAAAAAGAACTATATGATACATTACAAATTATTAGAATGTTTTAAATCCCTTGGATTAGAAATTTCTAAAGTTCATAGAATAATTTCTTTTAAAGAAAGAGCTTGGTTAAAAGATTACATCGATTTTAATACCAATCAAAGAACTAAGTCAAAATCAGACTTTGAAAAGAATCTTTGGAAATTAATGAATAATTCCTTCTATGGAAAAACTCTCGAAAACAAGAGATCGAACTGAGTTAAAACTATTATCAGATAAAGAACAAGTAACAAAATTAATAAGTAAACCTAATTTTAAGGAATCAATTATTTTTAATGAAAATCTAATTGGTATTGCTAATAATGTAACATCAATAAAGTTTAATAAACCGATTTATTTAGGAATGTGTATTCTTGATTACTCTAAGTTGGTTATGTATCAGTTTTATTACAATGTTGTTAATAAACTATGGAAATCTAATGAAGTTGTTGGATTTGATACCGATTCATACTTTCTTAATATTAGAACCGAAGATGTTTATGAAGATATGAAAAAAATAAAGGATGATGATTTAGACACTAGTGATTATCCGAAAGATCATTTTCTTCATTCAACAAAAAATAAAAAAGTTATTAATAAATTCAAAGATGAACTAAATGGTAAAGTTATGAGTGAAATAGTTTTTCTTAGAAGTAAAGCATATACATATAAAGTTCTCGAACAAGCAACATACGTAAAAAATTAAAAGGTATTTCAAAAACAACAATTATAAATGATGTTACATTTGAAGATTACAAAAATTGTTTACTTAATAATGAAATTAATTATAAAAAGATGAATGTGCTAATAAACATGAAATGTACATAAAAGAAATAAATAAAAAAGCTCTAAGTCCTTATGATGATAAACGATATATACTTGATGATGGTATTAAAACTCTTCCATATTCTGATCAATTTACAAATATTGTACATGAAATGGTAGAGAAGGTTAGTTTTGAATAACTGCCATATTCCTTCCATGAGATTGAAATGAAATTATCTTATCAGAAATAACTAAAGCATAAGCTGTGGTATCTGCAGGAACATTTTTATTAAATGTAGCCTTAACCATTATATCGGTTATGCTATTTTTTAACCTTTCACTTTGTTTTGAAACATCGAAAACAAATAACGGCTAAAGCGTTTTATAATCAATAGTGGTAATAGTTGGATTGCTAATTAATTCATCTATATTATAAAATTTTGATCTAAATGATATAGCATCATTATATACTCTAGAGAATTGAAACTTAGGGAATGATAGTTGATAATCAGATTCTGGATAACGCCTAGAATTTAACTGAACATTAATATTTCTCACATCCAAATTATTGAATATCGCGGCATTTTCTTTTTGATCAGATCTATCTTTTGTTTGAAAAGCTATTATGATCCATCTGGGTTTTTCAGGAGAAGCTTTTACAGATAATCTCCATGAAAATTGAGTTGCTACAGGAACTGTTATTGAATCACATTGTCTACTTCTATAGCCAACATTTAATTTTGCTTTTGATTCAATAATTTTATATAATTCAAACTTTTGTTGATCTGCTGGTAAAACATGTGGAACAAACCATGAAATTTTATCAAGAGTAACTTTTCCTTCGGCAGCTTTATCATCTCTATAAATTGCAATATTTGAATCTGGTCTTTTGTACAGAGTAAGTTGTTGAGTAAAACCATAAAGAATCTTATCATAATCCTCTGCGAAACCGAAAATATGTTTCAAAGGAATTAGAAAGGAAAATGTTCCTTTAGGATCAGGATATTTTAGCAGTATCTCTTGTCTTATATCAAAACCTTCATTATTCTCAATTTTTCTGTTAGTATCTTTTATCCACAATAAATTAAGTCTTTGTGATTTTGAGAGTAATCCTAACATTGTTGTTCCTCGTCCTGGATGGTTTAAATTTTCAATTTCTCGTCCTGATAACTGATATTTTATAAAATTAAACAAATACATTATGCCATTATTACATAAAGCTATTTTATCATCAACAGTATATAATGTTCCATCTGTTTTTGTAAGTCTACCTTCAACTATTATATAGCTCTCACTTGGATGAGTAAAAATATCTTGCAATTCAATAGTTATTCGAATTTCTCCTCCGCTGTTTAAATTTGTACCAGTAATTGGAGTGTATTCATGGTATTCATATTTTTCAATACTTTCATCTACCTTAAATTTTTTTGTAATTTCCAAAATGTCTTCCATTTTAATAATACCTAATTTGAGCATCTGTAACGGGTGCTACTATAAATCTTATTCTACTAATGTGATAATATTCACGAATAAAAAAAATATCAAATAAGGCGTTTATAAAACCACTAAAAAAAGTAAAAACTTTTTCAGGTTCAATGGTAAGTTTTGGTTTAATGTGGACGGGGTCAGTTCTTTGCGTATATTTTTCAAATTGTATGGTGTATCTAAATTCCTTATTTTCTTTTTCAACCTTTATGTGTTGACTAGAAAATAACTCTAATAAGTCATTATTTTTTTTAATTGTTATACCATCAATAATTAAAGTGGATCCTTCGGGTGGTTCAAGTTTGTCTTCTGTATCTGTTAGTAAACGAAGGGTGCCATACCCTAAAGGATTATTTTCATAAACAAAATAACTTTTTCCATTAATTCTTTTATAGTCGACATTTTCAAAAGTAAGTTTCACTTTCATTAAACCATCATTTTTAGATGTTATTGAGTTTGCATCATAAATTGGTTTAATATCAATATCCCATTCGGGTTTTTTAGGAAATTCAGCTCTTTTATTTATTCCATTTTTCTTTAATTGAAAACAATATAAATTATTTAGTTCTCCTCTGGATAAAAAACCATCAACATTTTGTAAATCGTCTAAGTTAACTGCATGGCTATTAAACGGAGTAATTTTTTTGTAATCCATTTTTCTACAAATAATTTATTTCATCTAAAGTTACAGGTAACTGTGTAAATCTTATTCTATGAATTATAAACTCTTTGTAAATGAGAATATTTTTAAAACTAATATCACCATCTGTTTTTTCGGCTTTCAATTCATTAGGCATATTTCGGATTTTCTAATCCTCTTTTTGTTTTTTTTACAATTATTCGAAAATCTTTTGAATCATCTCCCGAATAACTTATTTGTAATCCATCCATAATTTCTAATTGTTATTAAAAGATTCTAAAACTTTACCTTCAATAATTATAGTTGAACCTATCGGAAAGTCTTCAAGAATCTTTTTTTCATTCGGAAATTCACAATTAAAAGTTAGAATGGTGCGTAGCTCATCCTTAACGTTTGCAAGAAAATACTCCTCATCATGGCCTTTTAAAACTGTTGTCTCTCTATATCTAAGAAGTGGAACCAAACTTCCTATAATTTGACCTGAATTGTAAACTTTTAGTAATATTTTGTTATTTCCTTTAGTTGCTACTTTATCACTTCTTAATTGAAGATCAACATCCCATTCGTGTTTGGTTGGTATAACTTTAAGTTTTCCATCAACATTTATAAGATTTACAGGTTTATCGTTTACATCACTTATAAATTTAGGAGGTGGGGAATCTACAATTTCATCTCTAACATATATACCTTCTTCATTTAATTTGAAACAATATCTAGCATCTTTCTTTCCATTTTCATTAAAACCTTCAACATTTTCCAAATCATCTAGATTGGTTGCATAGTTATAAAATGGAACAATAGTCGTCATTGAGTCTCCGAGCATAAGACCAAATTTATCCACCATTTTTTAAGGAAAAAAATTTAGAAGGAATTTCTTAACACAAACTATTAATAATTTCTTGAAAACGTTTTCCTTCTGATAATTCTTTTAAAACATACAAACACAAATGCCCACAAATTACTGTGTTCGGATCTTGTACTTGATTAGTAGAATATTGAATATCTCCTTTTTTCTCTCTAAGATATTTGATTATTTCTAAAGGAGGTCGAATTCCATAACTATCAAAATAAATTTTATTGGATTCGGAGAATCGTCACAATGCCAAGTGACCCAATGAGTTCCTCCTTTCGTTCCATCACCTAAATTCAGTATTCCACATTCTTTTCTTCTCGGTTTTTCAGGTAATTCAGTTCTTAAAAACACACCTCTAAAATTAGGAATTCTTAATTCCTTAACAGCTTTTAAAATATCAAAATTGGATAGTGCCATTTTTAGTTTTTAAATTTCTCTAATATGAAATCCTATGACAACAGTTTCTCCTCTTAAATTTAAAGGTTTATCATTTTGATCTGTAATTTTAACCTCTAAGTTATTTATTGTTTTCATAGCTACCGGCAGAAAAACAAGATTTTTAGGTTTTTCAACTATTTTACGTCCCGGAGATATATTTGGGAAAAAAGAATAAATAACCGGAACGGGGGAACCATTAACTATACTTCCGTTTATGATATTCAAATGAACTAGAATACTATTAACGCTAAGAATGTTTACAATGTTTTGAGATTCATGAGTTCCCGATTCATAAATTTTATGATGAAATCCTAATAAATCAGCTAAGGTATTGTTTTCTTTAAAATTTACTTTGTATCCTTTCTTGACAGTCATAACGGATTTTAAAGTTTGATTATTTGGTTCGATTTTTATAGCATCACCAATCAGGCTTTGAATTGTAGTGTTTAAAGTTTTAATTTCATAAGCACCAACAGATATAAACTCTTTATGCCACATGACACCATCATAGTATTCAATCATGTTGTTTTGTTCGTCAATGTTAGGAAAAGAATAGTAAGTTTCTAAATTTACTAAGGCAATTTCATAATGTTTATCTTTTTCTAATTCTAAAGGGGGGTTAAATATGGTCCTGAATGTGGTTTTATTATTCATAACGATAATTTGCTCTGAAAATTTTGATCTTGTGTTTTGGGCGATTTCTCTTAAAATATTTAAGGTAAAAATATGTTTGCTTTCATCCATTTTAATAGAATAAAAATACCTAATTTTTAGGCATGTAAAATGTAGTAAATTTATATCTATATTTTCCATTTAATTTGTCACTAGAATTGTCAATTACAAGAAATCCATATGGTTCTTCCCAACATTTTTTACAGAGCTTTTTAAAATCTTCTAATGTCATATCACCGCTTACATGATCGTTATAAATGTGAGTTATATTTTTATTATCTTGCTTGAATAAACGGAGAAAATTTCCGTTTTCTCTTATTGTTTGTCTCGGTAATTTAAAATAATTTTGAGTTAGGTAGAAGCAGTCAACATTGTTATGCCTTCCTCTACAATAATAAGCTTCGCATTTGTTTTGTTTCTCCAGTAAAATATCATCAAATATCATTAAATTTTTATCTTCAGAGTTTAATTCGCTTGGATCTGGAACATCATCGGTATCTTCATAAAACTGGCAATTAATTGGATAAGAGTTGGATACGCGTTGTCTTTGACAATCATTAAGTTGTTTTCCAGCTTTTTCTAATAATTGACAAGGAGAAATATTCTTTTTCATAAAATAGTCTTTTTGATTGAATAATTTAAATATAACATCTTTAGGTAGATTCTGTTCAAAACCTGTTTTTACAACCTTGTACTCAGTTTGAAGTAATGACTTACCGAAGATATATATATAAATTATTATAATCTAACCATCCCTTTTTTAGTAGGAGATTTAAAAGTAAATTAGTCTTTCCTGACCCACTTTTTCCTACTATAATTCCTCTTATACTTTTAGGTAGCATGGTGCTGTTTTTTCTATTTGTTAAATTATCATCCCAGGCAAGATTCGTAACATCCATTTTTAAAAGGAAAATAATTTACATGTTCGATAACTGTATCAAGAACCGAAGTATCTTTTTAACTTGGTTATCTCCCCTCCCAAAACCCATCATGATCAAACTTTTAGGTCACGATAGCTTGAGGAATTGCTTTTTTTAAAGATGTTTCACTTGGTTAACGTGACGGAGAGAGCTAGACTGTGATGAATAAACTGCGTGAGTATACCCGCGATAGAGGGAGTTAAAGCTTTGCTTATCAACAGAGTTGGAACTTTTTCTAAAATCAACGGAGTTGGAGCTCTGCTGATCAATAAAATGCGGTGAGAGAGGGCTCGCGTCGTCTAGCTGCGCCTCATTTGCATACACTAATGGTGCCAACCAAATATAATCGTGTCAAACTTTTCTGAAACCAAACGCAAAATGTTTTCGAAAAAGTTCCGCAACGCACAAGAGGTGTGTCCTATATATTTTGGTTTGCCCTAGATATTTTGGTGTGACACAATTATAACTGTTTGACCTAGATAGCTAATTTAGCTGGAAATTCCGTTCTATTGAATGAAGGGTGGGTTGTTAAAATATCATTCCAGGCAAGATTCGTAACATCCATTTTAAAAAGAAAAGAAAATGAAAAACTGGTAATTTATTCCATATAGGAAATAACTGTTGTCATCTTAGAATAGTGTTGTATTTTCTTGATTATGTCCCCTGCATTGGTTCTCCCTGTGACGCAACAATACAGATGCGTATGTGTGTAAGGGAGTGTGTGTGTGTGTAAGGGAGTGTGTGTGTGTGTGTAAGGAAGTGGGAACCATTCATTTGTTGGTATGCTCGGGACCTTCAAAAACACTAGCATTCGTTTCTATTAACAGAATGCCAACAAAGTCTAAATGGGGGTCATAACCCTAAGCACTCTAATGAGTGATGGCGGTTTTGACCGAGCAGAGGAGATCTTGAAGAGAAGCGGGTACGCGTAACCGGTTTTTATTTATAGCTTGGTTGCTAAGGTCGTGGTGTTATTCGTGGTTGCTAGGCTGCTGACGTAGATGTTTACATGAAGAATCCCGTTGCTGGGCTGTTGTTTCCTAGTTTTCCTGTGACTGACAGACCTTTCTTGCATTGAAGAAAAGTGGGTAAGCGTACCCGGTTTTTATTTATAGCTTGGAAATATCGATCGTTCTTGTCCCAGGCGATCGCGTGGTAAAAGCAGCACGCGGCGTAGAGATGTTTGATTTTTCAAAAAGCGGGGACGCGTACCCGGTTTTTATTTATAGCTTGGAAATATCGATCGTTCGTGTCACAGGCAGTCGCTGCACGCGGCGTAGAGATGCTTGGTTTTTTCAAAAAGCGGGGACGCGTACCCGGTTTTTAGAATGTTCATTCCTGTGAATGTTGTAACTCGGCCATTGGTGGTGGAGGCTGACAATCTTTCCAAAATTCGTTAAACTCTGGAATTTGTAGCATATCTTTGATTAGGTTAATCTTTCTAACAATAAATCGCAGAGGCAATCCAACTCTGTAAAATTTTGTAAAGCCAAACAGCACACTTGACAGAGAGCGCAACTTCCGTCCATGATAGTCTGAATAACCTGTTTTTTCCTTCAGCCACACAGCCCATGTTTGAGTTATCCTGCTCGCTTTTTTCTCAGTTTTATGCCAAGCCTTGCACAAGCTAAGGACGTTTCCGAACTGAATGTAAATCAGTAATGTTTGGGCATCTTGTCTCCTAATGTTTCGAACGCCTCTCCGTAGTCTTGAAATTATTTCATTTTGGTCTGTTGTTCTTGTAAATATGTCATCAGAAAATGCCTCCCTTGTAATTGCTGTGTTGACATGAGCAATATTATCCTCTAGATATTTATGTAGCTCTTGTGCTGTTGTCGGCTCCTCTCTGCTCCTCTTGGTTTTCCCTTCTTTTTCTTTAAAAAGATCTTCCAAGCTTTTCCTTGGTTTTTTAGGTAGTTTCTGTGGTCCTGATGCAATAGATCTATCGATGATGTTAATCATTTCTCCATAATATGTTCGATGCTCATTTAACACGTCTAAGTCTTCTTGCGTCCACTGATATGATGGTGTCGGAGGTGGCAAAGGAACATCCGCTGCTTGTGCAAAAGGTTGGGATGTTGATGCCATTTCTTCTGGTAAAATTAAAGTATCTTTTTGTCTAGAATATTCCAAAAGTTCCTCATGCGCAGTTAAATTTTCATCTATTTCTCTGTTTAAATCTTCTACTGATATACTATCTTGTGACATCATAACACAACACACCTTTCCTCAACGAAGTTCCAGCAGAAAATGAGTTGTCCCGGGGAGATTCATGCTTAGCTCAGAAACATTTGATCGATGTTGTCGACAGTTGCTATGTGAACCAAATAAACAAACCATGTAATTGGTTTTCTACGCATTGTTGTGCAAGCTAAGAATCAATATTTTGCATTAGTGTAATCAGGTGAAATCTCCCCGGCGAAAAATTCAATGGTTTCAATCGATAATTCCGTTGTATTGAATGAAAGGTGGGTATTTTGAATGCGCTGAATAGTGCGTAGTTTGCAAATGACAAATCGATACTTGCCAAATGGGAGGTAAAGAGAGAGATAGACAGAGCGAGAGACAAAGAGAGAGAAAGAAAAAGGGAGAGAGGGATAGACAGAGAGAGATAGAGAGAGATAGACAGAAAGACAGATAGACAGAGAGATAGATAGGCAGATAGCTAGATAGACAGAGAAAGATAGACAGACAAAGAAAGATAGACAGACAAACAGAGAGACCTATTTTATTTGCTATCCATCGCACCCATGTCCACACTACCCATCACACCCATGTCCATACTATCCATCACACCCACGTCCATACTATCATACGGAACACCTAACTTAAACACACATTTCTTTACAAGCCTCCATGGAACGATTTAAACATTGAGCAGGTCTATCGATTAAGTTCTCACGGTTGAATACATGTCGCACTAGCAAATGCAGAGGGATTCTCAAATATTTTTAGGTGGGGTATGATGAAGTTTTAAAAGCTGTTTTTTTAGATGTTTGTGTGTAATTTTTGGTGAATTTTTTATATTTTTAAAAGATGGCTTAAAAGCTTGAATATTCATGTGTTTATGTGATAAAAAAGGTGAATTTATATATTTAAAGGATGGCTTAAAAGCCTAAAAGCTTGAATATTTATGTGTTTATGTGATAAAAAAGGTGAATTTTTTAAATTTTTAATGCTGCTTTAGAGGAGTAGAATCTTATAACTACTAATGTCAAATCTATATTATTTTCTTTTCTTTTTGAGTGGGTTTAATTCACGGATCGTTTTCGGAATTTTGGCCTTTTGTTCGTTTGGTTTTTTTTTCTCCCCTACATTTACGACCTTCTATTGTGAACATTTTGCACGTATATAAAGGTGAAAGACTGACAGAGTTAAATGGTCATATGTTTCAGTCTGGCTGGTCCTTCTCTTTCGTGTCTACCAACCGATGACGAGCGGAGGTTACGGGTGTACTTAAACATATCAGGTAGGATTTATCCATAACAATTTTTTTGTATTGTCATTACTAGCCCACCCGAGCAAAATAAATCGTGCAAATCCCATTTACCAAGCACAACCGTATATTTTGATCCAGATCACATTAACAAAGGCAAAAGTTATCGTTGCACCACAATTTACGTACAAATTCGCAGATTTGATCAAGTTCATTTTCCACCAGCAATGTGTAAAGAGAGCGGCAGAACGAAAATTCCGATCATACTTTTCGATTCTGTCACTGTCAGTGTTACTGATTCCATAACCCGCCGGGGTCGTAGGGGCGCTGCAGTGACGAACGCTGCACCAGCTGGCTCCACTTGTGGCGGTTGTGGGCGAGTGCCTGGGTTGTGGGAAAGCTCATCTTGGTCCATTCCGCGATGTTGTCTGCCCATTTCTTCCTCCGTCTACCTCGCCTTCTCTTCCCCTGGAATGTTCCTTGTAGTATGGTCTTAGAGAGCCCATCTGATCTTGTCACATGCCCATACCATGTGAGCTTCCTCTTCTTAACTGTGGTCAGCAGGTCTTCATAGTGCCTTACTTGTTGGGTGATGGTTTGTCGGACTTCTTCGTTGGTGATGTGGTCCGTGTATGAGATGCCAAGAAGTCTTCTGGGGCATCTCATCTTCACTGCCTGGATCCTCCTTTGCAGATCTGCATTTAGTGTCCAGGATTCGCATGCATACATTCGATTCTGCACTATGGAAATCCTCTTTTTTTTTTTCGCGGCCTAGAACAATCATAGATAAATGATAAAAAATTCTGGATTTCGTCCAAAATAGATGTACCCACGTAATGTATCGTCGGGTTTTTAGGCAGTATCCAAAGTTTCATAATTTTTAGTCACTTAGTCGCGAAGTTTTAGCTCCTTACAGGTTGACTCTCTGGCTCAATCATAGTAAGATTTCTAGATGAGGTACACGGAATGACCCGGGATAAACCTGTACTCCCACCTCTCTCTCTCTCTCTCTCCCTCTCTGTCTCTGTCTCTCTGTCTCTCTCTCTTTTTCTCTCTCTCTCTCTCTCTCTGATCTGGGAAGTCTTTCTCCTCCCTTCACAGTCTGGCAGAGAAATACCACCAAACTGACCGTATGTCACTGTCAGACACAGTCTTCCATGTGCATTAGTGTGCTAGTGCTACGCACTCTAGTCCTGTTAGGAAACAGTGCACTGAACTGCACCCCCTTGAACGAACGTAAATTTTGCAGAAAAAAAAAAACTCTTAAATGCAAACGGTTCAACCAAGAAACGGACCAACAGACACGCTGTTTGCAATCAATGTCTACCCAAACACGGACCAGTTTTGCAGACCTTTGGTGTGCCAATGATGTGTTGTGAGCCTGCGGCTCGGGAAATTACCTGACCGGATGCGGAGCAAAACTTGGAAAATAACACAACAGATGTATGGGTATAAGAGGTAAAGTCAAAATATGGCAAAAAGAGAAAGCTGTAGGTGTAGGTAGCAAAGACTCGCATGAGAAATAATATTACGCTGTGGCTATTCTTACGGCAGCCTACCAACTGTTAGTCCATTGTCAGATTGATATGTAACGACGTGAGGGTCTAGTCAGTTTGTATCATCGAGGCCGTAGGCCGATATTCGTCTGGGCAGTAGTCAGATTGACATATCGGGGTGAGCCACCGGGGTAGCTATGTATTGTTTTCACTCGTTAACTCTAAGAAGGACTTCCGAATGCATTCTATAGTCCGAGTGAAAACAATACATAGCTACCCCGGCGGCTCACCCTGATATGTCAGTCTGACTACTGCCCAGAAGAACATCGGCCTACGGCCTCGATGATACAAACTGACTAGACCCTCACGTCGTTACATATCAATCTGACAATGGACTAATATAGCCTAGGTAAGTTGGTAGGCTGCCGTAAGAATAGCCACAGCGATAATATTATTTCTTACGCGAGGCTTTGCTACCTACAACTCCCAAGTTTTGACTTTACTTCAAACCTTCCAGCGACCCCACAGATTTCCTGTGCTTTTTAGAATATTTCGAGTAGATTGGTATCATGCAATGTTTGTAGACCCTTTTCACTTCCGCGATACGGTTGTTTGTGGGGAGCCGCACGGCTTCGAAAAGCACCGTGTAGGGCAAAAACCTCAACTTGCCTTAGTGATGGCATCTGAATATGTGCACAGTCTAAGCAAAGATGCATTTTTATGCCAGAACCAGCACGTAACGGGTTTGTACAGTTGGGTGCCCAACAAGAGGATGGCATCGTTCGACCGTTGTCCAACGCTTCCGCCCTACAAATGAGGCACGCCGCCATTTTGTTTGCAAATCACGTGATATGGAGGACGGTAAATGAAAAGGGTCCATACAATGTATGTGACAGGAGAGAGCAGAGCAACAAGAACGATTTACCTCATCATACCAGTGTAATGGAGCTACAGGGCGAACATCATGACTTGCAAACACCTAAAAACTCCGTGACCACGTGACCAAACATTAGGAAACTTTCTGGATTGCCGCAATTTTTGACGACAAATTACGTGGACACATCCATTTTGAACAAAATTTAGTCTTAATGTTTTGTTTTTTTCTTTGACCCACAAAAAAAAGAGACTCAATTTCGTTGAGCACAATGAAAAAGTAGAATCGGATATTTCGCTCTTTGTCTCTCTTTCCAAATTTCTGAAAATCAGTTTTAAATATCACATCTGCGTTTTTTCGTTTTTTTTCTAAGCCAACGAGCTAGCTAGATTTAAAAAAGGTAAAAGCAAGCTATCTTATCTAGTTATTAAAAAAAATAGTGGCGGGAGTAATTCATTGTGGTGCTATTTTGACCCTTTTTTTGCTCGACGCTACAGCCTCGATGACAGTTTGAAAATTATAAAGTTAATTTTCCTAAGTGTCAACTGATCCTGGGCAATCGCTTTTGTATCGAGCAATTGTGTTGATTCAAGTTTCAGGTGTGCTTAAATAAAAAGTTGTAAAAATGTAAAATACAATGATCTTTGCTTTGGCTCATTGTGATAAGCCCACCGCAGCGGAAACGATGTATCAATACCCGTTCAATTCGGTGTGCGCAATTTCCCTACCAGAAATAAGTGCGCTCTGGTGTGCATGAAATCTGTAGTAAGACTGCAGAATAATTATGGGAAGCTTTCTAAACCAAAAAGAGAGAGAGAGAGGGGGAACGGTGGGTTCACAGGTTTATCCCGGTAATGCCGGGGACTTCGTCTAGTCTTAATAAAAATAAACACAGTGTGTATGAGTGCCACGCTTTTGTTAATAATATTATTATTCCTCATATTTGTATTTGTATAACTCTTTAATCCCATTTGGGAAATTTGCCTTTGTGCCAGTGCAGCCCAGTTACAACTGGAGCAAGAACGTCGTCGCCACAGTGCAGCGCCGGTCGGCGGTTTTTTTTTGGGGGGGGGGGGAGGGGTGGTGGGGGATGAGGGAGGGAGGGGAAGGTAAAGGTAAAGGGATCTCTATTCAAGACTCTCTTTACAATATCAATATTCCGCATCAAACACCCCCGCCCCTTGCCTGAATCTGCAGGAATAACCCCCCCCCCCCGCCCACCCCCATTAATCATGGGCCCACGCCCACCTTCCCTCCTCCACTAAAACCCCTGAACTGGCCTGGATATCATTGGTGTAGGAACATGTTGATTCTTTTACATGGTCTACACATTTCACAGACTTGACCCATGAACACGGCCTTACGAAGGAGGATGATATCATGTTTGCAGTTGTTTTTACGTTGCAAGGGGCCTTTTCTGTTCTGTTTATTGCCTGGACTGTATATCTTCTTGCACAACATGTGTACCTCTATCAAAAAGAGCACACCCAGAGGAAGCTGGAAAAGAGGAGACCCACCCCTTACGAGGCAATTTCGCCAGAGAAGCCAGTCGAAGGTTTGGAAGATGGTAAATATTAACGGAGCATAACCGAGTTTGTGGAAGACAATAATCATAATAATAATGGAGTGCATTTATTGTGCTTATTGTGCTGAGTTTATATACTCTCTCTCTCTCTCCCTCTCCTCTTTCTCTCTCTCTCTCCCCCCTCTCTCTCTCTCTCTCTTTCTCTCCCTCTGTCTTTCTCTCACCCGCACTGTCTCCTCTGTCTCTCTCCCTCTCCCTAGTACTCTCTCTCCCCCTCCCTCTCTTTCTTTCTCTGCCTCCCTCTGTCTCCGCCCCCCCCCTCTCTCTTTCTCACTCCCTCCCACTCCCCCTCTCTCTAATGTACTTTAAAATAATATGCTTTCATGGCTGCACAAAACATACAAGACTTAAGGAAGACATATACTGTCAGACAGTCAGTGAATGATTTCCGATAGAGGACTGATTTTAACTTTGTTTTTCTTGAATATCTCGAAATGTAGAAATATCCCTCAGTCTTATAGACAGCCGAGGTCCCAAGACAGTTTTAAAGAGATCGCTACAAAGCTGTATTAGTATCGAACAATTTAACTGCTGTGCTTACAAAGTGGACACTATTTCTAGCGTCCGCAGTCCGTCTCTGGAGTGCCCTCTGTTGATGTATAAAGATTTTTTGTTCTTGTATGGAACGATTTATCGCGACCTTAGCTCTCGTTTGCTCTATCTCCATTTTCTGAAAAACTGGAGATCTTATAGTATGTAGAAGAAATATAATATAGCAAATGCAAACTTTGACATTATTTTGTTTCAAATGCATTGTGGCACTTATCAGTCTGTTTCATAGTTCCGATTTATTCTAACTCCTTAGCATAATTCTAAAGCCGCAAATTTCTCAGTTGTGCAAAAAGTGCAGTGGGAACAAACAAGAACTACAGGGTTGCGTTATGTAGATTTAGAGTGTGCATGGTGTCTGCGCTAATTGCTTATGCGTGGGGTGTGTGAAGACAGTTAATGTTCATCTGGACAAGTGTGCGGTGAGGCTGGAGAAAATCCAGATTTAGATTTAGATATCCAGTTAAGTGGATGAGTTCAGTCACCGGATACAAGCGGGTGTCCGCTTGCGATCCGCTTCCGACGTGCTTATTTAGAAATCCAGATCATTTTGAGAATCGTTCGGAACTGGGACAGCATGTCACTCTGCCCCGACTCCGCCTTAACGTTTAACAAAAAGAATTCATCTCCACCCCCCCCCCCCCCCGTTTACATGTATCTGCGAATTCTAAATAAAACATAATAAATCTGATTTCATGCACACCCGAAGAAGGCAGTATATGCCTGCTAATCCGTGAAAGAATTATTTTCAAACGTGGGCCTATAATGCGCCCTGTCCTTTCTAAGAGAGATTAAGATCTACAACTTGATTTTAAAAAAAACTTTTGTCCTCTTTAGAACTCTTTTCAGATCTACACGAAGCAACTTCTGATCATTTCGCCAGTGTGATAAAACTTATACGGAATTATTTATTTTGGTTCCATTTGTAAAATTTAGAAGCTCTGAATACGAACATAAATAAAGAATCTAAATAGATCGTGAAAGGTGCAAAGTGGCCGTTGTGGTGCCGACGTGCTATAACACCCAAAATCAAACTCACCCCCTCTGTCCCCAAAGCGCATGGACGCTCGTTGTCCCTCAAAGGGAATCCCCGGAAGATTAACCCTTTGAACACCGAGAGCGTGAAAGGTAGATTTTCCCAAGTCCAGTTTATATAAAGATTCACGTATTTCAGTTATTTTCAATTGTAAATATGAATCTTAATGAGGCTGTTGATCTATATATAAAAGTTAGTAATGGAGGAACAAAACCTGTAATTGATGCAGCAGTAAAGCGTTAACAGCAGTGTTGTTTCAGTACTGAAAGGGTTAAAGAGAGTTCAATCAACCTATCAACTCTCTTTGAAGTCAGCGAACTTGGACGCTACAGTCCTCTTCTCTCCTCGAATCAGATCAAGGGTCGAGACCTGTTTTTCCATTCTGCGGATCTAAAATTTGGATCATTGTCTGAATAACCAGATATTTTGAAGTAGATCATCCAATATATATATCAGGATCACTTAAAAGCAAATCGCTACCCGCACTTGTGTGTAGGTTTCCGTTTGTGTGTTGGTTAGGTGTATAGTGTGTAGTTATGATAAAGCTGTGTAACCAAATTTCCATGCTCTGAATAAACAGAGTGCAAGAGATATCTACCGAGTCAAAATTCAAAACTGATCTAAAGACCCACATTTTCCAAAAGCGCGTCCAGTTCTGAAGTTTCATTCCCAATCCATTTGTTTTCTCAATCCACTTCACTTTATTGGCGCTGTTTTATTGTTTAATTTCTGCCATACCTATTTCTGTGTGCCTGTTTTATGTGTAAGTATGTAATTATGGCATACGAGTGTATGTATTAATAGATTGCGCATGAGAGAAAGAGAAAGAGAAAGCGAGAGAGAGAGAGAGAGAGAAGAGAGAGAGATAAATGAAGAGAACAAGACTTTCTTAAAGCGCTTAGAGAATTTTTTTTCGGTGGGGGGGGGGGGGATTGGGCGTTATATAAATGATCTTCATTATTCTTTCTATCATTATTATTATTTTCGGGGGCGGGGGGATTGGGCGTTACACAAATGATCTTCATTATCATTACTATCATTATTATTAGGGGACATTAGGGGACAAGGTGGTCTAGAGGCAAGGTGCTCGCCTCTCATGCCAATGGTCCCGGGTTCTAAACCCGGGCAGTGCAGGCATGTTGGAAATTGGATTTTTCTCATATTTTCAAGTCCCTGGTCCTATTGGGGGGTAGGATCGAGTACCTAGTCTTCTCGGATAAGGACGAAAAAATTCGGAGGGCCCGTGTGCACGTTGCGCACGTTAAAGATACCTTGGCAGTTGGAAATCGTAAAGAGCAGGCCGAAAGGCCGCTGCCCGGGCAAAATTGAAAATTGAAATTAATAGATTAAAAATTTATCCATATCATCCCCCCCCCCCCCCCCGTCAGAATTTATTATTCATTATTAAATATATATTGTTATTAATAAATATTCAAATATTATTTCAGTTGTGTGTTGTGTGAACTGATGTGAATTGTGAACTGCTGTGAATTGTGAACTGTTGTGAGTTGTGAACTGCGCCTAACAGGCTGCGTTACAATTTGCTCTGAGATAGAGAGAGAGAGTGAGCGAGACAGGGAGAGAGAAAGAAGCAGTGTAGTGTGTTGAGCGCTTCGCGCGTTTGTAAAGCGTTTGAGGTCTAGGCATAAAGCGCTATATAAGTGTACTTATTATTATTATTATTATTATTATCTATCATATTATTCTTAGTCTATAATCGTTATTTTATCTGTGCCTTGCACTGCTCTGTCAGATGGCAGTCCTTCTCTGATGTTCAGAGACGAACGCCCAAGTATGTACGTTCATCATGGTTCCCTTGACGTTCAATTTGGAGAAGGCCGGGAAGCCGTGGAGGGCGATATTCAAGACGGCAAAGGCCAGTCGAAGACAGCACCTAAGCGTAACGGATGGGTACTGCTGAAATCATTGGTCGCTAGACAACGACAAGTGGCCGGTCTCACGAAGAAATCTATTGCTGGGAATGGGATAGAAGACACGATGGGTAGAAAGTCGGACAGTGCGAGGGCCGACCAGAAAAACGGCAAAGTTCAAGGAACTTCGGAAGGCAAAGATGCCCCCATGGCACAGGCTGGTAGCCGAAAAGGCACCATGTACGCACCCGTGGAAGCGTTACCGCCCGAGGTACAACATTTTTTAAAAAGGTGGCAATTGGAGGATGCAGAATCTGTCGACACCGAGGCTATGACGCTGGCTTCCACTATTGCCAACAGATCAGAGATGACCGGTGTTCAACCAAGGAAGATACCGACCGGGGTTCTTGCGGCCGGGCCGAGTGGGGTCAGGATGAATGCAGCCACGGTGAATGCGGCCGGAACGACTGCGGCCGAGATGGGTGGTGAAGCGATCAGCAGCCCTGGTCAAAACCGAGAAGCTCGTCTTGCCAGTGCACCCGCGTATCAACCGGACAGGCCGGGCAGCCCGGTTGACCCCCCACACTACTCAGTGTAGTACAAGTTTCAAGGCCTCCCCCCCTTTTTTTTAACCCCTTATGCGGCCAGGCTGGGAAGGTATGATTTTCATATTCCTTTTTTTTTTTTTTTTTAGATATTTGATGACTGCAATCTTTTCAGGTTGTTAGTAATGTTAGCGTAAATCTTAAATAATAAAACATGTCAATCTATATTATGAAAAGACGCGTGATTTTTAACAGGGCCTACCGCTTCTCATACAGCTCCGATTTGCTGAAATGGTGGGGAAGTATTTTTTTTCTCTTTAGTTTTCGTTTCCGCTGATGCCTCCACCCCAAACGCCCCCCCCCCCCAAAAAATCCCCTTTTTCATGAACACATTAGCCACTGACCTCATCACTTACTGCCGATTGACGTACGGTAAGTTTGAAAGTGGATCTATGCCATTGTTAATATTATTATCACACACAGATCAATGCTTTGCCTGCAATTTGGACCCACGTATGATTTAAGCCTTTTATATATATAGTACAGTGATGAAACAAAAGCACGGCCCTTATGATATCAATCCTGCAAGGAAAGACAGAAACAAAGAGAAAACAAGGAAGACCACCCATTACATATCACGATAACATCAAGAAAGTTAGTCAGCTGGAAATAAGTGAACTAACTAGGAAAGCTCAGGACAGGAGTGAGTGGAGGAGATTTTGTCGTGGCATCCACTGTAGCAGCTAACGTCGATGACGATGAAGCCGACAGGTGACAGGTGAGGTGACAGTGATGATACAATACACCCACAATTATTAATAATATGGGCAGGCTTTATTTAACTTTTTAAAAATAATTATCACTGTCGTTGTTTTCGCTGTCGCCGCTGCTGTTATTATGTTCTCCTTCACATTTAACCATTATCTTATTGTTGACTGAGATCAGCATCATGATCACAGCCATCGGTGTTACTGTTGTTGTATTGTTATTACTAACAATTATCATTATTGATCATTAATGCGCTTACGAACTTTAGCCAACTCTTGGTAACAGCCACATTAAAATTAATTAACCATTGTTTTAAGTATTAAATCAGGCGTGGGCGACCTTTCACAACACAATAAAGGGACAGGCTTGAAAAAATGCGCGGACGCAAAGCAAGGCCGGCTAAAGGCTTTTAGAGGCCCTCGGCTTAAACGACTCTGGTTCCCCCATATACTGCATATAATATTATGTAATTCAAAATGTAAACAAAAATATACCATAAAATAAAATTTTATTGTTTTGGAAATGAACTTTTTGTTAAACATTAGAAATTTTTTAAAAAGCTAGACTTTTTGGCCAGCAAATAGTTTAATTTTTTTTTTTTTTAGTGTGGGGCCCCTTTTTGAGGACCCTGGTTCAACTGCACAATTTGCACTTTTGCACCATGTGGTCCATGGTAAATCTGGCAATAAAAAATTTCTGTGGTGACCTCCCCTAGGATAATTTTCCCTCACTTCTAAAAGTGTTAAAATAGTATGTTTTTGGATGTTGATCTAAAAAATTCAGTACTTTTTGTGATTGGGCTTGTGTGTGTAGGCGTCGGGATTGGGAGAGGGGGGGGGGGGGAGAAGGGGCGTGTCTGTTTATTTCAATAATTTTCTTTAAAATTCATTTATTTAGCTCAGTAACCTGTGTGTAAAGAAATTCCCCCTCTATATAAGAACAAACAAAAAAAAAAAATCTTTTCTTGAGGTTCATTAAAAAAAAAAAAAAGCAACAATATTTAGCTTTTAAACAACCACTTCCACCACTTATACTAGTGGAAGATTTCTTTGTATGAGGGACTTACCGAACCTGAAGTGCCCGGAACCCCCGTAGGTGTAATTCTGACCACGCGGTCATAGGTTGCCCATTCCTGGTTTAATTGAAGGCTGTTGATTTGTACTGTTATTATTTAACATGTATGTTACAATTATTAAAGTATTGAAAACTGGTAAACAATAACATCTTCTTCTTCAGAATTCAATTGTATCTGTCCATGTTGCGCTTCTTTCCTCTTTCTGCTGCGGGTGGTTTGGTGGGCACATCTGGTAGGGATCACGTCTCCTTCTGCCATATACACGGTTCTGTTATATTACATTCTGTCTATCGTCTTATTTCTTCCTAGCACAATGTGATCGTTGTTGTATGACGTGCTTTCTCCAAACTCAAACTAGACAAACGTTTTCTGCTTCTTTCATTTTTCTTTCTCTTAGTCTTAGTCTTACACTTAGGCCTATCTTTCCGCCACCTCTCAACCTTCCTAGGCAAGTCTCACTTTAACTCTTTTCATTCTTCTTCATTCTTGTCCCCACCTTTCTTCTTCTCAACATAATTATTTTCTCCACGATCTTTCTATTTTACCGTTTTTTCTTTACTTCTTCCAATCCTCTTGATTCCCCCCTCACTCCCACAGTTCCCCATTCTCCTTCTCAATTCCCCATTCGCACCCCCCCATCCCCCCCGTGTGTCTTGGTGTCTGCCTGTGTGTCCGTGTCTGTCTGCCTGTCACTGTCTCTCTCCCTCTATCTCTCTCGGGTGGGTAGTGGGCTCTTCCTGTCCTATAGATCTTTTACGATTTGTCTATTGTCTTGCTTTTTCCGAGCACAATGTGACATTAATTATTGTGTCGATGCACGGCGTGAATTCTCCAAACTCTTTCTCTCTTTCCTACTAACTTGACCACCCCATCCCCGCCCCAATATCTCTCTCTTTCTTTTCTTATAGTAACCATTTCTCCATCTTCCGATCGCTCTTCTCAATCCTCTCCCAATTTCTAGACATTCTGGAATTCTAGTCAAGTAAGAAATTTTTATTTTTACCCACGAAAACACTTGCCTTAACAATACTTTAACCAGATTATACAATCTGAATTTCTCACTTTTCCTCATCTAATGCAAGACGGGCAGATTTTGGGGGAAATCTTCTTACAAATTAGTCAAAAACGAAGAAAAAAAGTATAATTTTGTTTCGCTGCTAGCTTGAATTTTTGAAACCACAGCGCATTTTTTATGTGCACGCACGCCTTTTATACTGGTGAAAACTGGATACAGGCTCTGGACAAAATTATGCTATGTCAACATTCAACACGCCTGATGCATCAAACTTGGTATCACTTGAACCGTCAGAATTGATCTATCATGATTGGTTTAAGCTCTGCATAATACAAGCTGCAGAAAAGAGTTAAGTGGTCTGGAAAGCAGGTCCTCTTGGTCAAAATGGTACAGTTTCAACAGCCTGGATCACAGTCATAGTAAGTCAAAGTGGATGACACGGCGTGGTTCCGGAGATTTTGATTTCTTGAGAAACTGGCATTTATTATTTATAGCGTTTATCCGCCGATACTGTCGGATAAAATTTCCTCTAGATCTAGGATTTTTTTTTATCTGCCAACATAAATGTTGTACTTGCGAGTGATCTCCCCGATTCGAACCCGTCTCCATCTTTCTCCCTTTTCAATTCATCCGAATCAATATTCGTATTGCTCAAGAGTCAAGTGTTGAAAACAATGGCACGATTGAAATTGAAGAGGCTTATCTGAATAAAAATGAAATTTCATTGATTAAATGGAAACATACAAGGGTTCAGATCTTATCCGTAAATGTGGGTTTCTTGGCGTAGTCATGCTTATAACTTAGTAAGAATTCCCTCAGGATTGCACAGGGTTCTCAGTTGAGTAGGCCTACTGGTTAGCATCCTTACCTGTCAATCCAGGCACCATGGTTCGATTCTCAGCAGGGAAGTTTTTGTTGGTCTGTCTGTTCTTATTAAAAGTCTTTATATTATTTATCAATTTTTTATATTTTTTGATGCAAGAACTATCACCTCCTGTCACCTGTCGGCTTCATCGTCATCGATGTTAGCTGCTACAGTGGATGCCACGACAAAATCTCCTCCACTCACTCCTGTCCTGAGCTTTCCTAGTTAGTTCACTTATTTCCAGCTGACTAACTTTCTTGATGTTATCGTGATATGTAATGGGTGGTCTTCCTTGTTTTCTCTTTGTTTCTGTCTTTCCTTGCAGGATTGATATCATAAGGGTCGTGCTTTTGTTTCGGGCTGCGTGGCCGATGTATGCGAGCCTTCTTTTGTTTATTTCAGGTGTTATTCTTCTGGTGGTGCCAAGCTGTTCTAAGATGCTTGTATTTGTTCTCCTTTCTGTCCAACTTATTCTGAGTAGCCTTCTGTAAAGCCACATTTCAGCTGCCTCCAATCTTGTTATGTCTGCCTTTTTGAGTGTCCAGGCTTCACAACCGTATAGTAGGACTGGCCAGATCAAGCACTTAAGTATGTTCACTTTGAGGTCCGTTGGTATGCCTCTATCCTTCCAAATGTTGTTTAGTTGAACCATTTTGTGTTTTGCCATTCCTATCCTTGTTTTTGTGTCCTTTGAGCAGCTTCCATCTTGCGATTTATATGATCCTAGGTATTTGAAATCAGTCACTTTTTCTAGTGCTGTTTTGTTTACTAGTATCTCCTGGTGTTCATGGTGCCCTGTTTCAGTATGCATGACTTTCGTTTTCTTAGCATTTAGGTGTAGGCCTGTTGTCCTGCCCGCTTCATCCACTCTGTGCAACACTCTTTTCATGCTGGTGATGTTATCTGACATAAGAGCTGTGTCGTCAGCGTAGCGAAGGTTTGTGATGTTTCGGCCTCCGATCTTTATTCCCATATCTTCTATGTCTGCGTTTCTCATGATCTGCTCAGTATAAATATTGAAAAGATGAGGTGAAAGTATGCAACCCTGTCTGACTCCTTTCTCGATGTTAAAATATGGACAGTTCTCATTGTTCCATCTGATCGTTGCCTTTTGTTCGTGGTATAGTGCAGCGATGAGGGTCACAAGGTGTTTCGGGAATCCCATCTTGATCATTATATCGAGCAGGTGGTGGTGCCTAACGCTGTCGAACGTTTTGCTGTAGTCTATGAACGTGATGAAGGCTTCGTTTCCATTGCTTCTTATCTGTTCAATCATTATTTGCAGTATGAAGAGCATGTCAGTGGTTCCTCTGTTGGTCCTGTAACCAGCTTGACAGTCTGATAGTTCCTCTTCTACCTTTGATTTCATTCTGTTGAGTATGATGATGAGCAGGATTTTGCTGGTGTGACTGATGAGGGCGATGGTTTTATAATTTCCACAGTCTTTGACATTGCCGCTTTTGTATAGCATGACGAATTCTTGTAGCTTCCAGTCTGTTGGCCATTCATTTGTCTGCCAAATTTTGCAGTTCAGTTGATGGAGTGCTTTTATTCCTGATTCGCTGGTATGTTTCAGGAGTTCACCTGGTATGTTGTCTAATCCAGGGGATTTTCCGTTCTTTATTTGTTTTATTGCAGCCTGTACTTCCTCCAGGAGAGGTTCTGGTTCTTTATCTATCTTTATCTATAATGGAGAATAAATCCATTTTTTTTTTTGGTGGAAATTTAATTTGTATTTAATAAACTTTTACCTGTCAACTGAGGGACAGTGGTGCGATTCTCAGCAGGGTAGTTCATTTTTTTCTTCTATTATTATTAGTCTTTTTATTGGTAATCATTTTAAATCAATCTGTATAGTATTAGTAATGTTTTTGTTTTTTTATCTAACAACAATAACGGAATAAAATCAATTTGTTTGTTTTTTTTGTAATTAGTCAACACCAATACCTGCCGATAGTGTTGGCGGATAAATCCAAGCAGTATTCGCTGATAATGTTGGCAGATAAACCTGTGCTGCATGCGTTAACAGTATAAACCTGGGCAGTATCGGCAGATAATGTTGCCTGCCCGGAGTGTATCTGATTCTGCTGATAGTGGTGGCGGCCCAGGCAGTATTCATCGACAATGTTGGCGACTAAACCTGGGCAGTCTCCACCAACATTATTGGCAAATAAGCCTGGGCAGCATCCGCCGTTGTTGTTGGTGAATACTGGCAGCATTTAATTTTGATTATATTATAGATCTAGATGTAAGAACAACACAGTTGCCAGCATTCCCAAAGTTGGCCCAGAATTCTGACTTCGAGCCCAAAGTTGGACCAGTGTCCGCAGTTGTGATACCAAACTCCAAAGACCTCAGTAGTGATTCTCTTTTGAACGATGCAATCATAAGATGTCAGAAAAAATTCTGTGAAACAGAATAAAATGAGTAACAGTAAATATGTGGTGAAGTCTGTGGTAAATTTGAATGATTCACTCAGTTGTGAAGATGTGAAACCAGGTGCCTTCAGTTCATCAACTGAGAAAGGTGAATGAAGACTCTGCGGATCAGTTACTTCAGTCAGAGAGTCATCATAATATCCAGTCATGTCACCGTAGCGAAAGAGTTTTGCTGTCACTAGTGTCAGTTGCGAGTATTAAAGAGGAGAAAGTGGAAAACAATACAGTAAAGCCTTAAACCCCATTTTTGTGATCAGTGTTCAAAACCTTTCAAGTATCCTAGTAAACTGAAGGAACATCTTATCAGCCATCCTCTTGTGAAAAACTTTGTGTAGTGTAATGAATGTGGGAAGTTTTTCAAGAGTGCTTATTACCTAGTAAAAGCTCATTCGTCTATTCATTCAGATATAAAACCATTTGAGTAAACTGAGTGTTCAATAATTCGACTTCACAACGAAAAGGAAGGGAAATTTAGAAAACTATTTGTCAGTGCATGTTGGTATAATGGGACTTCAAATGCTGATTTTGTGAGGAGTCCTTTGTTACAAAAAGCAAATGTTGTCAGCATGAGAGGATCCATACATTTGATAATCCATATCAGTGTGAGCATTGTGGTTACGCAGTTACCATTTGACTAGCTAACACTAACAGTCCAAATATTTTTTTGGTATTTTTTTGTATTTGTATTTATAACTCTTTAATCCCATTTGGGAAATTTGCCTTTGTGCCATAGCAGCCCAGTTACAACTGGAGCAGGCACGTCGTCGCCACAGTGCAGCGCCAGTTGGCGGTTGTTTTTTGGAGGGGGGAGGGAGGGAAAAGGTAGAGATGAATTTTATTTAATTTTGCCCGGGCAGCGACCTGTTCGGCCTGCTCTTTTCGATTTCCAACTGCCAAGGTATCTTTAACGTGCACACGTGCCCTCCGAATTTTTTCGTCCTTATCCGAGAAGACTAGGTACTCGATCCTACCCCCCAATAGGATCAGGGACATGAAAATATGAGAAAAATCCTAAACTTCCAACATGCCTGCACCGGCCGGGTTTTGAACCCGGGACCCTTGGCATTAGAGGCGAGCGCCTTGCCTCTAGACCACCTTGTCCCACCTATGAGAACACATCTGAACATTAAGCCCTGCAAGTGTACAGAGTGTGACTTTTCAACAACACAAATGACTAGATTAAAACATCATATGATGATCCATACAGGAGACAAGCCTTATTTCTGTCCTACATGTGAACAAAACTTTAGACTGAAGGCAGATATGAAACATCATGTGAAACATGTCCATATCAAGACTCTATAAACTGGAATTTTTAAGAAAGCTGGTGTCCATTTTTCTGTTTTTGAGACTGTCTTGAGGTATGTGGAGATAATCTGGATCGCTAGGAAAAATAGAATAGAGTCATCAAATAGAATGCTGAAATTTGGATACAGCAAGTGAGAACAAATCAAGAAGGCGAATCAAGAAATAACACATTCATTGACAGTCAATCAAAAACTGCGTCTTGTAAGATGTTTGAATGTCTTGCCTAGATTTCCATGGATGTGGTCATGAAGAATGAGACAGTGTACACAGAGTATTGATTTCTTGAGAACTGGGAATAAGGTGAGAAATCCTCGGAAGATTTTAAAACATTTTTCTGATTTCTGTCCAGGAACAGTTTCTATTGCGATTTGTTGAATTTACAGTTAAGGATTTCATTGGTGTTGAAAATGCAAGTCAGTGAACTAATTATACATTACATGATATGTCATCATGAACTTTCTGATTTCAAGAGACTGAGAAAACATTTCAAAAGAAAGCATGTGGATCAAGATCTACTGGAGTGTCCCTTGTGTACATTTTTCACCATTAAGAAAAACGACATTAAAAGACACAAGAAAAGTTATCATCCAGTGGAAATATATAATTCATGTGACCTTTGTGGCTTTTTGACCAAGAGATGGGCAAAATGGGGTGGACACTTGGAAATGGGGCACGAAGAGAAGGTTGATAACTCTGTCATCAACGCAGACATTTTGTGCAAGGATTTTGATTCTTCCCACAAAGAAATGGAAAGGTTGGAGCAAACATTTTGTTGACACAAACCATAAACAAAGAAATCATGACAGAGTAGAACTTCTAACAGACTGTTCATGTGGCAAACACAAAGGGGAAAATATATTATGTCCATTTTGTGATTACGTAACAATTGACAATGATGAGATGGCAAACACAAGAAAAAGAAAGATTTTCATACACAAGAATGGATAATGTGCAGTCAATGTGATTTTTCCACTCAAAGGTGGATGAAATGGATCCACCATACAGAAAAGAATAATACAAACGTAGAAAGTAACAGTGTTAATCATAGCCCAATATCAAATACTGAACAAACTGGAACTTCTGTCAATTGTGATGGTAAAGACTTCAGTGGTGACTCTTTTGAAAAGTATCGTTATAAAATGTCAGAAAAAAAATTGAAAAAGAATAAAATGAGTGACAGTAATGAGTAAATATAATGTTAGTATCCTGTGGTAAATTTAAATGTTTCAGGCAATTGTCAAGCTGTGAATCCAATACTAGTACATGCTTGTCCTGTAAGTTCATTAGCTGGGAAAGGTGAAGAGGAAACTGTGGATCAGTTACTGCTGTCAGGTAGTCATTATATTGTTCAGACATCTTTGCAGACAGGTGCTTTTGAAAAAGAGAAAGTGAAAGAAGATAGAGTAAAATATTCAAAACCCCATGTTTGTGATCAGTGTTTGAAGTCTTTTAAGTTTCTTAGTCCATGCGACATCATGTGCAACATATTCATTTCAAGACTTTATGAGCTTAAATAAGAAAGCTGGTGTCCATTGTTCCATTTTTCAGGCTGTCTTGAGGTATGTAAGGGGATGTGGTTCACCAGGAAAAATGGAGTCAAGTCACCAACTGGATCGCTGAAAATTGGCTACAGCAAATGGAGACAAATCAGGACCTAGCACATTCAATGACAGTCAGTCAAAAACTGCCTTGGAAGGTGTATGGATATCATGAATATTGCTGTGTAAATAGTCATGAAGAATGAGACAGTGTACACAGAATATCAATTTCTTCAGAACTGGGAATAAAATAAAGTGGGAAATGCGTGACAGATTGAACATTTTTCCAGCAACAGTTTCTGCACTGATTTGTTGAATTCACAGTTAAGAATTTTAACCTCAGATTTCATTGCTGTTGAAAATGCAAGTCAGTGAACTAATTACACATTGTATGATATGCCATCACGAACTTTCTGATTTCAAGAGACTGAGAAAACATTTCGAAAGAAAGCATCTGGATCAAGATCTACTGGAGTGTCCCTTGTGTAAATTTGTCACCATTAACAGAAATGACATTAAAAGACACAAGAAAAGTTATCATCCATTGGATAAATATTCATGTGACCTTTGTGGCTTTGTGACCAAGAGATGGGCAAAATGGAATGGACACTTGGAAATGGGACATGAGAAGGTTGATAAATCTGTTATGGGTACAGAAATTTTGTGCAAGGATTATGATTTTTCCACCAAGAAATGTAAAAGTTGGAGCAAACACTATGTGGAAACAAAACATAAACTAAGAAATGATGATCGAATAAAACAGAGTGTTTGTGTAGCAACCACATTAAATTGTGTATGTTGCAGTTTTGACTGTCTTTCATATAAGAAACTGAGAAAACATTACAAGAAAAAACACAAAGGAGAAAATTTATTGTTATGTCCATTTTGTGATTATGTAACAATTGACAATGATGAGATGGCAAGACACAAGAAAGATAACCATCCACAAGAACAGATAATGTGCAGTCAATGTGATTTTTCTACTAGAAAATGGAAGAAATGGATCCGCCATATAGAAAAGAATCATAAAAGCTTTGAAAGTAACAGTGTTAATCATCCCAGATGTCAGGCAGCAAATACTGAACAAATAGGAACTTTTGTCAGTTGTGATACTAAAAACTTCAGTGGTGAATCTTGTGAATCTTATGAAAGACGCAGTCATAAGATGTCAGGAAAAAAATTGAAACAGAATACAATGAGTGACAGTAAATATAATGTGAAATATTCTTTGGTGAATTTGAATAATGTTTCACTCAGTTGTCAAAATGCGAAGCCAACAGTGCATGGTGGTGCTGTAAGTTCATTAACTGGGAAAGGTGAAGAAGACACAGTGGATCATTTATTCCATTCAGATGGTCATAATGTTGACGCAGGTCACTGTAGGGATACAGTTTTGCAGTCAGCTGCTATTGAAAATGAGAAAATGAAAGAAGATACAGTAAAACATTCAAAACCTCAAGTTTGTGATCAGTGTTTGAAGTCTTTCAAGTTTCCTAGTCAACTGAAACGCCATGTAATCACTCATTCTGTTGTGAAAAAATTTGTATGTAATGAATGTGGGAAGTTTTTCATGAGTGTTCGTAATCTGAAAGATCATGAATTAGCTCATTCAGATATAAAACCATTTAAATGTTCAAAATGTGATTATGCAACAAAAAAGAGGAAGTATTTAGAAAACCATTTGTTGGTGCATTATGGGATACGAAACTTCAAATGCAGATTTTGTGAGAAGTCATATGTTACTAAACGTGATTGCTGTCGTCATGAGAGGATTCATACAGGTGACCTTCCATATAAGTGTAAGCTTTGTGATTATGCAACTATATATGTGACAACCTTTAAAACACACATAAGAATACATTTGGATATTAAACCGTACAAGTGCACAGTGTGTGACTATTCTACAGCACAGATAACCAATTTAAAACATCATAAGATGATCCATACAGGAGAGAAGCCTCATGGATGTCCTATATGTGAAAAACGCTTTATTTGGAAGCGAGACATGCAACGTCATGCACAAAATATGCATTTCAAAACTTTATAAACTTGAGAAGGAAGGCTGGCCCCACTTTTCTGTTTTTGAGACTCTCGAGATTATCTATGGAAATACATGGTTCACCAGAAAAAAATGGAATAAAGTCATCAAATAGGTCACTGAAATTTGGCTACAGCAAGTGAGGACAAATCAAGAAATAACACATTCATTGGTGGTCAAAGAACAACTGCATTGCAAGATGTTTGGATATCATGCATTTTCTGTGTAAACAGTCATGAAGAATGAGACAGTGTACGCAGAGATTCAATTTCTTTAGAAGTGGGAATAAGTTGAGAAATCCTTGACAGATTGAACATTTTTCTGAATTGTATCCACAACAGTTACTGCACTGATTTGTTGAATTTACAGTAAAACCTCAGATTTCATTAGTGTTGAAAATACAAGTCAGTGAATTAATTTCACATTGTATAATATGCCATCATGAGCTGTCTCATATCAAGAGACTGAGAAAACATTTCAAAAGAAAGCATGTGGATCAAGATCTACTGGAATGTCCCTTGTGTACATTTGTCACCACAAACAAAAATGACATTAAAAGACACAAGAAAAGTTATCATCCATTGGATAAATATTCATGTGACCTTTGCAAGAGATGGACAAAATGGAGTAGACACTTAGAAATGGGACATGAAAAGAAAGTTGATCTGCTGATACAGAAATATTGTGCAAGAATTGTGACTTTTCCATCAAGAATTGGAAAAGTTGGAGCAAACATTTTATTGAAACAAACCATAAACCAAGAAATGATGACAGAGTAGAACAGAGTGTTTGTGTAACAACCACACTGAATTGTGCATGTTGCAGTTTTAGCTGTCTGTCATACGAGAAACTGAGGAAAAATTTCAAGAATAGACACAAAGGAGAACATTTATTGTTATGCCCATATTTTGATTGTGTAACAATTGACAATGAGATGGCAAGACACAAGAAAAATATTGATCCATGAGAACTGATTATGTGTATTCATTGTGATTTTTCTACTAGAAAGTGGAAGGAATTAATGTGCCTTGCAGAAAAGAATCATAAAAATTAAAAGCTCAGAAGGTAATGGTATTATTAATTAATTATACCAGATGTCCAATATCAAATACTGAACAAATGGGAACTTTTGTCAGTTGTGATACCAAAGACCTCAGTGGTGATTCTTATGAAAGACACAGTCATAAGGTGTCAATTAAAACAGATGAAAACAGAATAAAATGGGTGACAGTAAATAAAATGTTAGTAATTCCCTGGTAAATTTGAATGTTTCACTCAGTTGTCAAGATGGGAAGCCAGTAGTCCATGCTGGTACTGTAAATTCATCAACTGAGAAACGTGAAGAGGACACAGAGGATCAGTTAGTCTGGTCAGATAATCATCATAATGTCCAGTCTGGTCACTTTAGTGAAACAGTTTTTACAGCTGCTGTTGAAAAGGAGAAAATGGAAAAGGACACAGTAAAACATTCAAAACCCCAAGTTGGTGATCAGTGTTTGAAATCGTTCAAGTTTCCTAGTCAACTGAAACGACATCTAATCAGCCATTCTGTTGTGAAAAATTTTTTGTGTAATGAACAAATGTGATA
Source organism: Onchidella celtica (assembly GCA_963931925.1). Classification (NCBI taxonomy): domain Eukaryota; kingdom Metazoa; phylum Mollusca; class Gastropoda; order Systellommatophora; family Onchidiidae; genus Onchidella; species Onchidella celtica. The sequence goes on from OZ007584.1 coordinate 14,030,820, forward strand.
AACTTTTCAAAAGTGCTCGTAATCTGAAAGCTCATGAAATAGTTCATTCAGATGTAATGTAAATGTTCACAGTGTGATTGTGTAACCGCAAGGAAGCAGCATATCGAAACCCATTTGTTGTTGCATTGGATATGAAAGTGCAAATGTAGATTTTGTGAGAAAATATTTTTTGGAAAAGGGAATTGCCTTCAGGATAAGGAGAGAATTCATTCAGGTGAATGCCCATTTAAATGTGAATATTGTGCTTATGCAGCAAATCAGTCAGTCCTCTGCAAAGCCCATCTGAGGTTACATCTGAACATTTAAAAATCCTACAATAGTACAGAGTGTAACTTTTCAACAGCACAGATGACTAGAGTAATACATCATATGATGATCCATGCGTAAGAGAAGACTTATTTCTGTCCGATATGTGAAAGGAACTTTAGACAGAAGGCATATTTTATTATATATGAAGTGTCACGTACAACATATTCATTCCAAGACTTTACATAAATAAGAAAGCTCATGTCCATTTTTTGTTTTTCAGGCTGTCTCAAGGTATTGTGGGATATGTGGTTCATCGTCAGAAATGTAATAGAGTCATCAAATAGATCGCTGGAATTTGTCTACAGCAAGTGGGGACAGGTCAAGAAGTAACACACTCATTGACAGTCAGTGAAAAACTGCATTTGCAAAACATTATGATGTCCTGATTACATGTATTTCTGTGGAAATAAAGAATGAGGCAATTGGCACAGAGTATCAATTTCCTTAGAAATGGGAACAAAGTGAGAAATCCTCTGCAGGTTGAACATTTTCTGAATTGTGTTCAGGAATAGTTTCTGTAATGATTTGTTGAATTCACATTTAAATCTCAGATCTCGTTAGTGTTGAAAATGCAAGTCAGTGAACTAATTACATATTGTATGATATGCCATCATAAACTGTCAGATTACTTGAAACTGAGAAAACATTTCAAAAGAAAGCATGCAGATCAAGATCTTCTGAAGTGTCCCTTGTGTACATTTGTCACCATTAACAAAAATGACATTAAAAGACACAAGAAAAGTTATCATCCATTGGATAAATATTCATGTAGCTTTTGTGGCTTTGTGTCTAAGAGATGGGCAAAATGGAGTGGACACTTGGAAATGAGACACGAAGAGAAAGTTGATAAATCTGTCATAGACACAGAAATTTTGTGCAAGAATTGTGACTTTTCCACCAAGAAATGGAAAAGTTGGAGCAAGCATTTTATTGAAACAAACCATAAACCAAGAAATGATGACAGAGTAGAACAGAGTGTTTGTGTAGCAACCACATTAAATTGTACGTGTTGCAGTTTTGACTGTCTGTCATACAAGAAACTGAGAAAACATTACAAGAGAAAACACAAAGGAGAAAATTTATTGTCATGTCCATTTTGTGATTATGTAACAATTGACAATGATGAGATGTCAAGACACAAGAAAGATTTTCATCCACAAGAACAGATAATGTGCAGTCAGTGTGATTTTTCTACTAGAAAGTGGAAGAAATGGATCCATCATACAGAAAAGAATAATAAAAGCTTAGAAAGTAATGATATTAATCATACCAGATGTCCAACATCAAATAACAAACAAATGGGAATTTTTGTCATTTGTGATACTATTAAAGACTTCAATGGTGATACTTATGAAAGGTGTAGTCATGAGATATCAGAAAAAAAATTGAAACAGAATACAATGACTGACCGTAAACATAACATGAATAATTCTCTGGTGAATTTGAATGTTTCACTCAGTTGTCAAGATGCAAAACCAACAGTGTATAGAGGTGCTGTAAGCTCATCAACTGAGAAAGGTGGAGATGACACAGAAGATCAATCACTTCAGTCAGATAGTCATCATAATGTCCATACAGGTCACTGTAGTGATTCAGTTTTACAGTCGGCTGCTATTGAAAAGAAGAAAATGCAAAAGGACACAGTAAAACATTCAAAACCTCATATTTGTGATCAGTGTTTGAAATCTTTCAAGTTTCCTAGTCAACTGAAACAACATCTAATCAGTCATTCTGTTGCGAAAAAAATTGTATGTAATGAATGTGGGAAGTTTTTCAAGACTGCGGGTAATCTGAAAGTTCATGAATTAATTCATTCAGATATACATCCGTTTAAATGTTCACATTGTGATTATGTAACCAACAGGAAGCAGTGTTTCAAAGGACATTTGTTGATGCATTCTGGGATACGAGAATTCAAATGTGGATTTTGTGAGAAAGCATTTCAAACCAAAACGAACTGCCTTGCGCATGAAAGAATTCACACAGGTGAACGGCCATATAAATGTGAATACTGTGATTATGCAGCCACTCAGGCAGCTAATTGCAAATCCCATATGAGAATACATCTGAACATTAAGCCCTACAAGTGTACAGAGTGTGATTTTTCAGCATCACATATGAGTACTTTGAAACAGCATATGATGAGACATACAGGAGAGAAGCCTTTTTCATGTCCCATATGTGATAAACACTTCAGACGAAAGGATTTTATGCGGAATCATGCACAGCGTATTCACTCTTTTTCTGTACATATATAAACAACTTGTGCCATGGCAATGTAAACTCATTTATTTGTCTTTGTTTCACTGTATGTCATTGCTTTAAATCTGCCTACAGTTAAGTTTTTATGTGTATGTAAGCGGCATGAGAAACCCTTCAAGTAGTGAAAGAGAAAGAATGTTTCTATGTGTATGGAAACACCATTTCTGTACTCATGGAAACACTCTTTCCTTTTATTACTACATGTAGATAGATTTTTGGCGTTTCCAATTCCTTACTCATGAAAACACAGCTTGACAATGAACTTAAGTTCTGAGGACTTATCAAAACAGCGGGCTAGATCTGAATGAACGTGTAGAGACAACACTTGGCAATTGGCCATCATAGTCAGAAAAATCTGGCGAGGTGGTGGCAAAAACACGGACTGGAGAAGGTGAGCGAGATCATGGGGAGGAGCAGAAAAAACAGCCGACGATCGAGAAGCATAGATATCAACACTGTCTCACGAAGGTAAGAACATCTCCGTTGGTGACCCCTAACTCTGAACAGCGCTACAAATTCTGAAACAAAAAACAACGATTACCTACACACAACGAAGCTACCTACCTCACAGGAGTATCCGTTAAACTACCGGAATCTTGGATCAAATCACCAGAAGTGTGGTTTGTGAGAGTTGAAGCACAATTTGGAATCAAAGGAGTAAAACACAAGACCAAACTAAACATGAATATGTGGTTAGCTCCCTTGATGTAGACACAGCAGATGAGGTTCAAATCACTACTCCTGCACCCTGCCCATCTTAATAAATACAAGGCACTCAAAACCACTTTGATTAAAGCGTTTGGTAAAAGCCAAATACAGAAGGACATGGAAATTCTTAACCTTAATGGATTGGGGGGCGGGAGGCCAACCGCTCTTCTACATAAGATTGAAGGATTAAATAATGACCCCAAAACACGAAAAAGAGCCCTTTTTCTTGCAAACCTGCCAACTGATGTAAGGACAATACTTGCTGCACAAAACATGGCTGACTTCCACGCCTGCGCTGATGCGGCCGATCCCATAAGGGAGTCCAAGGCCCTTGGAATTACTTCTTCCCCACTTGCCGAGGCTCGTGAGAAACCTATCCAACAGCACTTACAGCCATCAGTGTCAATGGACGCAGTCTTGCCCCGTCAAAAGCGTCGGTTTAAAACAAGCGGACTGGATTCTCCTTAAAGTGAACTCTTGCATTTTCTGTGTAAATAGTCATGAAGTATGAGACAGTGTGCGCAGAGTATCAGTTTCTTCAGAACTGGGAATAAGTTGAGAAATCCTTGACAGATTGAACATTTTTCTGAATTGTGTCCAGGAACAGTTTCAGCACTGACTCATTGAATTCACAGTTAAGAATTTAAACCTCAGATTTCATTGCTGTTGAAAATGCAAATCAGTGAACTAACTACACATTGTATGATATGTCATCACGAACTTTCTGATATCAAGAGACTGAGAAAACATTCCAAAACAAAGCATGCAGATCAAGATCTACTGGAGTGTCCGTTGTGTAAATTTGTCACCACTAACAAAAATGGCATTAAAAGACACAAGAAAAGTTATCATCCATTGGATAAATATTCATGTGACCTTTGTGGCTTTGTGACCAAGAGGTGGGCCAAATGGAATGGACACTTGGAAATGGGACATGAAGAGAAAGTTGATACATTTCTTGTGGGCACAGAAATTTTATGCAAGGATTGTGATTTTTCCACCAAGAAATGTAAAAGTTGGACCGAACATTTTATTGAAACAAACTATAAACCAAGAAATGATAACAGAGAAGAACAGAGTGTTTGTGTAGCATCCACATTAAATTGTGCATGTTGCATGTCTTGACTGTCTGCCATACAAAAAACTGAGAAAACATTACAAGAAAAAACACAAAGGAGAAAAGTTGTTGTTATGTCCATTTTGTGATTATGTAACAATTGACAATGACGAGCTGACAAGACACAAGAAAGATATTCATCCGCAAAAACAGATAATGTGCAGTCAGTGCAACTTTATGTGTAATGAATGTGGGAAATTTTTCAAGAGCGATCATAGTCTAAAATATCATAAATTAGTTCATTCAGATACTGTATATGAGCATTTAAATTCAATTATGTAGTGACAAGGATGTGTCATTTAGAAACTCATTTGTTAGGGCATTCTGGGATAAAAAAATTCAAATGTATATTTTGTGAGAAGTCATTTCTTAAAAAGTCGAATTGCTTTTGAGCATGAGAGAATTCACACAGGTGAACGCCCATATAAATGTAAATATGTAGCTACTCAAGCTGCCAATTGTTATGCTCATATGAGGTTACATCTGAACATTAAACCCTACAAGTGTACGGAGTGTGACTATCTTGCAGCAGATGTCTAGATTAAAACATCACATAATGATCCATACCGGAGAGAAACCTTATACGTGTCCCATGTGTGAACGAAGTTTTAGGCACAAGATTGTATTGAAACGACATGCACAAGAAATTCACTTCATATCACTAGAAAGCCAACACTAACAAATTATTTTTCCATTCTGTCAGTTCTCATGTGATCTGTACTGAACGGCATGCACTGCACAATAACATTTATGATAACGCACAATTACTTATAAGTAGCCTATAAATCCTATAGTGAACTGAATGTTTCAGCCCATTGCAAATACTTGGAACCAGTTATACTTGGTGATTTGATAAATTCATTATTTGAGAATGATGGATTGGATGGAGCCAGTCCATTAAATAATCATAATTTTAAGTCATATTTTGAGAGAGAGAATTGTTCATCTGCAATTTAAAATTAAAAAAGAAAATGGCCCAGTTAAAAATTAAAACCCTCTTGTCTGTGATCTGTGTTTGAAATCTCTAAAGTGTGGAAGAAGGTTAAAACAGCACATGGTTTGCCAATCTGATGTGAAAAATTTTGCCTGTAAGGAATGTCAGAAGTCATTTAAGGGATCTAGTGATCTTAGGTGCCATAGCATACATGTCATTCATTTAGATATAATGCCATTTAAATACACATGTTCAAAATGTGAATATGCAGGTGAAAGAAAGCAAGAATTAGAAACTCATTTGTCTCAGCTTACTGGAACGAGAACATTATTTTACTTGCACTGCAGATTTTGTGAGATGTCCTTTGCCTCAAGGAGCAATTGCAGTCAGCATGAGATGATTCATACAGATGAATGGCCTTTAGAAGTAAATACATGTATTGTGATTATGCAGCTGCTCAGTGAGGCTCTTACCAATCCCATCTGAGTACACCATCTGAGCATCAGGCTTTTCAAGTACACAGAATGTGACCATATATTCATCAACACAGATACTGAATTTAAAACATCATGAGATGATCCATTCAGGAAAGAAGCGTCATTCATGTCCTGTGTGTTAAAAAGGCTTTATTTGGAAGAAAGACATGTGGCTTTATGTGAAACATATTCATTTCTTGACTTTATAAACATAAGACTGCTGATGTCCATTTTTCTGTTTTTCAGACTGTCTCAAGATTATATGTGGAAATACGTGGTTCACCAGAAAAAATGGAATAAAGTCATCAAATAGATCACTGAAATTTGGCTACAGCAAGCGAGGACAAATCAAGAAATAACACATTCATTGATGGTCAGAGAAAAACTGCATTGCAAAATGTTTGGATATCCTGCATATTTCTGCGTAAATAGTGGTAGAGAATGAGACAGTGTACTCAGAGTATCAATTTCGTCAGAACTGGGAATAATAAAGTGAACATTTTTTTCAAATGTGTCCAGGAACAGTTTTTGTGGTGATTTGTTGAATTCACGGTTAAGGATATAAACCTCAGATTTCATTGCTGTTGAAAATGCAATGTATGATATGTCATCATGAACTTTCTGATAACAAGAGACTGAGAAAACATTTCAAAAGAAAACATGCGGATCAATATCTACTGGAGTGTCCGTTGTGTAGGCCTACATTTGTCACCATTAACAAAAATGACATTAAAAGACACAAGAAAAGTTATCATCCATTGGATAAATATTATTCATGTGACCTTTGTGGCTTTTTGACCAAGAGATGGGCAAAATGGAGTGGACACTTGGAAATGGGACACAAAGAGAAAGCTGATGAATCTGTAATAGACACAGAAATTTTGTGCAAGGATTGTGATTTTTCCACCAAGAAATGGAAATGTTGGAGCAAGCATTTTATTGAAACAAACTATAAACCAAGAAATAATGAAAGAGTGGAACAAAGTCTTTCAAGTTTCCTAGTAAACTGAAACGACATCTAATCAGCCATTCTGTTGTGAAAAATTTTATGTGTAATGAATGTGGTAAACTTTTCAAAAGTGCCAATGATCTGAAAGTTCATGGATTAGTTCATTCAGATATACATCCATTTAATTTGTCACCATTAACAAAAATGACATTAAAAGGCACAAGAAAAGTTATCATCCGTTGGATAAATATTCATGTGACCTTTGTGGCTTTGTGACCAAGAGATGGGCAAAATGGAATGGACACTTGGAAATGGGACATGAAGAGAAAATTGATAAATCTGTCATAGATACAGAAATTTTATGCAAGAGTTGTTATTTTTCCACCAAGAACTGGAAAAGTTGGAGCAAGCATTTTGTTGAAACAAACCATAAACTGAGAAATGATGACAGATTAGAACAGAGTGTTCATGTAGCAACCACACTAAATTGTACATGTTGCAGTTTTGACTGCCTGTCATACAAGAAACTGAGAAAACATTACAAGAAAAAACACAAAGGAGAAAACTTATTGTTATGTCCATTTTGTGATTATGTAACAATTGACAATGATGACATGGCAAGACACAAGAAAGATATTCATCCACAAGAACGGATAATGTGCAGTCAATGTGATTTTTCTACTATAAAATGGAAGAAATGGGTTCGCCATATAGAAAAGTATCATAAAAGCTTAGAAAGTAATGGTATTAATCATACCAGATGTCTAACGTCTAATACTGAACAAATGGGAACTTTAGTCAGTTGTGATGCTAAAGACTTCAGTGGTGATTCTTATGAAAGGCGCAGTCATAAGATGTCAGAAAAAAGATTGAAACAGAATACAATGAGTGACAGTAAATATAATGTGAATAATTCTGTGGTGAATTTGAATAATGTTTCACTCAGTTGTCAACTCATCAACTGAGATAGGTGAACAGGACACAGATGATCAATCATTTCAGTCATATAGCCATCATAATGTCCAGTCAGGTCACTGTAATGACACAGTTTTGCAGTCGGCTGCTATTGAAAAGAAGAAAATGAAAAAGGACACAGTAAAACATTCAAAAGCCTATGTTTGTGATCAGTGTTTGAAATCTTTTAAGTTTCCTAGTCGTCTGAAACGACATCTAATCAGCTATTCTGTTGTGAAAAATTTTATGTGCAATGAATATATGTGGTAAACTTTTCAAAAGTGCTGGTAATCTGAAAGTTCATAAAATAGTCCATTCAGATATACATCTGTTTAAATGTTCACTGTGATTATCTAACAAAAAGGAAGCAGCATTTCGAAACCCATTTGTTGATGCATACCGGGAAACGAGAATTCAGATGTAGATTTTGTGAGAAACCATTTCAAACCAAAGGGAACTGCCTTGTGCATGAGAGGATTCACACAGGTGAACGCCCATATAAATGTGAATACTGTGATTATGCAGCCACTCAGACAGCTAATTGCAAATCCCATATGAGAATAATAGTTCGTCCATCAGGTATGATGATGACCTTAACAACACCAGAGGAATAAAGAACAGAAATTATTGAGAATTTCAACACATGGACAATAAAGAGAACTAAAGGACACAGAGGACAGAATGGAAAGACTGTTCTTTCATGACTTATGGCTTCTCATGTGACTGATAAGTCCTATTTTTGCCCTGCAGACCCTTCCGCATAAATGACAAGAGTGCTCCGTTGGTTCAGTACCACTGGGCCTTTTCTTGCGCCGTTCTCTTTTTTTGATAGCCTGCTGGACTCTGTCAGCTTCCCATGCTTTGCTGCCTCTGGTAAGGGCCGCCCTCCAATTTGCACGATCAAGCGAGAGCTTTTCCCACTCACTCACATCAATGGCAAAGGCCTTCAGTGATTGCTTGAGAGTGTCTTTGTAACGTCTCTTTGGGGCCCCAACATTCCTCGTTCCATTGGAGAGCTCAGAGAAGAAGATTTGCTTAGGGAGTCTGGAGTCGGGCATTCTGACAACATGTCCTGCCCAACGTAGCTGAATTTTTTTCAGGTGGCAGAAGATGCTCAATTCCTTGGCACGATTGAGGACCTCAGTGTCTGGAATTTTATCCTGCCATTTGATCCTTAGGATCTTTCTAAGGCAGGCCAGATGAAAGTGATTTAGCTTTCTGGCATGCGATTGGTACACTGTCCAGGTTTCAGCCCCATAGAGTAGGGTGGGAAGGACCACAGCATTGTACACTTTCAGCTTAGTGTCTGTGCGAATGCCGGCAACATCCCACACTCTCTTTCGAAGCCTGCCAAATGCAGAGCTGGCTTTGCTGATTCTTGAGAGAATTTCAGTATCAACACGAGCCGCGGAAGACAGTGTACTGCCAAGATAGGTGAAGTTCTCCGACACCTTCAGAAGACTGTCATGGACTTTGATATTTGGGGTCACAGGATACTTGTCGTCTGGAGTAGGCTGATGGAGCACTTCCGTCTTCTTTGTGCTTATTGTGAGGCCAAAGTTGTCACAGGCACTAGAGAACTTATCAACACAGTTTTGCATGCTATCCTCATCGTGTGCCAGAAGTGCACAATCATCAGCAAATAGTAGGTCACAGACTTGAGTACTTTTGGTTTTGGTTTTTGCCTGAAGTCTCCTGAGGTTGAATAGACTGCCATCAGTTCGGTACTTGATGCTTACCCCTTGAGGAGGAGAGCTAAAGGCTTCTTGTAGCATTGCAGAGAACATGATGCTGAACAGAGTTGGGGCTAAGACACAACCCTGTTTTACCCCATTTGTGACAGCAAATGGCTCTGAAAAACTGCCGTTGCTTTTGACTGCAGCTTGCATGCCATCATGAAACTGGCGCACTATTGTGATGAATTCGGGTGGACACCCAAACTTCGCCAAGATTTTCCAGAGGCCTTCACGACACACTGTGTCAAATGCTTTTGTGAGGTCAACAAATGTGATATACAGGGCTTTATTTTGTTCCATGCATTTTTCCTGAATCTGTCTGGCAGCAAAAATCATATCCGCCGTTCCCCTCTCTTTACGAAAGCCACATTGGCTCTCGGGAAGCAAGTCATTTGACGAGAGGTGATCAAGAAGGCGATTCAGAAGCATTCTTGCCAATATTTTGCCAGCAATTGAAAGTAGAGAGATTCCCCGATGGCTGTCACAGACTTGGCTGTCCCCTTTGTTTTTGTACAGATGGATGATTGAAGCATCTTTGAAGTCCTGTGGCAGCTTCCCTGCTTTCAACATATGATTGAACAACTCGGTCAACCTTTCAATAAGCTTTTCTCCACCGAAGGCATACACCTCAGCAGGAATTGAATCCACGCCTGGTGATTTGTTAAAGGACATCTGATTTGTGGCAGTTCGAGTCTCATTTGCTGTGAATGGCTTGGCAAGAGCTGCATTAATAGGAGTCTGAGGGAGGCGGTCAATGGACTCAGTATTTATATTTGATGGCCGATTTAGCACACCTCCGAAATGTTCTGCCCAACGCTGAATTATGGCATTCAATTCAACAATGCGTGTTGAACCATCTGACGCAAGAAGTGGCGTAGTGCCAGAGCGGGATGGTCCAAACACAGCTCGGAGGCTCTCAAAGAACTTTCTAGTGTTGTTTGTGTCGGCATATTTCTGAGTTTCTCTTACTCGCTCTTCAAGCCAGTCATTTTTCATTTTCCTCAGCTTCTTCTGGAGTACACCCTTACATGCACGCAGTGCATCAGCTCTTGCTGTGGAAGAGGGGTCACTGCAGTGAGCTTGGATGAGACTATTTTTTTCTTTGATGAGCACTTTGATTTCATTATCATTATCATTGAACCAGTCCTGGTGCTTGCGGACAGGAAAACCAACTGTGCTGCTGGCGCAAGAGTGTACAGTCGTATTTAGGTCAGTCCAGCTCTGTTCAATGTTCTCAGGGTCAAAAGTCACGCAATCCAATTTTGAGGAGAGTTCTGATGAGAGCTCGCTCTGTTTCTCAGCTGAGCAGAGTTTTGAAACATTTAGGCGTTTAGGTGGCGCTTTCCCTTGAGGGCGTCTATTGCGCCTCAATGTTAGTCTGAGCTTGCAAACAATGAGTCTGTGGTCAGTTCCACACTCGGCACCACACATCGCCTTTGTTACAAGGACATCCTTTCTGTCAGTCTTCCTCACAATGACATAGTCTATGAGATGCCAATGCTTTGAGCGGGGATGCATCCATGACGTTCTGTTTCTCACGGGGAGACTAAAATTTGTGTTGGTAATGAACAGGCCAAATTCAGCGCACAAAGTAAGTAAGCGCAACCCATTGTTATTGCATGAACCAACTCCATGAGGGCCCAAAACATTTGGCCACGCTGAGATTTCGGAGCCAACCCTAGCATTGAAGTCCCCCAAGAGAATCAGCTTATCAGCTGCCGGGACAGAGCATATGACAGATTCTAGATCAGAATAGAACTTGTCTTTGGCTTCATCTGGGTTTGTCATGGTGGGCGCATATGCGCTAATGAGGGTGGCTGACTGGCTTTTCCCAACTGGGATCCTGAGTGTCATTAGCCTGTCATTTATTTCAATTGGCATGGACTGCAAGTTTCTGACAAGGTCATTTTTAATTGCAAACCCAACACCATGCTGTCTCGGTTCGACTGCACCCTTGCCTTTCCAGAAGAAGGTGTATCCACCACTGAGCTCTTTGAGTTGGCCACTATCAGGGAGTCTGGTCTCACTGAGTGCCACTATGTCCAGGTTGTACCTGCTGAGCTCAATGGCAATAAGTGCAGTGCGTCTTTCCGGGTTGTTTGAGTTGTCCTGTAGTGTGCGTATATTCCAGGCTCCTAGCCTGAGTAAGCTGAATTTCTTTTTGTTTCGACCGCAAAAAGGGATCCCCACTGGTCGCGGTATACCAGTCAGGGTGATGTGAAGTGGGCTTTCTTTAGGGCACCTTTTCTAGCCCCTTCCTCAGTTGAGGTGAGCAGTGCTATCCTTAAATAAGGCTGCTCAGCTACTGTGGGTGCTGCCTCCCCACGCCTCCACTTCAATCGACGATGAAGCGACCATAGCCCACAGCCACCAACGTGTAGGTCTGTGCTAACAGCTTCCAGTCTATCCAAACCTGCTGCCACCGCACTCGCCCATCGCCGTTGGAATTTTGAGAGGAAAGAAGACGAGACAAAGATGAAAGAAGACGAGGTGAGTGTTAAGACTGGCGCAAAGAATTTGTTTTTAGTGAGAAAGAGCTGCGCCAACATCAGACTCACTCTCTCGCCTGGACACAACTTATCCAAGTGGCAAGACAGGGTCAAGACGACTGGAAATGTATCCAGGTGCAGGAGGATGCCAGAGGGACAGTCATATTGCCTGACCGGCTGCCTGTAGGCTACTCCACAGCCTCGCAGTCCCAACTGACTAGGGTGAAAGACCCAAACCAAAGAACACCAATACTGGTGGATGCTCTGTGTCACGATATCCAGGCCAGAGTGACGGTATATTGCCATCTGCCCTATCAATCAACCACTGGCCTGCTGCCGCCAGCTTCGAAGCTGCGTCCGGGAAGTTTGCTCAATTCTTCGTCTGTGATTTAGGCAAACAAGCCTATGACCACACCGCTACCGGGGGCCAATGTGAAGGACTCAAGTACTGAGGGTCACATTGTGCCCTAGCATGTGGCCGTTGGGTTAGATGAAACCTCCTCCGCCCTGGCCGTTTGCACCGACAGGTGCACGCCCACTGATATGAGAATACATCTGAACATTAAACCCTACATGTGTACAGAGTGTGATTTTTCAACAGGACAGATGAGTACTTTAAAACAGCACATGATGAGACATACAGGAGAGAAACCTTTTTCATGTCCCGTATGTGATAGACACTTCACACGAAAATATTTTATGCGGCATCATGCACAACGTATTCACTCTTTTTCTGTACATTAAACAATGACTATGTAAACGCATGTATTTGTCTTGGTTCACTGCATGTCATTGCTTTAAATCTGCCTAAAGCTATATTTTTTATATGTACGCAAGCAGCATCAGAAACCGTTCAAGTATTGAAAGAGAAAGAATGTTTCTATGTGTATGGAAACCCCATTTCTATACCCATGGAAACACTGTTTTTATTACTTGATGAATTTTTGACGTTTCCATTTCTGTACTCATGAACACACAGCTTGACAATGAACTTTAGACCTGAGGATTTGTCGAAACAGCTGGGCTGATCTGAATGAACATATGAGAGGGGATTCGCTTGCATTACAAAAAAGGTGTACGGGAGTTTTGTTTCCCAGTAGCCTACATGTATTCTGTGCCTCCAGGAGATATAATTGTTTGTGGCAAATCAGAGTTCATTTGATTGATCTGGCCTGTTATCTAATGGTTGCACAATTTATCTCAGTTGTTGGAGCATTGAACCAGTAGTTTTACACTTCCTCCAGAGATTCCCCACCCCCTCCCCTTTTTTTAGTCGTACATTATCTTGCGAGTTTTCAGTGTGATGTTTTGAATGGTCTGATGAAAATCTAAAGAGATACACTATATAAGTACATGAAGCTCCTATATATCTTCCCTCAGGAGTAGCAAGGATGGGTGTATACCTGCCTATAAGTTACATATCTTAGGTTTTATTGTCATCATATAATTGATTATTTTGGAAAGATTGAAAACAAAAATATGTAGTGAAATGAAACTAGAGTGTGATTGTACATGCATGTGTATAGTATTTTAATATAACATTAGTAAGATCTTTGTCACATATTATGGAGAGATATGCATGTATATCAAATAGAAAAAGAAAATGCACTGAAATGAATCTTTATGCAATGCTACCTAGACTGTAATTTTGTATACATGTACATAACTATAAGATCTTTGTCACATACATGTATTATGGAAAGGTATCAAAAGCAGAGATGCACTAAAATGCATCTTTCGACGATGCTACTGTGGTTTTCAAATACACTGTACATGTATGAGGAAACTTCATTTTTTGGTTCTATTGTCCCATGGCAGTTCCTCCAAGTATTTAACCTGCTGATACATTACACTAGGGACACATAATTGAACTGTGAACATAATACAGCATCTGAACTTGGGTTTTAAACTCATGTGATTCCACTACACATGTATATTGTTAGTTGGCTGTTGAAACCTTGTTACACCAAAACCCAAGAGTTTGTGGTTGTTGTGAAAGGAATGTAGTACATTTTGTGTATTGTATTTTACATAGAAGGCTCAGCTAAGCAGTGAACACAACTACTCAATATTTTTCTCTTGTTTATAATTAGACTAATGGTCCCTTAACATGTCAGTCACATTTTTTTCTAACTTTTTGTGTTAAAAAATTTTTTCAAAAATTTAAATCAAAATACATGTGTTTTAGTAAAAGTTCATTCATTTCTACAGGCACTGTGTAATTTGTAAATCAATTTTGATGTATGTGAGTGAGACAGATTTTTTAGCATGATTTTTTGTATGCTCTCTTGTATTTCTCACATTTACTGAGAAACAAATCGGGAATAAGGGGACATAACAGAATTTTCAGTATGGGACTAGTAAATTTTATGTAGTATTCACAAGGTTTTATATTCTAGTTTTAATTGTGAGGCTGCCTGATTTTTAAACTTAAATATATTACATGTATTATGATATAAAAATATATATAAAGATGTACATGTACGTGATTGTAGTTTAACATTTTGTAAGCAGTTCTTAGGGAAGGCAGTACATACACATGTAATACATAGAAGAGGGCATGAGAAATAATGCTGTTAACTGATGTATAAAATCCATATCATGGGAGATTGTTATAGCTTTTGTTGGGCATTGTGTTGTTTCCCAGGCAGAGCAGGAACTGTGAATAAAATAAAAGGATAAAATCTATATATTATTTAGGCCAGTTAGCGAGATTTTAATGTTTGAGTAGGAAAGGCGGCACTTTCATCTGCAAGGTTGATTTCCATCGAAACTCGTTTTATTCCCCTGCCTGCCTTACTAGACTTACTAGAGGCAGTGAAGATGTTAAAATAATACTGGCATATTGATGATTTTTGTGGTATTGAGTCATGACTACCTTTCATTGCTCATAGTGAAATCTTTATTTTTATGAACTAAAGTGACATACATTGTATATATATGGAATATCATAAAAACCACAGAAAAACTGTGGGGTCGCAGCAGGGCTATAAGCAAAGTCAAAATTGAGCAAAAAGAAAAGGTTGTATGTTGCGAAGCCCCGCGTGAGAAATAAAACCCAAACAGTACAAAGCAAACTAAAGAGAAGACAGAAAATGCATAAATTTTCGGCTTTCGCCTTTGTCAAGTGAAAAAAAACAACAAAAAAACGAACAATAAAAGACTTCAACAGGAACGAAGTGAAACAGTTTACTTAGCTGCGAGTTCTTGCTTCTTTAGCAGCACCAAAGCACGTCCGTCCGCCAAAAGCATGGAAGCAGGAAGTGACGCAATTGGTTAGTAACCAAGATGAAGGCGCCATATAGTGCCTCACAGCACAAGACAGGGATGGTGCGCAATGTCAGGAGTCGCAGTAAATGAAAAGAAAAAGAAAAAGAGATTAAAAAAATAAAAATAGATAAATAAATAAATAAACAAATAGATAAATAAATGAAAGAAAATAATAATAATAAAGAAAATTATATATAATATATATATATATTGATATTAGCAACAGTGGAATTATCGAAGGCAGTGTTGGACATTGATGCCATGGGGAGAGATAGTGCCGAGCTGGAAAATTAATCGTTGTTCGGTTTCAAAGCGTACATCAGCGATTTAATCGACCAGACCATGAGCCATCCAACGACATTCAAATTCTGGGGCTCAAGTCTTGTCATGCAGGCGCTGATGTATGCTTTGAAACCGAACAACGATTAATTGGCGCCTTCATCTTGGTTACTAACCAATTGCGTCACTTCCTGCTTCCATGCTTTTGGCGGACGGACGTGCTTTGGTGCTGCTAAAGAAGCAAGAACTCGCAGCTAAGTAAACTGTTTCACTTCGTTCCTGTTGAAGTCTTTTATTGTTCGTTTTCTTGTTGTTTTTTTTCACTTGACAAAGGCGAAAGCCGAAAATTTATGCATTTTCTGTCTTCTCTTTAGTTTGCTTTGTACTGTTTGGGTTTTATTTCTCACGCGGGGCTTCGCAACATACAACCTTTTCTTTTTGCTTAATTTTGACATTGTATATATGGATATCTTTAATAGTTTTGAAATTATTTTGAGCAGAAATGTATTTGCCATGTATATAGTCACCGTTCCCAAAGACTGTAGTAACTAAAATTTTGAAAAAGGCCTTTGATGGGGGAGAATAATTACGACGCCAAATAGATAAAATACAGAGTTGTGTTCACTGCTCAGCTATGGCTCTCTATGTGAAATACTATGCTTCCGTAGCAACAATCTTTTTCGAATTTTTGAGTTACTGCAGTCTTAGGGAACGGTGACGACATGCTTGGCTGTAGCAGAGAGTATATTATATAGAGAAAGGGTTCACTATTGGTCGATTTGCACTGCGAGACATGGGAAGCTCTGGGAAACCATTGTTAGCATGGAGGGGAAGGTAGGTCGCTGCGGTAAACAATATCCGTTTGTGTATTTCCACGGGGCGTAAGAGCTTACAAACGGTTTTAAATAGTTTCAGTCAGGCCAAAAATATGAACAAACCACAGTAAACAGATATGCACACTATCTTTGCTGAAGAAGGTCTCTTTCAATTCTTCAGTTTCTTGGTTACCGCAGCGACCTAGTTTCACGATTTGGCGGAAGTGAACCCTCTCCATACATCTATACACTCTGGCTGTGGTATACATCATGTGGTAGAAATCTCACTCCCACCTAAACACTAAAACATTTTCCTGTAGGAATGCAAACTGGTTGGTACACCAGTACGGAGAACATACCATCATCCAAAAGAAAACAACATAACAGACAGTATGCAGGGTTCACACAGGTCCTTAAAAGTCCTTAATTTTCATAAAAGAAAAACTAAGTACTCAAAAAGTCCTTAAATTCTGAAAATGATGCGAAAGTCCTTAAAAAGTCCTTAAAATTTGTCTTTCAGTTGAAACATTTGAGAATCAAATCTTCCAATTGCACACTGGATAATTGGTACTTTGAAATAACTGAACTTTTCGGAGTGAATTTACTATGTTTGAACTCTGGATACAGAAACACCCCGTTTCGCTGAGTGCTGCACACCACTTGTATAATTGTAATATTTCTTGGTCACTGGCATATAGGTCCTTAATTTGTTTACTGTGAGTCCTTAGGAAGACCTTAAAAAGTCCTTAAAATTAGTTTTCAAGACTTTGTGTGAACCCTGGTATGGCCTTTTTCTACTTTATTGTTTCTGATTACGAACAGTCACTTATGCTGGTTTGCCACATTGGAAGCTACCATTTCGAGAGCAGATACATCTATGTGCCATTCAGCCCATTGACATAAAATAATTATACATTGTATAGAAATATATGTGAGACAGAACCAAAAAAAGTTGAAAAATGCCATACTGTCACATCAGTTACACCATTAATTCTTTGGGCAGCAGTATTGTGTATAATTATATATATATATTCCATTTCTATTCACTGCATTAATGAGATATCCAGATCTATGTTATGAATGGTTAAATTTTTAAAGGTGAAATAAATTTATTTTCATGGCATCCAGGAATTCTCATTGTTACATTGTTGTTTTTTCTGTGTGAAAATCTTTGCATGACTCGCTCTGGAAACAGTGACGTATCATGGTGCACAAATTACATGTACTGACAAACTACTGCAGGGTAAAATTTACCAATACATGTACCACCAATTTCAATACTTTAAAATCTAATTACATGTATTGAAATTGTAATGTACACCTCATTATTTTGGAAAGTGAAAGTGCTTTAGCTTAGTCCAGTGAAGCTTGAAATGAGACAATAATCTATGTATTTCACAAATTCTCCACCTTTGAATGCAAATGGCTTTTTAATTAGACCGCCTACGGTTAACAGATTTTACTTATATGTAGGTTTCCAATACCAAGGAGGGTGCACCAAAGTTTTGATTTTTTTGTTGGTTTTGTTTGTCAGTTTTTTTTGCGTCCCTATAACTGCTCGCCTTCAATCCCTTTTTTCACAAGCACATGACCCGTGGCATGAATACATAAACATACATGTACTAACTTCCTGCTGGCTGATTTAAACTGCTCGGGTGGCTAAAATTAGCAGACAAGACTACCCTGCTGCTTGCTTTGGGAATTATTTTCAGTTTGCCGGGACAGATGTAGAGAGGGTAGAAAGTGACGAGTGGGGCAGTGGTTACTGGATCCAGGTGGAGCACGGCTTTTTAGCTTGTTTGTTAAAATGTTAATAAATTATAATATTGTCAGTCTATAAATTTCATGACTACGCTGGTATAAAATCATAGCTGCCAGCCAGTATGTAAAATACGTGTTTAGTACGTTTTTTGGGCTTACAGAACATATGTAATACGTTTTTGTAGTCTAAAGTACATGTACATGTATGTACATTGCATTTGAAAACTTACCCACTTATCAAAGAAAAAAAGCAACAACAAAAATCTAACTTTTGTGTAGATCTAATGCCAATACATGTAGCCCCACACCAACGGGCCTAAGCATGGATGCAGATTATACCCTATCGACTATCGTACTATACCGTACAGCACTCACCCTAGAAAATTCCATAATGTGACCACCTAAGGAAGTGATGTTGTTTTTTGTTGGGGGGGGGGGGGGGGGGGAGATGATATGGATAAATTTTAATCTATTAATCTCAATTTTGCCCGGGCAGCGGCCTTTCGGCGGATGAGTTCTTTTGTTTCTCGGGGGCCTCAGCATAGTGCTGTTGGCCCCCTGTGCGGCCTTTCGGCTGGGGAAGCAACTCCTTAAATACTACCCTATAAGGGGAATGAACTACAATAATTAACAAATAACTGGCACAATAGTAGTTCTATTGTGTCCCTTGAATAGATTTACTACATGAAACATGATATGACAAAGCATTCTATTACATCTCTTCCTTCCTCGGATTTGATGCTATGTACTAATAACTGAGCCAAAGTCGTCAGAGTCAGAGCCTTAGGGGATGGGTCTCAGGTTGCTTCAAATTGTACCAGGACTAAGTCAATAATTATAATCTAAGGCTGAAACAAAACATGAAATGAGCAAATTTCAAAAGTAACGACTGTGTTGAAGTTCTTTGGTTCAAATTGTTCATGGATTAATTACTGGAGTGTTTATTGTTGGTAAGTAGATATTTGAGACATCTTTAAGGCACTGCCAAATGAATGGAAGACCATCTAGGTCTAGTCTATAGAGAAATATCTTTAAGCTTGAGTTTGAGGTTCAGTCAAACAATAATAATGGCATGATGGATTAGATTCTATTTTGTGTCACAATGTGTGTGCTCTTCTTAAGCACAAGTAAACGATGAAACGAATAAGCTTGGATACGAATTGTATCAAATAAACGGTGAGACCATAAGGGTCAAAATAAAGGGCGATAAGGCTTAACGAGCTTTTGCCTTGTTAGTTCGTTGGGGCATAACATCATCATCTGGTGAGTGTCTGCTGGAATTGGAGAATGCCCATAGGAAACGATACGACTTGAACATAGAATTCGATGCTCGATTTTGTTATCTAGAATCATCAGTATCTCTGGTACCGGTAGTCTTCAAAGCGTTTGGGAGGTCTTCTTGTTCTCCTTGGTCTTTGTTCGGGTTCAGGAACAGGTTCGGGCTGAATTTGTTGGTTCTCATCACTGTGGTTGGTTTCAACTGGTGTTTCAGTTTCTGCTGTTCCTGTTTCTTCCTTGTACAGTTCGACTGGTTCTTCTTCACTTTCTTCTTCCGCGCCAGTTGCATGTTTCGGAGATTTCTTGAAGAAACTGCTGTTACGTGTGATAGATTTGTTGTTTCTTCTCGCGGTGATCATGGAACCTGTAGTAGATTGTACAACATATGGTGTAGGTTCATATGGAGTCATAGGATTGATTTTGGTTGTGTCTTTTACTAACACACTGTCTCCAATGTTGATCAAGGACGGTTTAATGTTTGGTTTCTTGTCCGCATGAAACTTCATTCGTTGCTTCGCCTTAGCATCGTTTTGTCTGATGATAGTGTCAATATCAATATCAGGACAGAGGTCTAGTTCAGTGGGAGGTTCAGGTAACTTCGTTTTCAAGTTTCTACCAAACAGTACTTGTGCTGGTGCTAGTCCTGTTGTAGAATGTGGAGTTGTCCGGTATGCGAGCAGAAATTTGAACATTTCTTGCTTCCATGATTTTCCTTCAGCTCTTGCAGCTTTGATGGATTTCTTGATTGTTCTCATGAACCTTTCAGTTTCTGCATTAGCTCTAGGCCATAGGGGAGTTATCTTTCGGTGTTTGACCCCCATGTTTTGAAGGTATGTTCTGAGTTCTGTACCATTGAATGGTGGTCCATTGTCGGTTTTCAGTTCATCAGGGATACCGAATTCAGAGAAAATCTTGTCAAGTTTAGGTATAACAGCTTGTGCGGATGTGCTTTTCAGCGTGTCTACAACAACATATCGTGAATATTCATCTGTTACGACCAGTAAGTATGTGCCATCTGGCAGGTGTCCAAAGTCAGCGCTGAGTTGTGACCATGGTTTGAGAGGTAGTTCAGACATTCGTAATGGTTCCCTAGTTGTGGAGGGTGTAGCAATTTGACAAGCTAGGCAGTTTTTGACTGATTCCTCAACTGCACTGCTCATGCCCTGGAAGTAAACCTTTTCTCGTAGCAGTGATAATGTTTTCGTCTTTCCTTGGTGTCCACTGTGTGCAATTTGAACAGCTTTGTCTTGTAAAGATCTCGGTAAGACAATCTGTTTGCACTTGAGAAGAAGTCCATCCTGAGTGACAGTGAGTTCATTTGCACACTGTTTAAGAGTTTCAAAGTTTCTGATTTCATCAGGAGGCACTTGTTGATGTCTTGACCAGTTGTTTGTTTTAATGGATTCTAAGACAGCTTGTATTGTAGGATCTTTCAATGTCTCTTCTTGCATCGTTTCTAGAGTCATTGCCTTTGGAACATCATTTTTTGCAATGTATTGGATGTATTCTTCGGCTATCTTTTCCTCTCTTGAACTTAGTCTCGTTTGTCGGTGAGGATGTCTACTCATATAATCAGCAGGATTGTCTTTTCCTGGTCTGAAGACAACATTCATGTTATATGCTTGCGTTCGCATGACCCATCTTTCAATTCTGACTGGTAACTGCGTTTTCGGGTTTCCAAACAGCGTCACAAGGGGTTTGTGATCTGTGTACACTGTGAATGTTGGTGATCCAAACAGATAAACATGAAAGTACTCACAAGCCCATGTTACGGCTAGTGCTTCTCTTTCTGTTTGTGAGTATCTTTGTTCAGTTTCAGACAGAGATCGGCTGGCAAATTGAACCACTTGATGGTTTCCACTCTTGCCTTGTGTGAGGATTGCTGATATTCCGACCGGACTTGCATCTACATGCATTTGAGTAGACATGTTTGGATTGAAGTATGACAAGCTCACTGATTTTCTTAGTTCAGTTGTGATAGCTTCGAGAGCTTCATCATGTTCTTTTGTCCATTTGAACTTCATGTTCTTTTGTGTCAGCTGTCTGAGCTTGTATGTTAGTGTTGCATAGTCAGGAATGAACCTTGTTCCACAAAAGTTCAACATTCCAAGTAGACTTCTCACTTCAGTGACATTTGTTGGTGTCGGTATCTCGCTTATGCTTTTCAGCTTGCTCGGTGATGGTTTTATTCCTTCCGAAGAGAAAGTGTGTCCTAGGAATTCGACAGATTCTTTCATGAACTGACATTTGTCGAGGTTCAGAGTCAAGTTCCTCTCACGCAGTCTGTCCAGAACTTGTTTCAGGTTGTGATCGTGCTTCTTTTCGTCTCCGCCAAAAACCAAGATATCGTCACTAACATTCACCACTCCAGGCAGTCCATTCAGAGTTTGTCTGATCGCCTCTTGAAATACTTCAGCAGCGCTGTTCACTCCAAAATTTAATCTTTTGAAGCGATACAATCCTCTATGCGTAGCGAAGGTGGTGATGTATCTCGATGCCTCGTCCAGTTCGAGCTGGTTGTAGCCTTGGTTGAGGTCAAGTTTGCTGAACCATCTTGCTCCAGACAGCAGTGTCGTCAGCTCATCTAGAGTAGGCGTGTTGTGGCGTTCTCTTTTGATTGCGGTGTTAGCTGCTCTCATATCAACACATACTCTTATTTTGTTTGGACTTTTTGGTTTCGGAACGATGACCAGCGGGCTCACCCATGGTGTCAGACCTGTCGCTCGTTCGATTACTCCGAGTTCTTCCTCTTTGTTAAGGTGTTCATCCAATTGTCTTCGCATGTGGAAGGGGATTCTTCTGTATCGTTGGGCTACCGGCGGAACATTCTTGTCAATGTGGAGACTAACTTGATAATTCTTTAGTTTCCCAAGGCCAGTGAATACATCAGGGTACTGTTTTGTGATGTTATTAACGTCTAGTTTGTGAACCATGCTCAGGAGTTTCAGTTCCTGGCTTGCTTTCCATCCTAGGATTGGTATGTCTTTTCTCATACTACTTGACGAAAATACATAGTCATCAGATGAAGATTCGTCCGATTCTTCTTGCACATTTCGTACATTTGACTTTCTTGTTCTGAACGATCTGTTTGTATTGTTTGACTGTCTCCTGTCCGGTTGATATTGATTTGTATGTCTCTGAGTTTGAGGATTCTTTGTACTTTTGCATACTGTCGCAAAGTGATTTTGTCTCCCACATGAATTGCAGGTTTTACCATGTGCGGGGCAGTTGGATTGTCCTCCAAAATGCGGCCAGTCTCGTCCACAGTTCCTACATTTCTGATTCAGATTCCTGTTCGGTCTACCAGAAAAGTTGCTTTTGGGTCTTTGTGATTGATGTTTTCTTTGCGTATTCAGTCTGTCACACCTTGCTTCGTGCTCAACATGCTCTGCATGTTTTTTAGATAGTTCTGTTGTTCTGGCATATCGCAGAAGATCTTGTGAGCTTAAACTTGGATTGCAAAGTCCCTTCTCTCTTACCCTTGCCGATCGACAGCCTGCTATCAACTGTGACTTTATCTCCTCATCTGGGTCATGGAAATTACATGAGGGCGCTAGCTTTGACAATTCAGTGTAGAAGTCATCGATTTCATCTGTAGTTTGTTTCATTTGACGAAATGTGTATCTTTGTATTTCTGTGTTGATTTTAGGATTGAAGTGTTTCGTGATGGCATCCACAAGTTTGTCAAATACATTTTCATCCTCTCCAGGTGTGGTTAGTTCGTGAGGGAGATTCTCTACGATGTCATTGAGGTCGTTGCCTGCATATGTTAGCATGAGTGCCTTTTTTCGTTTGTCATCAGTCATATCATATGCTACAAAGAGATTGTCTGTCAGTCTCTTGATCCATTTGGACCATCTGATTGATACTCCTTCAGATCTTGTGTCTAGGGTTCATAGCTTGGCAGTTGTGCAAATGCCATGACTAGATTCTATGTCTAGATCCTGATGATACACACATGAAAAAAAATATCACCTGGATCTTGTTTGTGAGGGTCTGCTGTTGCTTGGACAGTTGTTCGCAACCCTGGATGGCTATCTGTGAGTTAGATGCTGACCGATTCTCGTCGCCAATGTAAAGGACTGAAGCAAGCACGTGGTCTGGCTCTATGCTGACATCTTTATTGCTGCTACATACATCATAACTGGTTTCCTGATTTGAGGTCTTTATTTTAGGAGGTTCGCTGCCCTTGGCATTTACACCTCACTTTACTTGTTTTATTATTTCTTGTTCTGGCGGGGGGGGGGGGGGGGGGGGGGAGATGATATGGATAAATTTTAATCTATTAATTTCGATTTTGCCCGGGCAGCGGCCTTTCGGCCTGCTCTTTACGATTTCCAACTGCCAAGGTATCTTTAACGTGCGCAACGTGCACACGGGCCCTCCGAATTTTTTCGTCCTTATCCGAGAAGACTAGGTACTCGATTCTACCCCCCAATAGGACCAGGGACTTGAAAATATGAGAAAAATCCAATTTCCAAGAACTACTCGATCCTACCCCCCAATAGGACCAGGGACTTGAAAATACGAGAAAAATCCACTTTCCAACATGCCTGCACTGCCCGGGTTTAGAACCCGGGACCCTTGGCATGAGAGGCGAGCACCTTGCCTCTAGACCACCTTGTCCCCACTGGTTTCCTGCTGGGGAAGCAACTCCTTAAATACTACCCTATAAGGGGAATGAACTACAATAATTAACAAATAACTGGCACAATAGTAGTTCTATTGTGTCCCTTGAATAGATTTACTACATGAAACATGATATGACAAAGCATTCTATTACAGTTACAAGTACGTACACCCCCCCCCCCCCCCGAAGTTTTTGTTTTTGTTGTTGTTGTTGTTGTTGTTTTTGCGCTAGGGGTACTTATTTTCAAGCCTTTTTGTGATTCCAGAGCTAGAGTCCTTCCGATATCCTCCCGAATTCGAGATGCTCGTAACAACAACCTTAATTAATTTATTATATTCTTTCAGATTTTCTTTTTGCTTTCCTCCTGTTTGGTTAACGTTAAAAGGGGTAGGTCTAGGAGGCACAGTTGGGGATTCGATACGATATAGGGTTGAGGATAAGGACGGGGTTAAGGACAGGTATGTCAGGGTTAGGACTAGAAGTGTCGTGCTGGGTCACGGCTTGTTTATTTCATGGTCTCGTTGATTTTAGCCAGTGCAAATGTCCTTGAACTATTCTCGTGGACAGTTTGTTTTTGTAACGCTTTTTCTTAGAGATGGAAAGAAAGTGGGGCAAGATAGAATAAATGGATGGGTTAGCAGTGACGGTGCAGTTCTCGACCCCGTGATTTTGATGAATTCTAACAGGGAAGAGAAGGGGTGAGTAAAAGGGAAATAGTAAATTCGTACATAAAACGTAGAGGGTAGGAGACTTTAGTAAGGGTTTTGATATGTTAATTTGACCTTGGCTGTTACTAGTGCAAGGCCGTGACCGATTTCCAAGCAGAATCTATTAATACTACGAGCTGAGCTCGAAATGGATGCACCAATCAAATTTGGGCAGTTGGCTGGGGATTTGCAGATGGCCGCGCAGTATTTAAGCGGAGCCATTCCTACGTTTCACTACTCCATGCAGAAATATCCTTCTGTGAAGGCAGTCGGCGTGATTCAGCCAGAGAGAATCAGAAGATTTTTATAGTCATGTCTATGACCTTGATAGACATTGGAATGAGACCATACGCTTCCCACAAATCATCTACTGCTATTATCTCCGGCTCCCTGATCTTGTATCAGGGACCAAGTGTAAGTGTTTGTCTATTGATTCAACGATGAACGTGAAGCTGACCTTAAATTTTCCAGTAGAAGTGCTACCGAAGGATGCAAGACTACAATGTATTTTAACTTGCAACTAGAACTAGCATGAATGTCTGGTATACACATTTGTAAATTGAAATTGATGTGTCTGGATGAGGCTGGGGATTGCCAGCCCATCCTAGAGTAGATCTAGATCTAACTTAACTACGTCAGTTGTATTGACGAGTTTGATCCTTTATAAGCGGTAGGCACAAATAACTGAGTTAACATTGTCGTCTGAGACATTAGAATATTATTTGTTAGATAGTAGGTAGACTATATCTGGAAGATAGATAAGTAATAATTAAATTGTGAATGAGTCAGAATGATATAATCTTTTAGGAATCTAGAGGAGACTTCTAGTGATATATTATTGAATTTTCATTTGAGGCTGCTGATGTTGTCCTTTTAATATGTAAGAGCTAGACGAAATTTGTTAGGGATTTTAAAGTAAATAAATTTGTGGCCCTGCAGGTCCTTGATAAAACTTATTCGAATTGTTATTAGTATATGTGGCATGGTATGGAAGAATAATTCCTAAAAACCTCTCGATATTTTAAATGCAGTCGTAACACCAATAATTCCATATAACCCAACTCGTAACAAGGTACATGTACATGTACTATCAGAGTGTATAGATGGTACTACATGTATACGTACGCGCCTCTTGGAGACAGTATACGTTCCTCTTTCTCCGGCGGCTGGTTTGGCGGGCACATCTGGGAGGGTCTCCTTCTGTCCTATCATTCTGTTATACAATTGTATTCTGTGACATCTATCTATCGCATAGCTTCTTCCTAGCATCTTCCTAGCACGTTGTGACTGTTGTTGTGTTGACGTATGTACTTTAATTCTCCAAACTCAAACTCTTTCTGCTTCTTTCATTTTTCTTCCTGCCTCTCATAAACTCATTCAATCATCTCCCCCTCTCTATCTTCCTAGGCAAGCCTCGCTTTTACTTTTTTCCTTCTTAACTTCTTGTCTTCACCTCTCTCCCTCTCCACATAATTATTTTGTTGCAGATCTTTATAAGGATCGCTGTCCTTGGCATTTACATCTCATCACATAGTTATTTTCTCCACGATCTGTTACATGTATTTAAAGTATACCTTTCTTCTTTCACTGTTCCAATCCTATTCGTTCACCCATCCTCTCTTTCTCCCCCCTACCACCCCCCCCCACCCGTACACACACACACACACACATTGCCTTTAAACCCGTCATTAAATTAATGATTTCATCAAGATGGCAAGAAAGATGGGATGAACAAACATCAAATAAACTGCGCTTTATCCAAGATCAACTTGGACAGTGGACTCACGCCTGTCAACAAAATCAGAGACATAAACTCCGTCTGGATCATACCCACCTCACACAACGTTTTTTACTTAAGGGAGAAGATCCCCTCGAATGTGTGGCATGCAACTGCCAACTATCAATAAAACATATTTTAACTGAATGTGTAGACTTCATGCATATCCGAAGTAGGCACCATGCCTGTGGATCCATGAAATGAAAGATTTAATTATTTTCTGACGTGAACTCTCCTCGCATCCTATATCCTTTCTGAGAGAGGCTAAGATCTACAACTTAATTTAATAACTTTTATACTTGTCTACAAAACTTTTTTCCAGAGCTATACAAAACAACATTTTTTTTAGAATTTTACCAATGTGTTAAAATTCTATGAATATTTAATTCTATGTTAAATTTAACAGCTCTGAGTATGAAACATAAATAAAGAACGTGTAGCCAGATAGAGCTTGAAGGGCGCAAAGTGGCCGTTATCGTGCTGGCGTGCCTTAAAACCCAAACTCCAAAACTCCCCACCCCCGCCTCAATATCTCTCATGCTTTCTTACTATAGTATTAGTAACCGTTTCTCTCTCTTACGCTTACGATCGCTCTTCTCAATACCATCTCCCAATTTCTATTCATTCAGGAACTTAGTCAAGTAAGAATTTTTTACCCAGTTCACTTGCATGAACAATGAATTAACAACATTATACAATCTGAATTTCTCACTTTTCCCCATCGAGTTGTATGCAAGACGGGGAAATTTGGGGGAAATATTCATACAAAGTAGTCTAAAACAAAGAAAAAATATAATTTTGTTTCTCTGCCAGCTTGACCTTTTCGAAACTGCGGTGCATCTTTTACATGCACGCATAGATTTTCTACTGGTGAAAACTGGACACAGGCTCTTGACAAAATTATGCTCTGTCAACACGCCCAGTGTTCCCAGATTGGGCGGGAAACCGCGGAATTGGGCTGGTTTTTTTCGTGATCTGCGGGTATTTTTTTCCATGTGCTGGTTTGCTAGTTTTGGCCTGGTTTTGGAAGAGCCGTTAAGCTGGAGAGAAAATTACATTTTTGATTGAAAAAATCATGTTTTGGGGGACAGTCCCTGTGCACAGAGGGATAAAAATCTGGCCTTTGCTAGGCTTGCCTCTTGGTTTGAGCAAGACCTCGAGATTGTGTAACTGTGGGAGGTGGCCACGGTGGTAGGATGGCCACCCACCGCGTATGCGGGCGATGACGCAAGACTAGTCGCACGTGGTCAGTCCTTTGTGTGAAAATATAGCCAAACAGGCAAACAAGGCCCACGAGGTTGGCATGTGGAAAACCTAAACGTAAAGGGAGTGGTCATTCTGCGCGTGCCTGAGACAACTCTGGTTTGGTCTGATCCCCAGACATTCTTGTGGAACAGACTGGGGTACAAATAAAATATGGTTTCGTGTTTTTCTAAAGGAAACGAAACATATACATGTAACTAGGATGGCATTTTCACGTCACGCTAACTTCTTTCTATTAAAATTACTGAAAAGCAGCCTAGAATTGAATATGCATTTGGGAATGGGGGTGGCATTATGCCATATGAATGCAGTTTAAACCCACGCTCCCCAGAGCGCATGCCGTAAAATCTACAGAGATCATAGAAACCTTAGGCTGATTGGGAGCACGTGGTCTCCTCTCCACCTCACTGCCCCCTCCCCCCCCCCCCCAAACCGCGGCATTTCTCTCGATCTCACCAACAGCAACAGTGAAGACATACATGTACTAATAGACTATAATTCTGCTATCCTGTTAGCATACGTGGGTTACATACGACGCTACATTTGTCCAATACAGGACACTCGTTTTTCTTTTGCTTTAAATAAGTTTCAGATTGCAAGAAAATGATGGGTGAAGACCATTTAATTGTTCCTTAATATTGCTTTTGTGTTTCTTTGGATTATCGAGTGAGTTTTATTCTTCTTTATCCTCAATAACACTGTATTGTCCTATAAAATTCAGCTCTACTGCTTTGCACGAGCACTGAACCTGTTTTACCTATAAGTATAATTCGTACCCCCAAATTTTCTCATCAGTATTGCATATGATATGTATTTCTAACATACTGCTAGAATTAGATGCAAATAATCCACAGACTCATTAGTAATTACCATTAATTGTTTATTTACCTCAATAAAACATATGATTATTTGCTGTTGGCGGGTTTGGGCTGGAAATGATTGTAAGTTTTGGCGGTTTTTGGGCTACTTTTTTTCTAACTTTGGCGGGTTTTTAAAAAAAAATCTGGGAACACTGAACACGCCTGATGCATGGAACTTTGATGGTACTGGTAGTATTACTTGACTTGAATCCCCAGAACCGATCTATCATGATCAGTTTTAGCTCAGTATGATAAAATCTACAGAAAAGAGGTGCTGAACGATCTGTAAAGCATGTCATGGGGCGCTTTTTCGGTTGTTCCCACCCCTCCTTAGTTAACGGAAGGACTTCCGAATGCGTTCCATAGTCCGAGCGAAAACAATACATAGCTACCCCGGCGGCTTTCCCTGATATGTCAATCTGACTACTGCCCAGACGAACATCGGCCTACGGCCTCGATGATACAAACTGACTAGACCCTCATGTCGTTACATGTCAATCTGACAATCGACTAATATAGCCTAGGTAAGTTGGGGTGGGAACAACCGAAAAAGCGCCCAAAATGGTATAGTCTCAACAGTGTCACGAGCCGCATGAGAGAGGTTTTCTGTTAGTCATGGGTTGGTTTATTTTTGGGATAATATGAAACGCGTTCAGCTATTAATCGAGCCACGGATTTCGTGATGAGGGATGTGTGAGTGAAGTTTGTAAACATTAAGTTAACCCTTTGATTTTGGTATGCGTGTGAGATTTTCTTGTTTACATAGTAGGATTGTAGAAGTTTTAGTGTAGGTTTTTAAATTGTGTACATATCTTTTTGAGAAAGCAGTTAGGGTTAACCGAAAGACAAACTTGTGTTTGTCGTGGCTAGGTCCTTGATTGTCCAGTCGGGAGGGAGACCCTTAGTAACCATCGGGGGGCATAAAAGCTAACACACGTACTAAGATCAGTGGATTCATATTTCGAGCATTTGGCGAAAGGACGAGTCACGGGGGCCTCCTACCTGAGTGGAGATGACAGACAAAAAGATTCGCGCTGTGAAGAGACCTAGACAGTGACGAAACCTCTGTGCACCAGGCTTAAGTGTGCACACCGCTTACATTGTGACGAAGAGAAGGACATTGAATATATTTTTACTAGATCTAGATGTGTAATGAACTGTTAGAGTGTGCTTGAGATTGAACTATGTTCATTTCCTAGATGTATACTTCTTAGTGGGGAGCAGCATAGATATTTTGTAGAGTGTATTACTGTGGAAATTATTAGAGAGTGCTGCCAAGCTTTATGAGTCAGTCAATTATCTGAGTAGGTGCTGTTACTGATTGTATGAAAGCGAGATTGACCAAATTGAATTTGTTTACACCGGTGACCTTTAGGAACCGTAGTCCTGGATAGGCGCACTTCAAGAGTGCATAGTACTATACTTTTCGATACCCTATTATAGATAGACTTGCTAGAATTTCAGTAGTGGATGACATTTATGTAATATCTATGATTGTGATTACCGTAAATTATGCAGTCGAATGTTGTATTATGATTACATGGCCCGTCAGGCCTGAACATAAGTAATCCTGTGTTGCTTAGTTATTGTGATATGAATGTTTCGGGTGTGAGTCTACTACATCCACCAAACCCCTCATTGACATCTGGAGGGGACCTACAATAACGCAATTATCCCCAAAATCCCACTTCTGACAAACAGCTTCAATCATCATTATAAATATTAATCAAATGTTTATCCGCCGATACTGTCGGATAAAATTTCACATAGAATTTTTTTTATCTGCCAACATAAATTCTGTATTGTGAGTGATCTCCCTAGATACGAATCCTTCTCCGTCTTCCTCCCTTGTTCCATTCATCCCGATCAACGTTCATACTGCGCACGTGTTGAAAACGATGGCATGATTGAAATTGGAAAGGCTTAAACTTAAATCTGAAAAAAAATGGAATTTCATACTATTTAAAGGTTCAGGACTTATCTGTAGATATAGCTAGGTTTCTTGGTTTAGTCATTCTTGTTTGGTAAGAATTTCCTCACAACTGCTCAGGGTTCTCAGTAGGGTAGCATCTTTGTCTATCACTAGTATCTGTCAGGGGATCGTGGTTTGATCCTCAGTATGGCATTTTTTGTTTGTTATAAAACTAAAAGTTAAAAGTCTTTTTATTACTATTAGGAATCGTTTTTTTTTTTTTTAATCCAAGAATAATAATAGGGAATAAATCCAGTTGTTTTTTTCGTATCTTCACCTGTCAATTGGGGGACAGTGGTTTGATTCCCAGCAAGGTAGATCTAGTGTTTTTTTTCTTATAATTCTTTTTTTCAGCAATCAATCTGTTTGGTAAATTTTTTTTTTTATCAACAATAATAATAATATAGGGAATTAAATTTATAAATCCAGTTTGTCTGTCTTTTTTGTAATTAGTCACACTAATACCTGGGGATAAACGCAAGCAGTATCCGCCGATAATGTTGGCGGATAAACTCGGGCAGCATCTGCCCTTAATGTTGCCGGCTCAGACTGTATCTGCCGATAGTGTTGGCGAAGTCAAAATGTAGCAATATTTTTTTAAAGAAAAAGTTGGTTGTATGCAGCAAAGACTCTGGATGTAGGAAATAATACTTAAACGATACAGTGAAGTGCAAACTAAAAGACAAGTCAGAAAATGGCCGATATTTCAGCAACAGCCATTTTCAAGGAAAAGAAAACAACAACAAAGAAAAAAAATCCCTGGAAAATTGAACAGATAAAACAATCGAACAATAAAAGATTTGAATAGGAAATGTATAGAATCGAAACAGAATATAATACCTACTTAAAGTGTACAGCGTGTGACTTTTCAGCAACACAGATGACTAGATTAAAACATCATATGATGATCTATACAGGAGACAAGCCTTATTAAATTTCTGTCCTATTGTATGAAACTTTAGAATGAAAGCAGATATGAAACTGTCACGAGTGGAGTGAGTGCAATTAAGGGGATTGCTACAGAGCGGGTGTAGAGTAAGAAGGACTCACAGTAGACAGCAAGTTAAGCGTGCTGTTGTGAGTAGTGGGGGGGGTCTGAAGGAGGCGAAAGCGCTGTATAACTATCACTGCAAGTTAGAAGGTCCTACGGATCGGACCTGTGAATAAGAGCCCATCGGGCGGACATAAAAGGAAGCAGTCGAGAAGACTAGTGAGAGTCTTCCCAGTAATGACTGGTATGTAGAACGTTGATTGATTATTATGATTGATGTATTATATTATATTCGTCTATTACCATGATGTGAATAAGTATATGTGAGGAATGTGGAAGTCCTTGATAATGGATATAGCAATGTGCGCCATGAGCGATAGATGAAAGTGAGTTCATGGATTTGTAGCGCGAGTGAGTAGTGTGTACTCCGATGGAGGTGTGTTACCGTAAGATGTGTGGTGAGTGAAAGGTGAACTAGTGTGTGTACGCTTCATGGATTGTAAGGAGAGGTGGAGTGAATAGAAATGGTAGGGTATTATACCAATGTAATGTTATTCTTGTAGGTGTCGGGGACGGGCCGCAGAGCCACCTCGATGAGCACAAGTGATAGGCCAGCATAGGGCCGGAGGCCATACATAGGCCAGAAGTGAGACTGTCGGTGCAGGACAGTAGAGGCACATAAAGTCGTGGCGGTCGGGCCACGGACAGGGACGTAGATATGAGAGTGAATGAGATACTATATTATTGCCATGATGATGGGCGAGTGAACTGATAAGTTGTATGGCAATAGGAAGGTGATGTTGAGAGACTGCGGTGCCAGTGAATCATTAATGTACTATTAAGACCCTGAGGGGAGAGGCTGAGGCCGAAGTGCCTTTAGGAGTAACTACCGGATTGTGGATCCGAGGGAGAGTGTGTGTGAGAATAAGGCCGTTGTACGGCAGTCATTTCAATAATATAATGTATGTAATTGCGCTATTATATGTATAATTATGTTTAATAAATGTGTGAGTCTGATGGGTTGTTCTGTTAAGTGTTAACTTGTTTGTTCGTGATTGTTGTCCTGTCATAACTTATTACATCTCCCAGTCTGGGATTTGTGACAGAAACGTCATGTGAAACATATTCATTTCAAGACTATAAACTTGAATTTAAGAAAGCTGGTGTCCATTTTTCTGTTTTTGAGACTGTTTCAAGGTATGTGGAGGTAATTACTAATAAGGATTACTAGGAAAAAGGGAATAGAGTCATCAAATAGAATGCTGAAATTTGTCTACAGCAAGTGAGAACAAATCAAGAAATAACACATTCATTGACAATGACAGTCAAATCTTGCATATTTCCATGGATATGGTCATGAAGAATGAGACAATGTACACAAAATATATATATATAATATCAATTTCTTCAGAACTGGGAATAAGGCGAGAAATCATCAGAAGATTGAACATTTCTCTAAACTGTGTCCAGGAACAGTTTCTGTAAGATTTGTTGAATTCACAGTTAAGAATTTAAATCTCATATTTCATTAGTGTTGAAAATACAAATCAGTGAACTAACTACATATCTGTGTGATATGCCATCATGAGACTGAGAAAACATATAATATCAAAAGAAAGCATGCGGATCAAGATCTACTGGAGTGTCTGTTATGTTCTTTTGTCACCATTGAAAAAAATGACATCAAAAGACATAAGAAAAATTATCACCCATTGGAATATTGGATAAATATTCATGTGAGCTTTATGGCTTTTCAACCAGGAAATGGGCAAAATTGAGTAGACACATTTTTGTGGTAGAAAGTGGAAGAAATGGATCCACCATACAGAAAAGAATCATAAAAACTTAGAAAGTAATGGTGTCAGTTATACTAGAAGTCCAACATCAAATACTGAACAAACTGGAACTTTTATCGGTTGTGATGATACTAAAGACTTCAGTGGTGATTTTCATGAAAGATGCAAGCATAAGATGTCAGAAGAAACTCCGTAATGGAATAAAATGAGTAACATGTAATGTTAGTAATAGTAGTCCTGTGGTAAATTTGAATGTTTCAGGCAGTTGTCAAGATCTTAATCCAATATGCATTGCTGCCAACCAGTACGTAAAATACGTATAACCACGTTTTTTGGGTTCCAGTCCGTAAATACGTTTTTGTGGTGAAAAATACGTATTTGAAGAATTTCCCCATTGACACGACAAAAACATACAGAGGAGAAAACCAAACCGAACTTTTGTATCTAGGCCTACCGCAAATAGGGCTGGACCTAGCGATTCAACTGGTGCAACCGTAAACGCAGCTCTACCCTACCGTATTGTGCCGTACTGCGTACGTCCGAACTCACGATAACTTTCGCTCCCCTGCCATGACCCAGCTCAACCAAGCATTTGTAATGTTGCATAATAAGTTGTCACGGCATACACCTTTGCCCACGTCCGCGCGCTTCGGCCGTTCATGCGAGCTCGAGTACGTAAGCACGTGTAGTGTGTAAGGCCACACATTGTATCGTAAACGATGGCGCTCAGTGAGTAAGAACAGTGGACACATTTTGTGAAGGGGTTTTTGGCGGACTTCAACAATGACACCAGTGCGTTCCCATTTTCGAGGGTGATTGCCAACCAGGTTCTGAATATAGACATGGTCCCCAACCCGTAGAGGTGGTAGGATTTGGGTATGCTCTGACCATTTCTCATGTTCCCTAGAGTGTCGTTTGGCCAAAGCTTTCTCTCTATGGACCAGAATCTCTTGCCACGTGTCGTGAGGGCAGTATCGGCCCAATGGGATCGGGATTGGATCTCTGATGGGTCTGCCGAAGAGGATGAGGGCAGGAGATGACTTTGTCTCTGGGTCGATGGCATTTCTGTAAATGAGCATAGCTCGCTGAAATTTGTCAACATCCAGTGATCCAGTAGGGCCAGTGTTGTCTGTCAGCATGCGTTTCACCGTTTTGACTGCTATTTCAGCTCTGGAATTGCTGTGTGGGTTGGCAACAGATGTGAGTCTATGATGGACTCCCCAGGATGCAAGGAAATCGTGCGTCTTCCCCGCAGTGAATTGTGGCCCTCCATCTGATGTCAGTTCCTCTGGGATCCCATATGTGACAAATGTCTCTCGCAAGCATTTGATCAAACCATCTGCTCCGGACTCGGACCTGTGCACAATTGGCCATGATGAGTATCTGTCTACAATTACAACATACTCTGAATTGTTGAAGGAAAAGTAGTCTGCACAAATCCTTTGAAACGGGTAGTCTGGTGGAGTAATGTCACAGGGCGGTTGCATGGGGTTAGATTTTGCCATTCTGTGGCACTGCGCACAGTTTTCCCTGGTTCTGGTGATGTCTGTGGTGATGTGCGGCCAGAAAACAGAGTCCGCTGCCCTTGCACACTTAGCACCCACCCCTTGATGGGCTGCATGGAGGGCAGTGAGAATGCTTGGTCGCAGTGATGTTGGTATGACAATTCTATGGCCCATAAGGATCACACCATCAACACAATAAAGGCTGTCAGCATATCGCTGGAACGGGCGCAAGTCTGGGGGCAGATCCTGGTTTGTGTTTGTGAAGCCATCTTGGATAACTTCTGTAAGCAGCCTGAGAGTTGGATCACTGGCTGTGGCATCTTGGATCATGTTCCATGTGATGACATTGGAGACTGAATGTAGGGTGTCTGATGCTGCTGCAACTGTGGCATCATCCTCCGCAAGTGAATCTGCAACAACTTCCGGCAACTGCTTTACATCCTCAGTTTTGGCTGGATAGCGGGAAGCAGCGTCTGGTCCCTTGTTCTTCACACCTGGGATATGAATGATTTTGAAGCTGAAGGCGAGGGTCTTTTCTTTCAAGTTGAGCAAACGCCTGTTGTCGATTTCTGTCAAGGACCTGTCATTTAAGATGCGAGTCAGGGGTTTGTGGTCTGTGGCCACAATGAGGTTTGAACAGCCGAGGACATAGTATCGTGTCTGATTGAGGGCATAGGCTACAGCGAGGGCCTCCCCTTCAATTGGTGCATATCTGCTTTCAGCTGGCGTCGTGAATCTGCTGCCCACTAGACAAAGTTTCCAACCGTCCGTACAGCACACTGGTGTATTTTGTGGGCACTGACAGTGCTTTTGCTTCAGCAGGAATCCAATGCCATCCACGGACCAGTCAGTTGAGAGGCAAGTGGCCAGCGATGGATCAAACAGTCGGACACCCTCTTTCATTTCCTTGATGATCATTTCTTTGGACTGTTTGAACAGAGTGTCAAGCTCATCAGTCCACCGGAATTTCGTGGAGGGCTTCAGTAGATGCCTGAATGGTTTCATCTGTTGGGTATTGGCAAAAGCGTAAGCTCCTTGGTTGACCAGGCCAAACCAAGCTCTGGCGCCTGAGATGTCAGTTGGTGTTGGGAAATGTTGGATTGATTCCAGGAATTTCATGCTGGGTTTTATGTTTGTGGGAGTGACAGTCAGGCCAGCAAACTCGACGGTGTCCTCAGCAAACTGGAACTTTCTTGAATTCAGAGTGATGCCATTGCGAGCGCACAGGTCTAGCCATTGGCACGTCTGGAAGAATGCCTCTGCTATTGAGTCAGCCCACATGCAGGTGTCATCCACACACTTGACCTTGTTTGGAAAATCCGCAATTATTGCATCAAAGCGCTGAGTGTAGCCATCTCCACTTGCCAGGAAGCCCTGTGGGGCGACCTTGTACCTGTAGCGGCCCCATGGTGTGATGAACGTTGTGATATGCCTATCGGCTACATGGATGGGGACGGAGTGGTAACCATTCCATGCATCAGTCACGGTTTTCTTTGTATGTTGTGGGATGCGGTCAGCAAGATGAAAGGGACTTGATACATGGTGGGTCTGTCTGACTGAATGGCGATTCTGTGGTTGTAGGTCAACAGTCCTCCTTGGGGTGCCATCCGTTTTAGGCGTTATCACCATCCGTGAGCACCATGTCACAGGTGTGTTGGGACTGAGCCAGTACGCCTAATCTGACATCTCGTTCAAGATCGTTGAAGACTTTCTCCTGCCAGTGAATGGGTACTAGGGCGGGTTTGTGAACTGCAACCGGTCGGGCGTCAGGGTCCACATAGAGGCGTAGGGGTTCACAGTTCATCATAGGCAAAGGCTGATGTTCACAAACATTGAAAGTGGTGGCATTGTAGTGATTTATCAACCAATCTTTGAGAGCTGGTATGTTCTC
Organism: Onchidella celtica; assembly: GCA_963931925.1. Taxonomy (NCBI): domain Eukaryota; kingdom Metazoa; phylum Mollusca; class Gastropoda; order Systellommatophora; family Onchidiidae; genus Onchidella; species Onchidella celtica. The sequence goes on from OZ007584.1 coordinate 14,067,549, forward strand.
CTTTGTTGCAGTCAGACCAGAGGGTAGTGCCGTGGGAATAGGGGGTGGTTCCTGGCCTCGACGAGGGCAAGAGCAATTTGGTTCCTGAGGGGTGTCGACGGAGGCAACAGAGTCACTGGGATGTGATGCAGGGATTTGTGGGAAGTTAGGTGGTAGGGCTCCAAGGGACACAAGTGCTTCTCTGCAAAGGAAGGCCTTCTCCATCCTGGCGGACACATACATAAGTTGTTTTGTCGATCTAATGGTCCCTGATGCATCTGTCACAGTCACCTGTGTTACAACAGCTCCTTCTACACCCAAATCTTCTCTGATCGCACCACGCATGATTAACTTGACGGGGATGATGTCTGCACTGTTGATCCCCATTGCTAAGGCAGAGCGCAGAGGGATGATGGAACTTTGACAACCAGAGTCAGCAATCATGGGCAATGCGATCTGTGACAGCCTCGAAGTCCCAGTCATGGGGAATCCCAGGATGGCATGGTCTTCAGGCACCAGGTTCAGTTGCACTGTCAAGATGGGATGTGGTTTGGATGGTCGAGCTATCCATTGTCCGTCAAAGACGTGGTGTTCCAGGGGTTTTGGTGACTGCGGGCGTTTGGGGTTTTCCATTGTGTAGGTGGTGCACAGTTGATCAAAGACGTATCCTGCAGTGTCATCTTCAACTTGAAGTGTTCTACTGTGCTTATCCTCCTTATGGTTACTGGATGGTGCGATTCTGTGGTGGGCGCCCTGGTTGCAAAACTTTGATGATTTGTCCCCATGTGCCGCATGTTGCGCACTTGCTGCACGAGGATGAGTAGTGACCTTTCACTGAACACCTGGTGCATGTGAAGGACCACGCCCTGCAATGTTTAGCTCTTGTGTTGCAGTCGTTCTTGGGTCCGTGGCTGGACTCGCCACATGCCCAGCATTTTCCTCCGACAGGTGGGTGCGGTTTCTGTTGCGGTTGAGGGGAGTGGCTAATGGCACCAGAACAGTCACCTACGGCACTCTTGGTTGCTTTGCCTTGTTCCTTTTGTGCAATGAAGGTGACCGTCTCCTCCAGTGTCCGGTCTGTCTTAGGGTCTCCCAAGAGGTCTGATAGGATTTCTGGGTCTGCAATACCTCTGATCAGGTTGTCCTTGATCATCTCATCACTGTAGTCAAACGTGTGAGTGCAATTTGCTTCTTTGCACCGTGCAGTGTACTGACAAAGGGATGCCTGTCCTCTAAGGTTTGCCAGGAATGTTCGTACGCCTGTGCCTGGTGACTGCACCATCTTGTTGAGCTTCATGCGGTGAACCAGAGTGCTCTCTTCCTTGACAGCCAATCTGCGTATGGCGGCCAAGAGGTCTGTCTCCGGCATAGTGGACACATCTCCCCTTATGTCACGCATGATGTCAGTGCGCAGGTCCTGGCTACAGCAATAGAAAAGGGCTGTGGGTATCATGCAGCTGGCGATTGTCATGCCTATTTTATACATATCCCATTGTCTCGTGAAGGCCGACCACTGGTCGGGGTCACATCCTAGGCCTGTTAGTGGCGGTTCCAACTTGAGCTTGGACTTGGATTGTTGTGTTGATTGATGCACGTATTTGTCATGCATTTGAAGTGCGGTCGTCAAAGCAGTGGCAAAAGTGTCATCAAGATCCTGGGATTGCCACTCACAGCCGTCGACTGGGCATGTGAGGCGAGGCATGGTGAAGAAATTCCGAGTTCTTATTTACTATGGCGGTGCAGAAAGGGACTTCGTGCTTGGCTGATAATGTGAAGTGGATTTACCGTCGGACTAAATAGATCTCCATCATAGTTAAGAATGAATAACTTCCTTTATTGTGAATTCTTTCAACTACTTTATTTGATTCTCAATTACAAAAGGATGATGGAGATCTCTGCAAAAGAGAGGGTGAGATGATGTTAGTATCATGAGGGATGCATTGTGGTTATGTAGGATTAATTGGATACATATCTATCTATTTATTTCGCTGTTTTTTGTTTTTTTTTCAATTTTACATAGCTTACAATCATCTTGGCGATGGTACCTCACGGTAGATCTGGGTCGGCAGTCTTTTAGAATCTTTGAACGTAATTGGCGATCACGGATATACCAGGCCTAGGCTAAGGCGTACACGTGTTTCAGCGACGTTAGAAATCGAAATCTAGAGCCCGTGAGCTGGTAAAACAATACAAAAAAGAGTTTTAGAAATAGATCTGTTAGAACAATATGGGCATGGCCTCGCCTGTGAACTGGCTTCAGTTCTAGATCTACTAGTACTACAAATGTCATCTTTTATGCGAATGCCTAACATGATTTTCGATAATGGATGGATTTATTTTATTTTTAATCAGAAGTCTTTTCTATCCAAGTCATGAGACATTAAGCCATGAGTAGACATTTAGTGCAAAATATTCTGAGGAATTCCTTCTGCATTATCATCGAACTTGTCCAATTAATGCATTGTGGGTCATAAATCACGTTGTCATGATTTCCAATTTCACCAGTTTCACAGCCACATGGAGGCAATTCTGACATTGTTCAGTACTGCCAGAACAAGTTAGTATGAAAGAGTTGTACAATTCTGAGGACAGCTCATATCATAATAGTTTTTAGAAACAGAAACAGTGGTGATAACAATTCACATATTATTAGCATTTGAAAGAATTTTGTTTTCTGCATCTTAAAAACTTATGCTGTATTACATTAGCCTATATTACTATTAGTATTAGGCCTAAGTAAAGGGAATATAATAATCCATAATGTAACAAAGTGAGGAAATTATGATTTTTCAGTGGGGGGGGGGGGGGGGGGGCTGTCTGATATAAAGAGTCTGTTTTTGGGTTTTTGAAAGTTGGCAGCTATGAATATGTAGTACATGCTGATTCTGTAATTTCATCTGAGAAAGGGGAAGAGGTCACAGAAGATTAGTTACTCCCATCAGATAGTCACCATAATGTCTACTCAGGTCACAGTAGAGGTACAGTTTTGCTGTCAGCTGCTATTGGAAGAAAGTGGAAAAAGATACAATAAAACATTCAAAACCCTCTGTTTGTAATCAGTGTTTGAAATCTTTCAAGTTTCCAAGTCAACTGAAGCAACATCTTATCATTCATTCTGATGTGTTCAAACAATTCATGTGTAATGAATGTGGGAAGTTTTTCAAATGTGTTCGTAATCTGAAAGATTATGAATTAGTTCATTTTAGAAAAAAAAAACGATTTAAATATTCAAAATGTGACTATGCAGCGAAAAGGAAGAGAGACTATTACATCTTTTTGTTAATGCGTTCTGTGATAAGAAAGTCCATGTAGATTTTGTAAGGAATCATTTGTTGCAAAGAAGAATTGCCTTGAGCATGAGAGAATTCATTCAGGTGGAAGTCATCCCTGCAACATCATGTGCAATATATAATATATGTATTCATTTCAAGACTTTATGAACTTAAATAAGAAAGCTAGTGTCCAATTTTTACTATTTTTCAGGTTGTCTTCAGGTATGTAGAGGGATGTGGTTCACCTGGAAAATGGAGTAAGTCACCAAGTAGATTACCGAAATTTGGCTACAGCAAGTGGAGACAAATCAAGATATAACACATTCTATGACAGTCAGTGAAAAACTGCACTGGAAGATGTTTGAATATCATGCATATTTCTGTGTAAATAGTTGTGAAGTATCATATGAGACATGTACACTATCAGTTTCTTCAGAACTGGGAATAAGGTGAGAAGTGCTTGACAGATTGAACATTTTTCTGAATGATGTCCAGGAACAGTTTCTGCACTGATTTGTTGAATACACAGTTAAGGATTTAAACTGTGAGATCTCATAATTGTTGAAAATGCAAATCAGTGAACTAATTACACATTGTATGATATGCCATCATGAACTTTCTGATATCAAGAGACTGAGAAAACATTTCAAAAGAAAGCATGTGGATGATGATCTACTGGAGTGTCCGTTGTGTACATTTGTTACCTTTAACAAAAATGACATTAAAAGACACAAGAAAAGTTATCATCCATATGATAAATATTCATGTGACCTTTGTGGCTTTTTGACCAAGAGATGGGCAAAATGGAATGGACACTTGGAAATGGGACATGAAGAGAAAATTGATAAATCTGTCATAGATATGGAAATTTTGTGCAAGAGTTGTGATTTTTCCACTAAGAACTGGAAAAGTTGGACCGCACATTTTATTGAAACAAACCATAAACCAAGAAATGATGACAGAGTAGAACAGACTGTTCGTGTAGCAACCACACTAAATTGTACATGTTGCAGTTTTGACTGTCTGTCATACAAGAAACTGAGAAAACATTACAAGAAAAAACACAAAGGAGAAAATTTATTGTTATGTCCATTTTGTGATTATGTAACAATTGACAGTGATGACATGGCAAGACACAAGAAAGATATTCATCCACAAGAACGGATAATGTGCAGTCAATGTGATTTTTCTACCATAAAATGGAAGAAATGGGTTCGCCATAAAGAAAAGTATCATAAAAGCTTAGAAAGTAATGGTATTAATCATACCAGATGTCTAACGTCTAATACTGAACAAATGGGAACTTTAGTTAGTTGTGATGCTAAAGACTTCAGTGGTGATTCTTATGAAAGGCGCAGTCATAAGATGTCAGAAAAAAAATTGAAACAGAATACAATGAGTGGCAGTAAATATAATGTGAATAATTCTGTGGTGAATTTGAATAATGTTTCACTCAATTGTCAAGATGCGAAGCCAACAGTGCATGGTGGTGCTATAAACTCATCAACTGAGAAAGGTGAACAGGACACAGATGATCAATCATTTCAGTCATATAGCCATCATAATGTCCAGTCAGGTCGCTGTAGTGACACAGTTTTGCAGTCGGCTGCTATTGAAAAGAAGAAAATGAAAAAGGACACAGTAAAACATTCAAAAGCCTATGTTTGTGATCAGTGTTTGAAATCTTTTAAGTTTCCTAGTCATCTGAAACGACATCTAATCAGCCATTCTGTTGTGAAAAATTTTATGTGTAATGAATGTGGTAAACTTTTCAAAAGTGCTGGTAATCTGAAAGTTCATAAAATAGTTCATTCAGATATACATCCGTTTAAATGTTCACAGTGTGATTATGTAACCAAAAGGAAGCAGGATTTGGAAGGACATTTGTTGGTACATTCCAGGATACGAGAATTCAAATGTAGATTTTGTGAGAAATTATTCAAAAGAAAAGATTGCCTCCTTCAGCATGAGAGAATTCACACAGGTGAACGCCCATATAAATGTGAATACTGTGATTATGCAGCCACCCAGAGAGATAGTTGCAAAGCTCATATGAGAATACATCTGAACATTAAGCCCTACAAGTGTACAGAGTGTGATTTTTCATCAGTACAGTTGTTTCCCTTAAAATATCACATGATGAGACATACAGGAGAGAAGCCTTACTCCTGCCCTATATGTGAACGAAACTTTAGAGCTAAGTCAACTATGAAACATCACGTGAAACATGTTCATTTCAAGACTCTATAAAATTGAATTTAAGAAAGCTGGTGCCCATTTCTCTGTTTTTGAGACTATCTCGAGGAATATGCAGGTAATCGATTCTGGATCACTAGGAAAAATGGAATAGAGTCATCAAATAGATCACTGAAATGTGTCTGCAGCAAGTGAGAACAAATCAAGAAATGACACATTCATTGACAGTCAATCAAAAACTGCACCTTACAAGAATGTTTGGATGTCTTGCCTAGATTTCCATGGATGTGGTCGTGAAGAATGAGACAATGTACACAGAATATCAATTTCTTCAGAACTGGGAATAAGGCGAGAAATCATCAGAAGATTGAACATTTTTTCTGAATGGTGTCCAGGAACAGTTTCTGTAAGATTTGTTGAATTCACAGTTAAGAATTTAAATCTCATATTTCATTAGTGCTGAAAAAGCAAATCAGTGAACTAATTACACATTTGTGTGTTATGACATCATGAAAGTGAGAAAACCTATCCAAAGAAAGCATGCGGATGGACTGTCCGTTGTGTACTTTTGCTTCCATTAAAAATATAAATAAAAGACACAATGAAAATTATCATCCATTGGAATATTGGGTAAATATTCATGTGACCTTTGTGGCTTTTCAACCAAGAGGTGGGCAAAATGGAGTAGACACATTTTTGTTGTAGAAAGTGGAAGAAATGGATCCACTATACAGAAAAGAATCATAAAAACTTCGAAAGTAATGGTGTCAATCATACCAGAAGCCCAACATCAAATACTGAACAAAATGGGATGTTTGTCAGTTGTGATACTAAAGACTTCAGTGGTGATTCTGATGAAAAATGCAAGCATAAGATGTCAGAGGAAACTCTGAAATGGAATAAAATGAGTACGTGTAGCAGTTAATAATTTTGTGGTAAATTTGAATGTTTTACTCAGTTGTCAAGATCTGAACCAAATAATACATGCTGGTTCTGTAATTTCATCTTGGAAAGGTGAAGAGGACACAGAAGATCATTTACTCTTGCCAGATAGTCATCATATGCATAATGTCTACTCAGGTCACTGTAGAGTTACAGTTTTGCAGTTGGCTGCAATTGAAAAGGTGAAAGATGAAAAAGATACAGTAAAACATTCAAAACTCCATGTTTGTGATCAGTGTTTGAAATCTTTCAAGTTTCCTAGTCAACTGAAGCAACAACATCTTATTATTCATTCTGATTTGTTCAAACAATTCATGTGTAATGAATGTGGGAAGTTTTTCAAATGTGTTCGTAATCTGAAAGATTATGAATTTGTTGATCTTAGAAAAAAAAAATGTTTTAAATGTTCAAAATGTGACTATGCAGCGAAAAGGAAGAGAGACTATTCCATCTTTTTGTTAATGCGTTCTGGGATAAGAAAGTCCAAATGTAGATTTTGTAAGAAATCATTTGTTGCAAAGAAGAATTGCCTTGAGCATGAGAGAATTCATTCAGGTGGAAGTCATCCCTGCAACATCGTGCGCAATATATATAATATGTATTCATTTCAAGCCTTTATGAACTTAAATAAGAAAGCTAGTGTCCATTTTACTATTTTTCAGGTTGTCGTTCAGGTATTTAGAGGGATGTGATTCCCCAGGAAAATGGAGTAAGTCACCAAGTAGATTACCGAAATTTGGCTACAGCAAGTGGAGACAAATCAAGATATAACACATTCTATGACAGTCAGTGAAAAACTGCACTGGAAGATGTTTGAATATCGTGCATATTTCTGTGTAAATAGTCGTGAAGTATCATATCCTTTGTCCGGCCAGCGTCTTCAAAAAAAGCCACATTCTTGTGGCCGTACCGTATAAAAGCGTAATGTACTACCACAGCCAGTGTTTACATTTTGGAACGGGGTGTCGTTTGGCCGGCCGATTTGTCTGTTTTGCACTTTTTCTGAACGCTATACCAGAACGATTGTTCCTTCAATCAGCCCGAAATTCACATGGGGCACTCATTAATACATGTTCTAAGTGCATGCTTAATTTTATGAATGTAAGTTTCATAGAAACTGATGTGCCAAGACTCAAAGTATCCGTGTTGAAGCTTTTCCTGCGTTCCACTGCATATTGTGCAAATGGTAGGATTTGAAAACTATTTCTTGTTGCGTTCCTTTTCAATGAATTTGTTTATAATTCCGTGTATGCATTCAAAAGTGGTTGGTGACATCTGGTTTTAAATTTAAAGACAGTGTCTTTACCCTGAATGTGGATGTTAACTTTTAAAGAGGGATAAAAAAAATCCGCTTTGTTACGCTCTGGCCGTTTTTATCTCCGCCATTTTATGCATGTCTCATTTGGCCAGACCGTACTAAAGCGTATCGCCACCATAGCCTCCCCGCCCGTGAAGACTGTGCGAGTGCTCGGGCAGCCTGTAGGCTTAATGGTGACACATCGGGATGTAACATTTCTTAAATCTTACCATACAGATTCTGTTTGGAGGAGAGATTTGTAAAGACACGAAGACTACAGGATTATACTTATAGATTCCTATTCCACTCCAGACTAGTAGACGGGACACTAAAAATATGTGTTTTATTGTTTAAAAGCGCCATACAAAGTACTATAGACTGTTAGCCGACTGGGAGTGATAAAAATGTTTTAGACATGTTCCAGTAAGGCACTGTTAAGATCGCCAGCCTTTTCACACATAGAGTCTAGATATAGATGTACATAAAAACATATAAGACAAACATTCTTAAACAAATAATATTAAAGGCTGTTTTTATTTTAAATGAATGTGTCCAGGTAATTCTTCGTCAAAAATTGATGCAGTACACCAAGTTTCATTTTTTATGTCGTAATCGTGAGTTTTAGCTGCTTACATGTTCAACCTCTAGCTCAATTATAGTATAAGATAACAGACAGCTAGATGCAATCAATCATTCCCACCCTGGGCATCCTTTCTCAATGTACTGCTGTTGGTAGGAATGAGTTTCCATAGTTTTTTCTAAGCACTTGTGGGCTTAATCACAGACAAGTAAGTCTACCTGTCAAGTCTACAAGAAAAAAAAACTGCAGAGAATTACAAGTATTCAACTCTTATTACTCTTAAGATGATTTCTAAGAGACAACAGGGTCATTTTTTATTTTAGCCCTAAAAATGAGAAAATACCCTTAAAATGCATGTGTACGACTTTTAAGGAAATCATAGTCAGGTAGAAAGTTTGTCAAAGAAAAAACACTGTATAGGTGAATAACCAGTCGTAGTCAAACATCATAGGAAAGAACTGAGTGAAGAAAACAAAATGAACTTGATTTGACTGATTGTCTTCCAATATTAAAAAGCACAAACACTGTTCTATAGCCAGTGCTAGTACTGGGCATCGCAAGTGACTTTTAGCTTTCGAGGTGATCTGCATAAACGGGCCGATGTTGTCACAACAGGCTGGCGTGAAAATGGCGTGGAGGAACGTGCTGACTCTGCAATGGCATAGTGCGTTTGGGTGAAGCTAAGGCGTCACGTTTGGCAACAAGATATTGAAGAGGATGAGATCTTGCAAGCTTTTTCGTGGTACATGTACTGCCAGAAACATTCCTTGTGCAAATGAATCTGGCACGCTTGTTCGTGGTACATGTACTGCCAGAAACATTCCTTGTGCAAATGAATCTGGCACGCTTGTTCGTGGTACATGTACTGCCAGAAACATTCCTTGTGCAAATGAATCTGGCACGCTTGTTCGTGGTACATGTACTGCCAGAAACATTCCTTGTGCAAATGAATCTGGCACGCTTGTTCGTGGTACATGTACTGCCAGAAACATTCCTTGTGCAAATGAATCTGGCACGCTTGTTCGTGGTACATGTACTGCCAGAAACATTCCTTGTGCAAATGAATCTGGCACGCTTGTTCGTGGTACATGTACTGCCAGAAACATTCCTTGTGCAAATGAATCTGGCACGCTTGTTCGTGGTACATGTACTGCCAGAAACATTCCTTGTGCAAATGAATCTGGCACGCTTGTTCGTGGTACATGTACTGCCAGAAACATTCCTTGTGCAAATGAATCTTGCACGCTTGTTCGTGGTACATGTACTGCCAGAAACAGTCCTAGTGCAAATGAATCTGGCACGCTTGTTCGTGGTACATTGTATGAACTGCCAGAAACATTCCTCGTGCAAATGAATCTGGCACGCTTGTTCGTGGTACATGTACTGCCAGAAACAGTCCTTGTGCAAATGAATCTGGCACGCTTGTTCGTGGTACATGTACTGCCAGAAACATTCCTTGTGCAAATGAATCTGGCACGCTTGTTCGTGGTACATGTACTGCCAGAAACATTCCTTGTGCAAATGAATCTGGCAAGCTTGTTCGTGGTACATGTACTGCCAGAAACATTCCTTGTGCAAATGAATCTGGCAAGCTTGTCCGTGGTACATTGTATGAACTGCCAGAAACATTCCTCGTGCAAATGAATCTGGCACGCTTGTTCGTGGTACATGTACTGCCAGAAACATTCCTTGTGCAAATGAATCTGGCACGCTTGTTCGTGGTACATGTACTGCCAGAAACAGTCCTCGTGCAAATGAATCTGGGAAGCTTGTTCGTGGTACATGTACTGCCAGAAACATTCCTTGTGCAAATGAATCTGGCACGCTTGTTCGTGGTACATGTACTGCCAGAAACAGTCCTCGTGCAAATGAATCTGGCAAGCTTGTTCGTGGTACATGTACTGCCAGAAACAGTCCTCGTGCAAATAAATCTGGCACGCTTGTTCGTGGTACATGTACTGCCAGAAACATTCCTTGTGCAAATGAATCTGGCACGCTTGTTCGTGGTACATGTACTGCCAGAAACATTCCTTGTGCAAATGAATCTGGCAAGCTTGTTCGTGGTACATGTACTGCCAGAAACATTCCTTGTGCAAATGAATCTGGCACGCTTGTTCGTGGTACATGTACTGCCAGAAACAGTCCTAGTGCAAATGAATCTGGCACGCTTGTTCGTGGTACATGAACTGCCAGAAACATTCCTTGTGCAAATGAATCTGGCACGCTTGTTCGTGGTACATGTACTGCCAGAAACAGTCCTCGTGCAAATGAATCTGGCACGCCTGTTCGTGGTACATGTACTGCCAGAAACATTCCTTGTGCAAATGAATCTGGCAAGCTTGTTCGTGGTACATGTACTGCCAGAAACATTCCTTGTGCAAATGAATCTGGCAAGCTTGTTCGTGGTACATGTACTGCCAGAAACATTCCTTGTGCAAATGAATCTGGCACGCTTGTTCGTGGTACATGTACTGCCAGAAACATTCCTTGTGCAAATGAATCTGGCACGCTTGTTCGTGGTACATGTACTGCCAGAAACAGTCCTTGTGCAAATGAATCTGGCAAGCTTGTTCGTGGTACATTGTATGAACTGCCAGAAACATTCCTTGTGCAAATGAATCTGGCAAGCTTGTTCGTGGTACATGTACTGCCAGAAACAGTCCTTGTGCAAATGAATCTGGCACGCTTGTTCGTGGTACATGAACTGCCAGAAACATTCCTCGTGCAAATGAATCTGGCACGCTTGTTCGTGGTACATGTACTGCCAGAAACAGTCCTTGTGCAAATGAATCTGGCACGCTTGTTCGTGGTACATGTACTGCCAGAAACATTCCTTGTGCAAATGAATCTGGCAAGCTTGTTCGTGGTACATGTACTGCCAGAAACATTCCTTGTGCAAATGAATCTGGCAAGCTTGTTCGTGGTACATTGTATGAACTGCCAGAAACATTCCTCGTGCAAATGAATCTGGCAAGCTTGTTCGTGGTACATGTACTGCCAGAAACATTCCTTGTGCAAATGAATCTGGCAAGCTTGTTCGTGGTACATGTACTGCCAGAAACATTCCTTGTGCAAATGAATCTGGCAAGCTTGTTCGTGGTACATGTACTGCCAGAAACATTCCTTGTGCAAATGAATCTGGCACGCTTGTTCGTGGTACATGTACTGCCAGAAACATTCCTTGTGCAAATGAATCTGGCACGCTTGTTCGTGGTACATGAACTGCCAGAAACATTCCTTGTGCAAATGAATCTGGCACGCTTGTTCGTGGTACATGAACTGCCAGAAACATTCCTTGTGCAAATGAATCTGGCACGCTTGTTCGTGGTACATGAACTGCCAGAAACATTCCTGGTGCAAATGAATCTGGCACGCTTGTTCGTGGTACATGTACTGCCAGAAACATTCCTTGTGCAAATGAATCTGGCACGCTTGTTCGTGGTACATGTACTGCCAGAAACATTCCTTGTGCAAATGAATCTGGCACGCTTGTTCGTGGTACATGTACTGCCAGAAACAGTCCTTGTGCAAATGAATCTGGCACGCTTGTTCGTGGTACATGTACTGCCAGAAACAGTCCTTGTGCAAATGAATCTGGCACGCTTGTTCGTGGTACATGTACTGCCAGAAACATTCCTTGTGCAAATGAATCTGGCACGCTTGTTCGTGGTACATGTACTGCCAGAAACATTCCTTGTGCAAATGAATCTGGCAAGCTTGTTCGTGGTACATGTACTGCCAGAAACATTCCTTGTGCAAATGAATCTGGCACGCTTGTTCGTGGTACATGTACTGCCAGAAACATTCCTTGTGCAAATGAATCTTGCACGCTTGTTCGTGGTACATGAACTGCCAGAAACATTCCTAGTGCAAATGAATCTGGCACGCTTGTTCGTGGTACATGTACTGCCAGAAACAGTACTTGTGCAAATGAATCTGGCACGCTTGTTCGTGGTACATGTACTGCCAGAAACATTCCTTGTGCAAATGAATCTGGCACGCTTGTTCGTGGTACATGAACTGCCAGAAACATTCCTCTTGCAAATGAATCTGGCACGCTTGTTCGTGGTACATGTACTGCCAGAAACAGTCCTCGTGCAAATGAATCTGGCAAGCTTGTTCGTGGTACATGTACTGCCAGAAACATTCCTTGTGCAAATGAATCTGGCACGCTTGTTCGTGGTACATGTACTGCCAGAAACAGTCCTCGTGCAAATGAATCTGGCAAGCTTGTTCGTGGTACATGTACTGCCAGAAACAGTCCTCGTGCAAATGAATCTGGCACGCTTGTTCGTGGTACATGTACTGCCAGAAACAGTCCTTGTGCAAATGAATCTGGCAAGCTTGTTCGTGGTACATGTACTGCCAGAAACATTCCTTGTGCAAATGAATCTGGCACGCTTGTTCGTTGTACATGAACTGCCAGAAACATTCCTAGTGCAAATGAATCTGGCAAGCTTGTTCGTGGTACATGTACTGCCAGAAACAGTCCTAGTGCAAATGAATCTGGCACGCTTGTTCGTGGTACATGTACTGCCAGAAACAGTCCTAGTGCAAATGAATCTGGCACGCTTGTTCGTGGTACATGTACTGCCAGAAACAGTCCTCGTGCAAATGAATCTGGCAAGCTTGTTCGTGGTACATGTACTGCCAGAAACAGTCCTCGTGCAAATGAATCTGGCACGCTTGTTCGTGGTACATGTACTGCCAGAAACAGTCCTCGTGCAAATGAATCTGGCAAGCTTGTTCGTGGTACATGTACTGCCAGAAACATTCCTTGTGCAAATGAATCTGGCAAGCTTGTTCGTGGTACATGTACTGCCAGAAACATTCCTCGTGCAAATGAATCTGGCAAGCTTGTTCGTGGTACATGTACTGCCAGAAACATTCCTCGTGCAAATGAATCTGGCACGCTTGTTCGTGGTACATGTACTGCCAGAAACAGTCCTTGTGCAAATGAATCTGGCAAGCTTGTTCGTGGTACATGTACTGCCAGAAACAGTCCTCGTGCAAATGAATCTGGCAAGCTTGTTCGTGGTACATGTACTGCCAGAAACATTCCTTGTGCAAATGAATCTGGCAAGCTTGTTCGTGGTACATGTACTGCCAGAAACAGTCCTTGTGCAAATGAATCTGGCACGCTTGTTCGTGGTACATGAACTGCCAGAAACAGTCCTCGTGCAAATGAATCTGGCACGCTTGTTCGTGGTACAATACAGCCAGAAACAGTCCTTGTGCAAATGAATCTGGCACGCTTGTTCGTGGTACATGTACTGCCAGAAACAGTCCTAGTGCAAATGAATCTGGCAAGCTTGTTCGTGGTACATGTACTGCCAGAAACAGTCCTTGTGCAAATGAATCTGGCACGCTTGTTCGTGGTACATGTACTGCCAGAAACAGTCCTCGTGCAAATGAATCTGGCACGCTTGTTCGTGGTACATGAACTGCCAGAAACAGTCCTCGTGCAAATGAATCTGGCACGCTTGTTCGTGGTACATGTACTGCCAGAAACAGTCCTAGTGCAAATGAATCTGGCACGCTTGTTCGTGGTACATGTACTGCCAGAAACAGTCCTCGTGCAAATGAATCTGGCACGCTTGTTCGTGGTACATGTACTGCCAGAAACATTCCTTGTGCAAATGAATCTGGCAAGCTTGTTCGTGGTACATGAACTGCCAGAAACATTCCTAGTGCAAATGAATCTGGCACGCTTGTTCGTGGTACATGTACTGCCAGAAACATTCCTTGTGCAAATGAATCTGGCACGCTTGTTCGTGGTACATGAACTGCCAGAAACATTCCTTGTGCAAATGAATCTGGCACGCTTGTTCGTGGTACATGTACTGCCAGAAACATTCCTGGTTGAAATGAATCTGGCAAGCTTGTTCGTGGTACATGTACTGCCAGAAACAGTCCTAGTGCAAATGAATCTGGCACGCTTGTTCGTGGTACATGTACTGCCAGAAACATTCCTCGTGCAAATGAATCTGGCACTGTAGACACCCATCCCTCGTTTCCTTTGCTTTGCCGCTTCTTGTCCTTATCTTGTGCTTCATGCAGAGGCGTCATGCCCTTGGTCTGCCCGAAAAGACAGTTTTTTGGTGTCCACATCATCATCAGTTTCCCAGGTGCAGGAATCAATCTGTGTGCATGTATCTAAATTTTTTTTCAGGGGGATATCATCATCTGTTTCCCAGGTGGAGGAAGTAATCTGCGCCCAGGTATCCTGTTTTTAAATCAGTTTTCAGTCTCTTTAAAGGCACGAGGCAATCACCCCATTCATTGTCAACGACTGGCAAATGCAATGGTTCCAGCACTGTAAATGTCTTCTCAAATATTTCCTCGTCTGAATCCAAGGGCACATCCTTTATTAATGGCACAAAGTGATTTGGTTCGAAGACACCTGCAAAATCTGTGCACAGTCTGGACCAGAAATCATAATAATTACATCATCCAGATTTGAATTTTCTGAGAAGAGAGAGTTCTGTTATACAGTAACTGCAGCGTTAAGCATAATCCTTTTGTGTATGGGTAAATGGACGTAAGTCGACGCCCAATGACATTTGCAAGCGCAATGAAGTGCAGCAATCCGCTCCAGTAACCAATGCCAGCTGTTTTCAAAGCAAGTTGTTGTTGTGCTTTGATATCACCATGCTCATGCCAGCATTTTTCAATGCGTCCTCTCTATCTTCCTCAGCAAGCCTCGCTTTTACTTTTTTCCTTCTTAACGTCACCTCTCTCCCTCTCCAGATAATCATTTTGTTGCAGATCTTTATAAGGATTTACATCTCATCACATAGTTATTTTCTCCACGATCTGTTACATGTATTTATGGTAAACCTTATTCTTTTTTCACTGTTCCAATCCTATTTGTTCGCCATTCTCCTTTTCAATCACCCATCCTCTCTTTCTCCCCCCCCCCCCCCGCACACACACATACACACACATTGCCTTTAAACCCGTCATTAAATTAATGATTTCATCAAATCAAGATGGCAAGAAAGATGGTATGAACAAACATCAAATAAACTGCGCTTTATCCAAGATCAACTTGGATAGTGGACTCACGCCTGTCAACAAAATCAGAGACATGAAATTGTCCTTAGTAGACTCCGTCTGGATCATACCCACCTCACACACCGTTTTTTACTTACGGGGGAAGATCCCCCCGAATTGTGGCATGCAATTGCCAACTATCAATAAAACATATTTTAACTGAATGTGTAGATTTCATGCATATCTGAGGTAGGCACCATGCCTGTCACAGTGAATCCATGAAAGATTTAATTATTTTCTGACGTGTACCCACAGCGTATCCTGTCCTTTCTGAGAGAGGCTATAAAGATCTACAACTTGATTTAATAACTTTTATACTTGTCTACAAAACTTTTTTTCCAGAGCTATACAAAACAACGTTTTTAGGATTTTACCAATGTGTTAAAATTATAATGAATATTTAATTCTATGTTAAATTTAACAGCTCTGAGTATGAAACAGAAATAAAGAACGTGTAGCCAAATAGAGCTTGGCGGACGTAAAGTGGCCGTTATCGTGCTGACGCGCCTTAAAACCCAAACTCCAAAACTCCCCAACCCGCCTCAATATCTCCAGAGAGTATAGATTTCTTCCATTTTAAGAGAAAATAAGTATTAGGCGGACGAAGGTTGTAGTGCCTAGTAAGTGCTCAAGAAAGCAAAGCGGGAGTGAAAGAAGGAAGAAAGAAAAATGATCAAGGTGGGACTAGAACCCGCGACCTCTGCTACGGCACCCGTCGCCTTGCCAAGAAGAAAACAGATCGCTTAACCGCACGGCCACTCCGTCTCTTAAAAAAAGAGACGATCGTGGCCGAACTGTTTCACGGTGTTTCTTGCTGACTTGAGTATTCGTTCGCTGGGACCCCAAACCCACTTGCGTCACCCCTCCCCTCCCCGTTCTCTCTTTTTCACCCGCCTGGCATTGGACAATACGAACATCTAGGACAACGAATTTTACTATAGTAACCGTTTCTCTCTCTCTCTCTTACGATCGCTCTTCTCAATACCCTCTCCCAATTTCTATTCATTCCGGAATTCTAGTCAAGTAAGAATTTCTCACCCATTTAAAACATTTGCATGAACAATAAATTAACCAGACTATACAATCTGAATTTCTCACTTTTCCATATAATGCAGGAAAGGCAAATTTGGGGAAACCTCCATACAAATAATTCTTAGTCTAAAACAAGGAAAAAATATAATTTTGTTTCGCTGCTAGCTTGACTTTTTCGAAACTACGGTACATTTTTTACATGTAGGTACAATGCATTTTCTACTGGTGAAAACTGGATACAAGCTCTTGACCAAAGTAATTGCTCTGTCAACACGCCTGATGCATGAAACTTTGAAGGTAGGGTACATGTAGTAACACTTGAATCGCCAGACGCCAGAGCCGATCTATCATGATCAATTTTAGCTCAGTATAATACAAGCTACAGAAAAGAGTTGAACGATCTGGCAAGCATGTCATCTTGGTCAAAATGGTACAGTCTCAACAGCTTCAATCATTGTTATATTCATTAAAATGCAGTAAGTCGGTGACACGGTGCGGTTCTCTTGATTATCAATGTCCTCTTGAGAAACTGGTTGCATGGATTAAAAAGGGGACAAGGTGGTCTAGAGGCAAGGTGCTCGCCTCTCATGCCAAGGGTCCCGGGTTCTAAACCCGGGCAGTGCAGGCATGTTGGAAATTGGATTTTTCTCATATTTTCAAGTCCCTGGTCCTATTGGGGGGTAGGATCGAGTACCTAGTCTTCTCGGATAAGGACGAAAAAATTCGGAGGGCCCGTGTGCACGTTGCGCACGTTAAGGATACCTTGGCAGTTGTTGAAATTAATAGATTAAAAGTTATCCATATCACCCCCCCCCCCCCCCGCCAGAATTTATTATTCATTATTAAATATATATTGTTATTAGTTATTAATAAATATTCAAATATTATTTGAGTTGTTTGTTGTGTGAACTGCTGTGAGTTGTGAACTGTTGTGAGTTGTGAACTGCGCCTAACAGGCTGCGTTACAATTTGCTCTGAGATAGAGAGAGAGAGAGTGAGCGAGACAGGGAGAGAGAAAGAAGCAGTGCAGTGTGTTGAGCGCTTTGCCGGCAGCTCCATTCTGCTCTGTGGTTGACATGTTGTTTCTGTAAAGCGCATAGAGCATTTTAAATGGATATGCACTATATAAATGCTATACATTATTATTATTATTATTATTATTATCTAGAATTAGATCTAAGAACAACAGGGTTGCCAGCTCGTCCAAAATCCAACTTTAAGCGGAGAGTTAGACCCAGCACCGGAAGTTGTGATGTGATACCAAAGACTTTGGTGATGCAGTCATAATTAATAAGATGTCAGAAAAAACGCTGTGAAACAGAATAAAACGAATGCCAGTATATAAAATGTGGATAATTCTGTGATAAATTTGAATGATTCACTCAGATGTGAAGCCAGTATTACTAGTGTAAGTTCATACTTCAGTCAGAGAGTTATCATAGTGTCCAGTCAGGTCACTGTAGTGATACAGCTGTGCAGTCAGTTGCTATTAAAGAGGAGAAAGTTTAAAAGCCGGTATAATCCTATTTTAGCTTCCAATATTCAAAATCTCAAATAATCGTACTTGGTATAATTTAGATAGGGAAGGAGTTCCGTACTCGAGCGCCAAAGACCAGAAACTAACACAACTACCCCAGCCCCATTTCGCCTGAGTAGTCAATCTGACTACCGCCCATTGATACAAACTGACTAGACCCTCACGCCCCCAGGTCCATCTGACCATTCCATGTGTTGTGAGTTTAAATTGATAAAAGTAACAAAATTAATAAGGACCGAAAAAATATATAGGACAGATTCGATAAATTCGACCGATTACGATAAATCCGAATTTTGTATATTGGACGCTAAAATAGGATTATGCCTTAAAAGCCTTCAAAAATAAAACCCCATGTTTATGATCAGTGTTCAAAATCTTTCAAGTATCGTAGTAATGAGTTGTAGGCCTACAGTCCAATCCACTAATCTCGACATGGCTTTTGTCGACATTCTGGGTAACTCGACACAATTTTTATGAGATCTCATAATTGTTGAAAATGCAAATTTTATCAGTGAACAAATTATAATAATAATAATAGTTCGTCCATCAGGTATGATGATGACCTTAACAACACCAGAGGAATAAAGAACAGAAATTGTTTAGAATTTCAACACATGGACAATGAAGAGAACTAAAGGACACAGAGGACAGAATGGAAAGACTGTTCTTTCATGACTTATGGCTTCTCATGTGACTGATAAGTCCTATTTTTGCCCTGCAGACCCTTCCGCATAAATGACAAGAGTGCTCCGTTGGTTCAGTACCACTGGGCCTTTTCTTGCGCCGTTCTCTTTTTTTGATAGCCTGCTGGACTCTGTCAGCTTCCCATGCTTTGCTGCCTCTGGTAAGGGCCGCCCTCCAATTTGCACGATCAAGCGAGAGCTTTTCCCACTCACTCACATCAATGGCAAAGGCCTTCAGTGATTGCTTGAGAGTGTCTTTGTACCGTCTCTTTGGGGCCCCAACATTCCTCGTTCCATTGGAGAGCTCAGAGAAGAAGATTTGCTTAGGGAGTCTGGAGTCGGGCATTCTGACAACATGTCCTGCCCAACGTAGCTGAATTTTTTTCAGGTGGCAGAAGATGCTCAATTCCTTGGCACGATTGAGGACCTCAGTGTCTGGAATTTTATCCTGCCATTTGATCCTTAGGATCTTTCTAAGGCAGGCCAGATGAAAGTGATTTAGCTTTCTGGCATGCGATTGGTACACTGTCCAGGTTTCAGCCCCATAGAGTAGGGTGGGAAGGACCACAGCATTGTACACTTTCAGCTTAGTGTCTGTGCGAATGCCGGCAACATCCCACACTCTCTTTCGAAGCCTGCCAAATGCAGAGCTGGCTTTGCTGATTCTTGAGAGAATTTCAGTATCAACACGAGCCGTGGAAGACAGTGTACTGCCAAGATAGGTGAAGTTCTCCGACACCTTCAGAAGACTGTCATGGACTTTGATATTTGGGGTCACAGGATACTTGTCGTCTGGAGTAGGCTGATGGAGCACTTCCGTCTTCTTTGTGCTTATTGTGAGGCCAAAGTTGTCACAGGCACTAGAGAACTTATCAACACAGTTTTGCATGCTATCCTCATCGTGTGCCAGAAGTGCACAATCATCAGCAAATATTAGGTCACAGACTTGAGTACTTTTGGTTTTGGTTTTTGCCTGAAGTCTCCTGAGGTTGAATAGACTGCCATCAGTTCGGTACTTGATGCTTACCCCTTGAGGAGGAGAGCTAAAGGCTTCTTGTAGCATTGCAGAGAACATGATGCTAAACGGAGTTGGGGCTAAGACACAACCCTGTTTTACCCCATTTGTGACAGCAAAGGGCTCTGAAACACTGCCGTTGCTTTTGACTGCAGCTTGCATGCCATCATGAAACTGGCGCACTATTGTGATGAATTCGGGTGGACACCCAAACTTCGCCAGGATTTTCCAGAGGCCTTCACGACACACTGTGTCAAATGCTTTTGTGAGGTCAACAAATGTGATATACAGCGCTTTATTTTGTTCCATGCATTTTTCCTGAATCTGTCTGGCAGCAAAAATCATATCCGCCGTTCCCCTCTCTTTACGAAAGCCACATTGGCTCTCGGGAAGCAAGTCATTTGACGAGAGGTGATCAAGAAGGCGATTCAGAAGCATTCTTGCCAATATTTTGCCAGCAATTGAAAGTAGAGAGATTCCCCGATGGTTGTCACAGACTTGGCTGTCCCCTTTGTTTTTGTACAGATGGATGATTGAAGCATCTTTGAAGTCCTGTGGCAGCTTCCCTGCTTTCAACATATGATTGAACAACTCGGTCAACCTTTCAATAAGCTTTTCTCCACCGAAGGCATACACCTCAGCAGGAATTGAATCCACGCCTGGTGATTTGTTAAAGGCCATCTGATTTGTGGCAGTTCGGGTCTCATTTGCTGTGAATGGCTTGGCAAGAGCTGCATTAATAGGAGTCTGAGGGAGGCGGTCAATGGACTCAGTATTTACATTTGATGGCCGATTTAGCACACCTCCGAAATGTTCTGCCCAACGCTGAATTATGGCATTCAATTCAACAATGCGTGTTGAACCATCTGACGCAAGAAGTGGCGTAGTGCCAGAGCGGGATGGTCCAAACACAGCTCGGAGGCTCTCAAAGAACTTTCTAGTGTAGTTTGTGTCGGCATATTTCTGAGTTTCTCTTACTCGCTCTTCAAGCCAGTCATTTTTCATTTTCCTCAGCTTCTTCTGGAGTACACCCTTACATGCACGCAGTGCATCAGCTTTTGCTGTGGAAGAGGGGTCACTGCAGTGAGCTTGGATGAGACTATTTTTTTCTTTGATGAGCACTTTGATTTCATTATCATTATCATTGAACCAGTCCTGGTGCTTGCGGACAGGAAAACCAACTGTGCTGCTGGCGCAAGAGTGTACAGTCGTATTTAGGTCAGTCCAGCTCTGTTCAATGTTCTCAGGGTCAAAAGTCACGCAATCCAATTTTGAGGAGAGTTCTGATGAGAGCTCGCTCTGTTTCTCAGCTGAGCAGAGTTTTGAAACATTTAGGCGTTTAGGTGGCGCTTTCCCTTGAGGGCGTCTATTGCGCCTCAATATTAGTCTGAGCTTGCAAACAATGAGTCTGTGGTCAGTTCCACACTCGGCACCACACATCGCCTTTGTTACAAGGACATCCTTTCTGTCAGTCTTCCTCACAATGACATAGTCTATGAGATGCCAATGCTTTGAGCGGGGATGCATCCATGACGTTCTGTTTCTCACGGGGAGACTAAAATTTGTGTTGGTAATGAACAGGCCAAATTCAGCGCACAAAGTAAGTAAGCGCAACCCATTGTTATTGCATGAACCAACTCCATGAGGGCCCAAAACATTTGGCCACGCTGAGATTTCGGAGCCAACCCTAGCATTGAAGTCCCCCAAGAGAATCAGCTTATCAGCTGCCGGGACAGAGCATATGACAGATTCTAGATCAGAATAGAACTTGTCTTTGGCTTCATCTGGGTTTGTCATGGTGGGCGCATATGCGCTAATGAGGGTGGCTGACTGGCTTTTCCCAACTGGGATCCTGAGTGTCATTAGCCTGTCATTTATTTCAATTGGCATGGACTGCAGGTTTCTGACAAGGTCATTTTTAATTGCAAACCCAACACCATGCTGTCTCGGTTCGACTGCACCCTTGCCTTTCCAGAAGAAGGTGTATCCACCACTGAGCTCTTTGAGTTGGCCACTATCAGGGAGTCTGGTCTCACTGAGTGCCACTATGTCCAGGTTGTACCTGCTGAGCTCAATGGCAATAAGTGCAGTGCGTCTTTCCGGGTTGTTTGAGTTGTCCTGTAGTGTGCGTATATTCCAGGCTCCTAGCCTGAGTAAGCTGAATTTCTTTTTGTTTCGACCGCAAAAAGGGATCCCCACTGGTCGCGGTATACCAGTCAGGGTGATGTGAAGTGGGCTTTCTTTAGGGCACCTTTTCTAGCCCCTTCCTCAGTTGAGGTGAGCAGTGCTATCCTTAAACAGGGCTGCTCAGCTACTGTGGGTGCTGCCTCCCCACGCCTCCACTTCAATCGACGATGAAGCGACCATAGCCCACAGCCACCAACGTGTAGGTCTGTGCTAACAGCTTCCAGTCTATCCAAACCTGCTGCCACCGCACTCGCCCATCGCCGTTGGAATTTTGAGAGGAAAGAAGACGAGACAAAGATGAAAGAAGACGAGGTGAGTGTTAAGACTGGCGCAAAGAATTTGTTTTTAGTGAGAAAGAGCTGCGCAAACATCAGACTCACTCTCTCGCCTGGACACAACTTATCCAAGTGGCAAGACAGGGTCAAGACGACTGGAAATGTATCCAGGTGCAGGAGGATGCCAGAGGGACAGTCATATTGCCTGACCGGCTGCCTGTAGGCTACTCCACAGCCTCGCAGTCCCAACTGACGAGGGTGAAAGACCCAAACCAAAGAACACCAATACTGGTGGATGCTCTGTGTCACGATATCCAGGCCAGAGTGACGGTATATTGCCATCTGCCCTATCAATCAACCACTGGCCTGCTGCCGCCAGCTTCGAAGCTGCGTCCGGGAAGTTTGCTCAATTCTTCGTCTGTGATTTAGGCAAACAAGCCTATGACCACACCGCTACCGGGGGCCAATATGAAGGACTCAAGTACTGAGGGTCACATTGTGCCCTAGCATGTGGCCGTTGGGTTAGATGAAACCTCCTCCGCCCTGGCCGTTTGCACCGACAGGTGCACGCCCACTGATACCATGCTAGCGTACCAGTTCATGAAACAGGTTGTACTGGATTACATGTTACCAGTAGCAGATTTTTCTGACCTGACATCAGGTGAACAAATTACACATTGTATGATATGCCATCGTGAACTTTCTGATTTCAAGAGAATGAGAAAACATTTCAAAAGAAAACATGGGGATCATGATCTACTGGAGTGTCCGTAGTGTACATTTGTCACCATTAACAAAAATGACATTAAAAGACACAAGAAAAGTTATCATCCATTGGATAAATATTCATGTGAACTTTGTGGCTTTTTGACCAAGAGATTGGCAAAATGGAGTGGAAACTTGGAAATGGGACATGAAGAGAAGGTTGATAAATCTGTTGTGGGCACAGCCATTTTGTGCCAGAATTGTGATTTTTCCACCAAGAAATGGAAAAGCTGGACCAAACATTTTCTTGAAACAAACCATAAACCAAGAAATAATGAAATCGGACACAAAGAGAAAGTTGATAACTCTGTTGTGGGCACAGCCATTTTGTGCAAGAATTGTGATTTTTCCACCAAGAAATGGAAAAGCTGGGCCAAACATTTTATTGAAACAAACCATAAACCAAGAAATAATGAAAGAGTAGAACAAAGTGTTCATGTAGCAACCGCAGTAAATTGTACACGTTGCAGTTTTGACTGTCTGTCATACAAGAAACTGAGAAAACATTACAAGAAAAAACACAAAGGAGAAAATTTATTGTTTTGTCCATTTTGTGATTATGTAACAATTGACAATGATGAGATGGCAAGACACAAGAAAGATATTCATCCACAAGAACAGATAATGTGCAGTCAGTGTGATTTTTGTAGTAGAAAGTGGAAGAAATGGATCTGCCATATAATATACAAAAGAATCATAAAAAGTTTGAAAGTAATGGTGTCAATCGTACTGGAAGCCCAACATTAAATACTGAACAGGCTGGAACTTTTATCAGTTGTGATGCTAAAGACTTCAGTGGTGATTCTTATGAAAGGTGCAGTTATAAGATGTCAGAAGAAATTCTGACATGGAATAAAATGAGTGACAGTAAACATAATGATAATAGTTCTGTGGTAAATTTGAATGTTTCAGGCAGTTGTCAAGATGTGAATCCAATAGTACATGCTGGTTCTTCTGTAAATTCACCAACTGAGAATGGTGAAGAGGACAAAGAAGATCATTTACTCCTGCCAGATGGTCATCATAATGTCTACTCAGGTCACAGTAGAGGTATGGTTTTGCAGTCAGCTGCTATTGAAAGGGAGAAAGTGGAAAAAGATGCAGTAAGACATTCAAAACCCCATGTTTGTGATCAGTGTTTGAATTCTTTCAAGTTTCCTAGTGACCTGAAAAAACATCTAATCAGCCATTCTCTCGTGAAAAACTTTGTATGTCATGAATGTGGGAAGTTTTTTCGAAGTGCGGGTAATCTGAAAGATCATGAATTAGTTCATTCAGAAATAAAACCATTTAAATGTTTACAATGTGACTATGCAGCGAAAAGGAAGACCGATTTAGAAAAGCATTTGTTGGTGCATTATGGGATACGAAACTTCAAATGCAGATTTTGTGAGAAGTCATTTTTTACTAAGAATAATTGTCTTGTGCATGAGAGAATTCATACATTTGAACGGCCATTTAAATGTGAGTATTGTGATTATGCAGCTGCTCAGTTATCTAGTTACAAAGCCCATATGAGAATCCATCTGAACACCAAACCTTACAAGTGCACAGAATGTGACTATTGCTCAACAGAACAGACTAATTTGAAACATCACATGATGATTCATACAGGAGAGAAGCCTTATTCATGTCCTGTATGTAAAAGATGCTTTATTTGGAAGACATCCATGCGAAATCATGTGCAAGTTATTCATTTCAAGACTTTATAAACTTAAAGTAAAAGAGGAAAGCTGGTGTCCATTTTTCTATCTGTCAGGCCGTCTTGAGTAATGTGGAGAGATGTGGTTAACCAGGAAAAATGTATTCTAGACATCAAATTGATCACTGAAATTTGGCTACAGCAAGTGGAGACAAATCAAGAAATATCACATTCATTGACTGTCACTGTCAGTGAAAAATTGCATGGTAAGATGTTTAGATATCCCACATATTTCTGTGTAAATAGTCATTAAGCACAAGACAGTATCAGTTTCTTCAGAACTGGCAATAAGGTGAGAAATGCTTGACAGATTGACTTTTTTTTGAATTGTGTCCAGGAACAATTTCTGCACTCACTGATTTTCTGCTCAGCCACTTTGATCATGTCAGGTCCTAATAAAACATTGTAACGATCAAAGCGTAGAGCTAGCATGCATGTGATTCTGCATCGAATCTCTACATGGTGCTGCTGAGACCCAAATATGGCCAGACTGAGTGCTCTGGGCATGCAATTGCCATCGGCTTCAATTACAAGGGGATATAGTTCATTCAGTCCATTGGGTAATAATCTGCTTGCCTGCGAATCAACAGTACCCCCGACACCTAAGACCGTCAAATACTTCACAGGAAGAGGCCAATCTGCAAACAGAGGCTGAAGGCCATTACACAACTTCATAAGATCTGTGAAGGTATTGCACTGTCTCAACTGATGATGTACTGCATCAAAAAAATCTTTCCTGGAACTGCAGTCTATGGTGACACAAACATGATCAGACAGTATTTTTGGTGGAGCAAACTTGATCATTCCCCATGCCTTGACATAATCAGAGTTCACACATTCTGAATAGTTACTATCTCTGCATGACTCACAAAAGCAAGAAAGCTCCCTTGTTGCCAAGAGGCATCAGACTGTGCAGCTGTCGTGTTCCAGGGATTGTCTTCAGCTCCGATGAACTGATTTTTTCTACAATTTGATCTTTTTTTTAAAAAATGAAAGACCTCACAGAATGGCAACACTCATTTGTGGTACCCATTACTAAATTTTTGGTGCAATAGTTAAAAAAGTCTTGCGCATTTTGCACAATGACTTGGCGTGAGCGAACGGCCCTGGAAACAGCTGATTTAATTATCCCGCCAAGAGCATCACATGGGTTTTTGCCGTGCCTGGCCCCAAAAAAACACCTTTCAATTACGTTAACAAAGCTTGCATCTTGCTGTGACAGGTAACAAAAGGTGTTAAGAGCAGATTTAATTCATAAGAGTAAATTTTTGCGAGAGCAGTAAGTAATTTTTAGAAACGTAATTGTTGTGCGAGCCAGCATAACTTGGCCTTGAGCTGGTCTCGTAAACAATGTGTTTTGAACAGTTTTTTCCCTGATAGATAGACAGAAGGTGGGGAAGGATAGAGGGACAGCGTAGGTGTGCATGACTGAGCACTTGTTGTATCTCGTGTTTTGAACTAGGGGTGAGTAGGAATTAAATGTTATTGAGACGTCTGTTGACGTACAGAAAAACCGTGATCCAGAGTAAAAGCTCGGGGTTTTGAACATGTTAAGAATTTATTGCTATAAAATTTATATTATATTGTATTGAGGTAATTCGACCTTTGATGTCGACCCAAGGTCGTTGCGTAGGGCTGTTACTTAAAATAACTCAGTTCGGCAGCTGAGCTAGAAGTGGTTGCACCAATCACAATCCAGGAATTAGACGGTAAGCTGCAGATGCAGTCCAGTATTTAAGGCCATACAGAACTTAGTTCTGGGCCACATGTAGAAAATCCATTTACGAGGTGGACGGCGATAGTCCTCAGCCAGATGAGGGACATGGAGACGCAGTTGAGCAGTCCATTGTGAGGGGCCTGATTTAAAGCTCCAGAGCCTAAGCTACTTGGTTTGATATAAACCCACAGCGTTTACATCCAGCGCTCTCACTCCCAGTGAGGGCCGCATGGTGAGAGTCTATACTAATTTGTAATGATGAAAGTGAACCGTTCTACTTACTTTTGAAGACAGTTTCAGAGCTACCGCCAGACAACGCATGGTTGTACAAGCATTCTCCATGGCGTGTCTAGAGGAAATGTCCACATCATAACATGTCTCATTGAATTAATAGAATTTAAACTGTTAAATCTGTCGCCACGTGCGCGGATTCTATTTGCCATATAACTCATATGACCTGCAAGTAGTTAGATTGAATTCGTTAGTCTTTATAAAAGCTGTAGTTCCATTAGTTAGATTCAGTTGCCTTTGAATTGATATATATATTTATAATTATATTTGTTACATTAATTCCTGTAATTAAACTGCTCTACAGTTCTGCTAAAATTGAAAGCAATTGATTTATTTAGTTTCTAGAGTGCAAGTATTTATTTTTGTGTGTTCGTCGATTGTGGGAGCGGACCTCGAAAGAGTGTCAGTCGAAATATCCCCATGTAACCCACATCGCGACAAAAGGGAACTTTTGATTTATACTGTCCTGGACAGCCATCGCTAAAAATTACAAGCTTTGTGGTGCTGGAAACAGCTGACAGGTGCTGCTCTGTGACCTGCTGAACATGCTGCACAAAGTGTGCATTATGTTTCAGACTATCTGAAATGAATACAAGACCGTCATTCACTTTCTCCCCACAAAACTTGCAAGCATAATTCAGAACCACAGGGTGCAATGTAACCTGACTGTAACCATAATAGGCACTCTGTGGTTGATCTTGCTGAATACAAACATAGTTTTCAGCAAAGTCCATTGTTGCCACACTCCACCCACTAGGCAACTTGGAAGTGAGTCTAGCATATTGCTGACTTTGCCACCTATGTGTAAAAATATGCTGTGGCAAACTTCGTAATTCATTCTTTAGTTCATCTACTAATGTTAGCAACATCCCACTTTTCCTAACAATTTCCAATCTTGATCCATTTTCTTTTTGAACTTTTTCCCACCTCTTCCAAGTCATTTCCTGAACTAAATCAGCTTCTTCCAAAAGCTGGCACAACTTACTTTTACAAGTACTGCACTTTCGTTGAATGCATTCCAACTTATTATATTCGCCTGTTTTTGAACACATTGTGCTTGAAACAAGACTAGTTAAGCTATCAAATTGCATAGTACTGTTTTTATTTACGACTTCAAGTTTGAGCCTGGGATTTTGGCAAATTTCACATAAACATTGTTTCATGGGCGTTTTTAAATATGACAATACTGTTTTGGGACGCATTTTAAAGAAGTTTGACTGCGACACTGGGAAATCTGGATTGGACAGTAAGTACATGACGTGCAATTCTTTAATTGGTTTGTCAAGGATCTTCTTGCCATTACTTTCTTTTCCTGGAAGATGAAGGGAATGATCCCGATAAAAGCCTGTCACAGCAATTTTAGTTTGGCTGTCCTTGTTAACATACAATTTTCTAACATTCCTGTTGTTTTTTAAATACCTTTTTGAAATGCCTTTGAAAGACAGCACACCTTTTACATTATTGGCAAATTTATTTGCAGCCACACTTATTATATTTTTGGCATTCAAGGTGGCCAGATCCCGCTTGTTTTTCAGTGATACTAAAGTTTCAACTTCTGAAACTGTTTATGGTGTCAGGGGCGGATGGGGCAGCTTTACTGGGGGAACTGAACGATACACCATGCTCTCTCATGGTTTCCGGGTTTTCCTTGTACACCGAACGTACAGCCCCAATAAGACCTCTAATAGATAATGTCTTTTTGGCCCTGTAGGCTGCAGTCCGTCTAGCACCAGGAGTAGTGAATAATGCCCTGGTTGCACCAGTCTGGGTTGTGTCACTGTTAGTGTTAGTGATGGTAGCCGGGTTATCTTCTGGTTGCTGACATTTCATGCTGTCTCTCTGATCTTGCATGTAATGGCGATTTCGCCTCTTTTCCGCAGACTGCTTCTGGTGGGACATGTTTTGCCGGCGCTTTTGTTGCGCAAGGCGATTTCGTTCTCGCTTATCTGCCAGAAGCTTTCCATCATGCCGTGTAGTTCTCTTGGGTGCCTGGCCACTGGCTTTCTTTCTTGCCCTGTGTGGAATAGTTGATTAATGTTGTCTTTGAACAACTGAAA
This sequence comes from Onchidella celtica, assembly GCA_963931925.1. Lineage (NCBI taxonomy): Eukaryota > Metazoa > Mollusca > Gastropoda > Systellommatophora > Onchidiidae > Onchidella > Onchidella celtica. The sequence continues at coordinate 14,096,132 of OZ007584.1, forward strand.
TGATTATATCATTTGATAACCGTTTTATTTCTAAGTTCAATAATGACATCAAAATGAGGAAGAATTACAAGGCAGCTGTCCTGCCCAAAAATTCAGAAAGAACACACAGACAAAAATATTTTGAAAATTGCCACCAATCATATGTGCCCTAATTTTTGTCAGAGGAATTCCACATGGACACGAACAACCAATGCATGATTTCTTGCCTATCTTGAAAAAAGCTGCTGTTGTTATCTTTATCAAACAACTGAAATGATAATACCCACAATTTATTTTTAAAAAATGCTATTGTATTATAATCATTTTGTTTAAATTAGGTTTAAAATCAAAATTAGTAGAACTACCAAGCTAGATGTCCTACCAAAAATACAGAAACAAATATATTCTTGTCGCCAGTAGCCTATGGCCTAATATTTGTCAAAAGAACACTTGAACAATCAGTATCTAATTCAATTTGCTGTTGTACATTGTTTTGTGAGTGGCTGTTAATGATTTGATGAAAATCTAACGAGGCATATCAACATGCACGAAAAAATTCCTTTCCATCTTCCACGTGGTCTCATTACATGTATATGGATTGTAAAACTAAGTGCCAGTGGTTTTTATGTCATATCTTCATGATTATTTGGAAAGATTGAAAACAAAAAACTGTATACATGTATATTATACACGTAGATCATGTGAGTAGCATTTTTTCCCCCTACTTTTTGCATTGAAAACGTTGAAAATTTTAAATCAAGATATACATGCATGTATGCTTGAAACTATGGTTTACTGAAAGTTCATGCATTTCTATAGATACTGTAAATTTCATGTATGCGAGAGAGATAAAAAAAAAAATTTTTAATGATTTTTTTGTATGCTCACTGGTATTAATTATGGGTCCGACACAAACTTCCAACTTGGCTGTTGTTTAGGGGACCGTGGCATGTTACAGGGTAAACTGTAGACAAGCAGTGAACTCTACTCACTATGATCTCTATAACGGCTTTGTTATTAGTCTACGGTCTCCTAACAAGATCCAAAAACTTCCGACTTGGCTGTTTCTAGGGGATCGTGGCATGTTACAGGGTAAACTGTAGATGAGCAGTGAACACTACTCACTATGATCTCTATAACGGCTTAGTTATTCGACTACATTCTCCTAACATCAATCACTCCAATATTACTTGGTCAATTAGTTATTGCCACTTATACTAGATTGAATGCCGTTTTCTCAAAATCTTGTTTTAGAGGGGTCACTGACTTCAATTTATCAGAAATGTCTTGTCTTTTATTATATGTACAGAACTCAAAATCTCATGTTGCTGTCTTATTGTGGGTTTTCTCATGCACGCTCACATTTTTCATATTTAATGGGAAATAATTCAGGAATCAGGGGACGTAACAGAATTTTTAGTATTGGAGCATTAACAAGGTTTTATATTCTATTTTTAATTGTGAGTCTTGTCACTGCCTGATTTCAATATATGTATCATATTATTATGATAAAAAAAATTAGATTTATATATTCATGTATGTAGTTTAACATTTTGTAAATAGTTTTTAAGGAAGACAGTTATACACAAGGGAGCATGAGAAGTAAAACTTTTTACTGATGTACAGTGGAGCCCGAAGAGGGACAGCAAAGAATACATCTGACGTGATACTGCGTGTCGTAAGAGGCGACTAAAGGTGCAAAGGTCCTGGTCTCCCGAGAAGAGCCAGTTGGCGGTGGGCCAACTACCCACCCTGTAAAAATAAACCAGTTACAGAAACACAAGCAAATACTTTAAATCAGTCTTTTATCTTGGGAGAAGGGGGAGCATCTGCACCTGTAGATTCAATGAAGGACAATGGACAAAGCCGAAAGGACTCCACTGGCCTGACTGCTCCTTCATCAAACAAATCACTCCGGATTGCGTCGTGGAATGTCCGCTCCATGTATGAAGCAGGAAAGAGTGCCCAGGTTACAATGGAGATGAGGCGATACAGACTGCACATACTTGGAGTTAGCGAGACCCGCTGGATACAGTCCGGACTGAAACAACTTAATTCTGGGGAAAAGATTTTGTATTCTGGAAGGGAGGACAAAAAGCATACAGAAGGAGTAGCGATCATCTTGAGCAAGCACGCCCAGAGGTCACTGAGGGGATGGGAACCCTACGGAAGGAGAATTATATTGGCATCATTTACTACAAAGAACAAGAACATCAACATGAACATTGTGCAGATATACGCCCCAACAAATGAAGCAACCGATGAGGACAAGGATGATTTCTACAACCAGCTTCAGGAAATAGTTGACACATTGCCAAGAAAAGATGTGAACATTATAATGGGAGACGCCAATGCCAAGATAGGACAGGACAATACAGGGTATGAGGACATTATGGGGTGCAATGGTTTGGGACAAATGAATGAGAATGGAGAGCGGTTTGCAAGTTTCTGCGCATTTAACAGCTGTGATTGGAGGTTCAGTATTCCCACACAAGAGGATCCATAAGGCCACTTGGATTTCACCGGATGGAGTAACTGAAAACCAGATTGACCACTTCTGCATCACCCGACGTTTCAGACGCTCACTGGAGGATGTCATAGTACAGAGAGGAGCTGATGTTGGATCTGACCATCACATGCTGCTGGCAAGACTCAAACTCCGCCTCAAGAAACAAGGTACCAGAGCAGGAACAAAGAGAAGAAAGTTTCAAGTGAGCCTTCTGGATGGAGACAAGAAGGAAGTGTTCCAGCTGACGCTGAGGAATAGATTCAAACCCCTTGTTGACCTCGAAGAGACAGTAGATTTGGAGACTCACAGGGCTAAGGTAAAAGGAGTATTTACATCGACATGTCAGGATGTTCTTGGGGAAAAGAAAGTGGAACACAAGGAATGGATCAGTAAAAAATCACTGGACTTGATAAGGATAAGAAGAGACCTAAAAGAACAGGTAAATGCAAGTCGTACAAGAAGCTCAAGAGTTGGTAACCAGGAAGAGTACCGGGCAACAGCTAAAGAGGTCAAAAAATCAATTAAAAAAGACAAAGAGGAGTTCATAGGAATGTTAGCAGAGAAAGCAGAGAAGGCAGCAACAGGAGGACACATGAGGATCCTCTACCAGACTACAAAGACTCTTGCTGGAAAATATGGAAAACCTGAAGTTCCTGTCAAGGATTACAACAGGAAGGCTATTTTTGGAAAGGAAGCTCAGGCAAAAAGATGGATAGAACATTTTAACAGCCTCTTGAACAGACCTCCACCAAGCAACCCACCCGACATTCTACCCGCAAGAAATGATTTACCGATCAGTTGCGACCCTCCGACTAAAGCAGAGATTAATGATGCCATAAAGCAGTTAAATCGAGGCAAGGCAGCTGGACCAGATCAGATCCCACCAGAGGCGCTGAAGGCAGATGCTGCTGGGGCTGCAGAGGGTCTGCACTCACTATTCTCGAGGATTTGGATCGGAGGCAAGTTTCCAAAGGACTGGAAGGAAGGACACCTCGTGAAGCTTCCAAAAAAAGGGGACCTCAGCAATTGTAGTAACTATAGAGGAATCACACTTCTCTCCATCCCAGGAAAGGTTTTCAATCGGATTCTTCTCAAGCGAATACAGAATGCAACAGACCCAAAACTTCGTGAGGAGCAAGCTGGTTTCAGGAGTAACCGATCAACCACCGACCAGATCGCCACGCTGAGAATCATAGTAGAGCAGTCGCTAGAGTGGAACTCCCAACTGATAGTGAACTTCCTTGACTACGAGAAGGCCTTTGATAGCATCGATAGAGAAACACTGTGGAGAATATTGAGACATTATGGAATCCCAGAGAAGATGGTGAACCTTATCAAGAGCATGTACGACGGGACAAGTTGCAGAGTCGTACACGATGGCGAGCTTACTGACAGCTTTGATATCAAGACTGGTGTTAGGCAGGGTTGTTTGCTGTCCCCATTTCTGTTTGTCCTGGTGATTGATTGGCTTATGAAAGAAACCACCAGTGGAGGAAGAAATGGCATACAATGGACCCCATGGACACAGCTGGACGATCTAGATTTTGCAGATGACTTGGCACTATTGTCGCACACACACGACCAGATGCAAGCAAAGACTACAGCTCTAAACAAAATTTCAGAATCTATTGGATTGAGGATACATCCTGCGAAGTCGAAGGTCCTAAAAATTGTTGCACTCCCAAGCGCACAAGTCAGAGTAGGAGATCAATCACTGGAAGATGTAGAGTCCTTCTGCTATCTTGGTAGTATCATTGACAATAAGGGAGGAACAGAGGCAGAAGTCAAAGCACGAATTGGAAAGGCACAGGCAGCTTTCACGTCCTTAAGCAAGATTTGGAGAACCAAGGATATATCTCTAAAAACAAAGCTGAGGATATTCAACTCGAACGTGAAGTCAGTCCTGTTGTATGGATGTGAGACTTGGAATGCGTCTCAGGCCTGCATAAAGAGAATCCAAGTTTTCATCAACAGATGTTTGAGGAAGCTACTTAAGATCAGATGGACAGACAAGGTCAGCAATGAAATTGTATGGAAAAGAACAAGACAGAGCCCAGTCAGAGAGGAAATTGGTAGGAGGCGATGGAGATGGATCGGCCACACTCTCAGGAGGCCAGGAAACAGCATCACGAAGAAGGTATTGGATTGGAATCCCCAGGGCAAGAGATCAAGAGGAAGGCCGCGCGGAACGTGGAGAAGAGCCAGAGAAAATGATGTGCAACGAAGCGGAAAGACTTGGAATAAAGTAAAGAGGCTGGCCCATGATAGAGAGGGATGGAAAGTGTTTGTTGGTGGCCTATACCCTGATCCAGGGTGAGAAAGGCAATGATGATGATGACAGTGGAGCCCGCATAATTCGAAGTCGCCGGGGAAATGGATTGTACTTCGATTTACGAAAGTTCGGTTTACCTCTGGGCAGAGAAATAACCATTATTTTACAGTCTGCCCCATACCATACGTGTAATTACACTCCTTCGCCCCCCCCCCCTCACATACACACAAAACGCAAAGGGACCTGTATGAGCCATGAGATCTTTCGATTATTTATTTTTCTTTAGAAGTGACCCTACCGTAGTGGTAAAACAAAAAAGTAACATTGAATGGCCTGGACCTGGCACTAGTGGTAGTTGCTGGTCAGCAAACTGTCTTTACCTTGGCCGCATGTATTGGGTGTGACGTCATCAATCGATAAAGACATTCTCCCATGTACAATGTTCAAATGCGAGACTGTAGGCCTACTGCGTTATCCCACATTGCTATCAGTGGCGTGGAATTACTATTAGGCAGTGTAACAATTCCGTATTCGCCCCCCCCCCCTCCCCCAATCGAATGTGTAAACAGTGCAGCGACTGAAGTGCTAAGAACCTCGTGAAAGTGATGTCTTTGTTCCTCCGGGGCCTTACCATACAATCGTGTACTAGAATGGCTCTATGTGAGCAAGGTCGGCACACCGCAATGAGGAGTATAGTAGACTACTAACTATACTTTGAGCACACCGCAAGGCTTAACTGTTAATTTATGTTCTACAGTATACCGTGTCTTGGCTGTAGATCTACCTGTTGTGGTTACATCAGCAATCGCGCACCGTCTCGCGTACTGTATTGTGGGGCAGAATCACGCTGCGTGCAGGGACCCCGACCCGTACTATTGCCACCATCCGCGGCATGTTTCCCGCTTGGTCAGGACAGACACGTAAGAGGAAGGCTCTGCAGCCTATCCATTGCATCATTTTTGGCACCTCTACCCTCCCCCTCGATGGCTGCGAAGAGTGACGTTGTTGAACAGGCCTGTATCAGCGTGTTTGTGGAAACTGGTTTTCACGGCCACGGGGCTAGAAATCAGAAGTTACATTAGCTTACATTGGGTTGAGTGAGGATGAGAGCCCTCGATCAACTCTATTTATCAGAATTGGGGCAGTTCGAACTCGACATAGCAGTAAATGTTTAATGGAGATAAAGAAGGAAAAAAAAACCTCATTTCAAAATCACTTCTATTTAACAGAAACTCGAATTACCAAAGTTCGGTTTACTTGGGCTCCACTGTATAAGATCCATATCATGGGAGATTGCTATAGCTTTTGCTGGGTATTGTGTCATTTCTTTGGCCTCCGAGGCCAAGGCAGAGCAGGAACTATGAATTAAGAAAGGATGAATGAATATATACTCATATATTACAACTGGAGCAGACATGGCGTTGTCACAGTGCAGCGCTGGTTGGCGCGTCTTTTTTAGGGGAGGGAGTCATAGGGATAAATTTTATTTAAGCTGTTCGGCCTGCTCTTCTTGATTTCCAGCTGCCAAGGTATCTTTAATGTGCACATAGGCCCTCCGAGTTTTCCATCCTTTTCTGAGAAGGCGCTTGATCCTACCCACCACAGGATCAGGGACAGGAAAATATGAGAAAAATCCCAAATTCCAGCAGTTCTGCATTCAGTATCTTATAATTGCTCATTTAAAGCAAGATTTATATTCCCACAAACACGACAAAGTGATGTTAAATGTTATATATTGATATCTTTAATAGTAGTTCTGCCATTATTATAGCAGAAATTTACTTGCTTGGCTGTATATAATAATTAAAACTCTCACTCTCACCAATACGTAACACTTTCCTGTAGGATGGGGAAAAAAATGGTTGATACGCCAGTGCATGAGAAGGATGACAGATATATTTGTATGATTGTATAAATTTCCAAACATCATGTATTATATTTACTGCATTAATGAAACATTATTTATGGCTGAATTTTATTTTTTAAAGCTGAAATAAATGTATGTTCATGTTATCCTGGAGTGCTCAAGCTTTTTGTTGTTGTTTTTTTTGTTTCTTCTCTGTGTGAAACTCATTCTGAAAACAGTATGACAAATAGTGGTGCACAATCTACATATTATGTAAAACAAATATTAAAGAATACTGCAGACTGAAGTTTCCCACACCACACAGTTCAATAACTTTAAAATCTAGATCTATACATGTACATATCATCAGGCAGCTGTCGGAACCTTGTTAAAACTATTAAAGTCAAAGGCCATTGTAATGTTAGGGGACCAAAGTATTTTTTTACATAGAAAGCTTCAGCTGAGCAGTGAAAACAACTCAGTACATAAAGATATCTTCTCTGTTTGGCTTTGAAATTCCCCAAGGTGGTCTAGAGGCAAGGTGCTCGCCTCTCAAGCCAAGGGTCCCGGGTTCTAAACCCGGGCAGTGCAGGCATGTTGGAAAGTGGATTTTTCTCATATTTTCAAGTCCCTGGTCCTATTGGGGGGTAGGATCGAGTAGTTCTTGGAAATTGGATTTTTCTCATATTTTCAAGTCCCTGGTCCTATTGGGGGGTAGGATCGAGTACCTAGTCTTCTCGGATAAGGACGAAAAAATTCGGAGGGCCCGTGTGCACGTTGCGCACGTTAAAGATACCTTGGCAGTTGGAAATCGTAAAGAGCAGGCCGAAAGGCCGCTGCCCGGGCAAAATTGAAATTAATAGATTAAAATTTATCCATATCATCTCCCCCCCCCCCCCCCCTCCCCGCCAGAACAAGAAATAATAAAACAAGTAAAGTGAGGTGTAAATGCCAAGGGCAGCGAACCTCCTAAAATAAAGACCTCAAATATTGGCTTTGAAATTAGACTGCTGTCCCCAAGACAACAACCTATGAGTAGGTATTCCAAACCAAAATTCTGTTATAGAGATATGTCATTAGAAATGATTAAACCAGTTAGAACTTCTTTTTCTGAGCATTTTGATACCAAATTTATTGCTGTAGCTCAATTTTCAAGCGAGTTATTAATTTTTGAAATAGGGGCCTACCAAATTCTTGCGCCAATTTTTGTCTAAATCATAAGATGTGAAATTCTCATTTTCACAACTCACTCATACAAATCATTTCCAACATAGTCATAAAGCTTCATAAATCAAGAGAATACAACATGTAGATTAGGCTCAATTTTTTTTTATTATCATTAGATAAATAGAAAATGAAAAATAACAGCCCAAAACTGGGCTTCGGAGCAATTTTCTTAATTTTAAGAAGGGAGGTAAACATTACAAATTTCATACAATTTCAGAAGGTCATAAAAAACTTACAGTATTTATAACTCCACAGAAGGAAACAATATATCAAATTAAAGATCTTTTGAAGGGCAACACACTGAAGTGCAATATTATACACTGCTAAGGCTCTGCATACAGTCCTGCAAAATGAATCAATTGAAAAATGCACATTTTAACTTAAAAATCAACGTCCGACTTTATTTTCACTTTTCATGCCTTATTATAAACATGTAGAATAAATGCACATATCCAAATAATAAAAAAAACATTAAGAAAGCATGTGTTTGTGGGCAGCCCTCATGGCCTTAAAAGAGTTTAATTTATCACTGACTAGATTGAAATACATATATATAATGGAAGTGTTTAGAGAGGTTCAATGCACCGCTATAAGCCAGAATATTCGACCGGTTCAATGCACGGATATAGTCGAGACGACTATTCCGGTGCAAAGTTTTCACTCTTGTGTGTAGAGAGAGAAGAACTAGCCCAAGGCTATCAACTTCCGTTATTCAGGAAAAGCGAGGCTGATTTGATTGCAAAGGCCTCGATCCTCTCCCAGGCTTGACTTCTTTGTTTAGGCTAATTTTGTGATCACCACAGGCGCCAGCTTTTTCCAATTCAAATTTTGAAACTGAAAGGGTCTGCACGTCGATTTCTATCGGTTAACTTTTGTTATTATTATTCAATAGGTAGGCCTAAGCTTGGGCTCCTCTCTAGGCCCTAAACTAGATCTAGAGTCTAGATCTAGATTTTAGATCTAGATCTAAGTCATCGTCACTTCACTTTCAAATTGTTCCCTCACCATGCGGATGTATTTTAATTGAATTAATGTGTTACAAATTAGTGTTGTCTGTTGACCACGTTGTTGTTGATCTAGAACTAGATCTAGCTCTAAGTAGTCCAGACTTTAGTAGTTGTAGATCTATGCTTGTTTTATGAAGGCGTTTTTTTTTTAACGAAGTGTCTAGCGAGACCAGGATTCTGGTCTCTCGACTCGGGGCTAGGGAGACCAAGATTTTTCCCGGCCAGTGCGCATGTCCACGCCGGATCCTCAGCACCCAGCCCTGGCCATGGCGGCAACTTTGTGTGTTGGGGATCTATTCTCACCATTTGACGCATTCATGGTAAAAGTGAACGACAGAAGAAATTCCATTAACGAGAAACTGGTCATTGGCAAGTCATGTTTTCATGTGGCTGCAGCCAATTCAAAGTTGAAAGGCGCTTTTAAGTATAAAACAGAACTGAAGTACACTAATGTCACTTTGCGATGTGTTCACGAGGTTTTCTTCGAGAGGTGCATCCAAACAATCCATGTAAGTAGACCGTAGATTCTAGTATCTTATTCTTAGATATAGTAAACCTTGAGTCTAGGCTAGATCTAAAAAAAGGGAAGGGGAGTACCATGTCACGGAACCACCTAGGGCCTAGTCATTTATTATGCCTCAGCCTTCATTTCGTCGTAGATCTAGATCTAGATATATTCTGGATCCAGATCTAGTCTATGTGGCAGGGTTCGTATGCCTGGATGGAATGTCTGGAAAATCTATGGAATTTTAGATTTCAGATTTCATGTACATGTAGTCAGAACCTATGGAAAAACTATGGATTTTAAAAAGATAGTTGCCAGAATTGGAGTCGACTCCCCTTAAAAAAAAAAAGTGAGCTCGAGCCAAAAAATTCATGGACCAAGAGATCTTCCCTGACAATCAGGCTTACAAGAAGCCAGCATCGTGTGCGTAAACACCATGTGGTGAAATCATAGCGATATGGTTCGCAATTCCCGTAAGATCGAAACGTACATCACACGAGTTTTTCCTCCTTTTAAGCTATGCCATAACAATCGAGTCGCTCAGGTCACTGCATTTTCTTCTTGAAAGCCACGTTCCGATTTTCAGACGTAGCCTACGTTGCTCATCATGATGTACCAAATAAATAGTGCCAAGCTTCTTTTTTATGTGTATGATTCACAACTCAAACTAAGTCTCATTTTTTTCTGAGTCCCAATTCCAAATTGACATGTGAAATGAATTGTAATTCAGGAAGAGAATATGAGAGCAAGATGTTTTAACGGGAAATTCCAACATAGTTTTTGTATCTCATAATATTACAAATAGCGAAAATCAGCAGAAGTTTTATTAAGACTAGAGAATATATTTACAAAGATAGTAACACGAAACTTTGTGTGCACATAAGTATGATTTGGGTATAATATGTAATTTTATAACTAATGAAAATTCCTATTAGTTTTATCAGTCAGTTCTAAATTGTTTGAGTTATATTTAAATATTCATATTTTTTTAGCCTTTGTTACGAGATTTGAAGTTTGTTAAATTCGTGCCGAAATACCGCATTAGATATGGAAAATCCATATGAACGTATGGAAATTTTTGAAGTCAAAAGTGGGAAGGAGTTCCATACTCGAGCGCCAAAGACCAGAAACCAACTAAACACAACTACCCCAGCCCCTTTTCGCCTGATTAGTCAATCTGACTACCGCCCATTGATACAAACTGACTAGACCCTCACGCCCCCAGGTCCATCTGACCATTCCATGTTGTGTTTAAATTGATAACAGTGAAAGTGGCGCTCGAGTAAGGTACTCCTCCCCAAAAGTGTATGAAACCTGATGTGGCTCCGTGATATGGTAGTCTTTCCAACAGATTGTCAATGCATGAAGAATTGAAAGAACATGGAAAGTGTGGCAAGAGTTCCCTTTGGGTGCTTCACTTTATGACTACGAGTATTCATTTTCTAATACAGTTTTCTGTCACACTCATGAAGTACGGACAACAAAACAAAGGATACGCTATTATCATTATTATTATGTTAACTGTAAATGATGTTCTAACTATATTCTAAGATAGTCCCCGACTTCACTTTTGTTGTCATTGAGCAACTCAACCGAGGCAGTCATCATCATGAGACAGTACCGGTAGTAAATTTGTAAGATGTGCCTGATTTTCCATGTTAGGTATACAAGTAGATCTAGGCCAAGATACAATTTCATGTGCACTGAACATGTTTTAGCAAAAAGCAAGTAACCTCAATGATTTAGCAAGTTGGAAAAAAAAACAAATGGAAAAATATGTGAAATTCGAACCCTGAAGATAAGAAATGAAGATGGTAGTAGCAGTGATGAAGACTAATCTAGATAAATTTATATGTGATTTAGAGTCTGACCGATCCAGAAGCTGTTCAGACACTAAAGAACCACTTAGATTCTATCATCCTCTAATTATTTTTTTCCTTCTTTTCAGTTCTTTGAGGAATGGCTGCCCCGTTCACATCAAATTAAAGGCAAACAAGCCTCTTAATAAGCTGCAAATTATTTCCCTAAATCTCCAGCATAATCATGTTATGCCAGAAAGAAAAGGTAGGCCCTATGCCATTTTATGTAACAAATAAAACTAACATACGTTATCTTTATAATGTCATGATTTACATTTTACATTCCTTTTTTTACAAACTTAGTATTGGTGAGGACTCGTTAAATGTTAACGGTAACATTTAATAGATGCATATTCTTGTACGTTTCATGTTAATTATAGTTTTATATGGGCCTAGTTAAAATTGAACATAAAATTTGTTGAATATAATTTTTAATCAAACATATGTATGTGTTCATTAACCATAGCTTTAACAACCTATGCTTTTAAAATTAAAATATGTTTTAAAAGGTTGAATTGTGATATCAAAAATAATTAACTTGGTTTAACATGGCGTGTAACTAATTATGTCTTAAATCCCTACAATATGCCTTTAGTAAAAAATTCATCATTTCTCAGTTGGCAGATTTTTTTTTACATGAATGTAGTTTAAAATTTGTCTAAAGTAAGTGTAATTTTTATTTGATTTTTTTTTTCTGTTAGATGGGGTATATGCAGCGGATCGGATGCTGGACGCCGATGAAACAACAGACGTTAGGAAGCTGCTGGAATTAGGAGCTCCGGCTCGAAAGATCCAGGCCTTTGTATCCTGTTCTTATGGTATGTATTTCTATTGTTTATTTAAGATAATATACTTTTATATGTCTCAGAAGAGAAATTTTAATCAACCACTCTCATCATAGACAATTCCACTGTTGCCAGTGTTGTTGTTTTTTTTTGTGTAAAATAAAATAGATAATGACTAGGCCTTGTTTCAAGTCTAGATTATGCAGTAAAAACTTAATGTGCATAAACCTTCATGTCAAATCCATCCTCTTCTATAACATTAATGCGTAAATGATAATTGTAAGTCAGTATTTTATATACTGCTCATGGCGCAAATGCATGGCTCCTAATGTGGGGGGGGGGGGGGGGTCGATTACATTGAAACTACTTACCAATGTTCATAAAATTAACAAAGGTAGATCAATTCAGTGATGTATGTTTACCTGCTCTATCCCTAATACTTTTGGTTGCACTTATAAATTTGTAAGAAACTTCGCAAAAAGTAATACTTCCAATTGTTAATCACAAAAGAACATGCACATTATCTTATTTGCTGCCGAGTTTCATTCAGTTTGGTTAGTAAATAGGCTAGAGGCGTAAGACAAAGAGCACATATCTTGCAATACAAAATCTTAAAGTGCTCCATTTCTTTGACTCGAGCTCAATAGTGCTAAAATAACTTCAATTTGTGTACTACATGCTAAACCAGCCAATTTGGCATTGCTAAAAAAAATTATATCATGGTTAATGTTGATAAGGTCTAGGTTACAAAATCGACCAGTAGTTGGATACCCCAGTTGATAACAAGCTACTCCAGGGCTGCCAGGCATTACCCTTTTAGTAGTTGGATACCACAGGTGATAACAAGCTACCCCAGGACTGCCAGCAGCCCTGGGGTATAATTTTAAATATCTGTTGGTTGGTAGTCATGTTACTCTTATAATTATTTTAAGGAGAGCAAAGATTTCTCAAGTATTAACAATATTTTTTGTTTGTGTCTTGTCTTTCTTTCCAATTTTAGACAAACAGGTCAAAACTAAAGATTTACACAATCTGCGGCAAAAGCATGAGTCTGAGAAGGCAGGGGGCAAAACAGTTGAAGATCAGGTTTGGGGCATCCTGGAAACCATGATAAACAAAGATCCCGGTGCTCAATACAGTGTTTTCACAGAGGGGGGTACGGTTAAGATAATTTTTTTGCAGACATCATACATGAGAAAAATCTTTGCGTCTTATGCTGACGTTTTGTATATAGATAGCACCTATTGTCTGAACTTATATGGTTACCCAGTTGTTGTTTTTATGGTTGTTGATGGGGATAATGTGGGTCATTGTGTCGGTTATGCGTGTGTGAGAGATGAGAGAATGGTGACTTTGTCTGTCTTCTATGGTGAGTTTGTGAGGATAAGTGGTGTTAGTGTGAAGACTATTGTCGTCGACAAGGACGCAAGTGAGATTGGAGCATAGTCTGCCTGTGTCGTTTCCATGTTGCCAAAAGTTTAAATGATGCTGTGCGCAAGTATTGTGTGAAAGGGGAGCAAGATGTTATGGGTCGGTTGGCGAGAAAGATGTTGATGTGTAGTGGAGAAGAAGAGTTTTGGGCAGCATTTACAGAGGTGCCAGCAGGACAATTGAAAACTTACTTAGAAAAAAACTGGATCCCGGTAAGGCTGACTTGGGCCAACTGTTTCACAAAAAATGTTACCACCTGGGGTAACAAGACCAATAACTTTGTTGAGCACCATAACAGGGCCCTAAAGACAGTTGGCTCCGCCAAAACCAGCTTGCCAGCATTTTTTTCCTCACTGCTTGCATACCACAAATCAGTGGAGGTCCAAATGCGCAGAAAAGTGCAGGATATGCATCTTAGGTCTAAAGTGTTCCGCCCTGACTTTGACACAGCCAAGGATATTTTGACTGCAGCATATTCAATCCTTACACCTTATGCCTGTGAGAGCATTAAAAAAGAACTAAATAAGCTCTACAAGCAAAGGGTTGTGTATGATGCAGACTCTAAGACCTTGGCTGTGTCAAAGAATGGGCAGGATGTAATTTACAACATAGGTGAGAGTTGCCAATGTGTCTATTTTCTAGAAAAGGGTTTGCCATGTTGGCATGTGTTGGCTTACCATTGATTTAATAATACAGACGCACTGGCTAACATCCCTGAAAGATACAGGAAAGCTCGATTGTTAGATTGTATGCAGGAAGTCGAAATGTCAAGTGGAGGAGTAGTCAGTGGTGAGGTGACGGTTATCGAGAGAGGACGAGAAAAGACTGAGTGGCAGAAATTAATGATAATGAAAGAGTCAGTGAGAGAGATGGTTGCTGTTGGGCACAGATGTGGGCAGCACATTTTTGACAAGCGATTACAAGTCATAAAAAGGATAACAAATTTGTGGCGTGAAGGGTTGGATGATGATGTAAATAGCTGCTTGGAGAATGGTGATGCCTACATAGACAGTGACATAAGGGTGTTTAGGGATGATGGTGGAGAGGTGTTTGATGATGTTAGACAGGAAGAGATGGTTGATGATGTTAGACAGGAAGAGATGTTTGATGATGTTAGGCAGGAAGAGATGGTTTATGATGTTAGTCAGGAAGAGATGGTTGATGATGTCAGACATGAGGAAGAGATGGTTGATAATGTTCGACGGGCAGACATGGTTGAAGATGTTACACAGGAAGAGTTGGTTGATGGTGTTATACAGGAGGAAGAGATGTTTGATAATGTTCAAAGGGCAGAGTTGGTTGATGATGTTAGACAGGAGGAAGAGATGTTTGATAATGTTCGAAGGGCAGAGTTGGTTGATGATGTTAGACAGGAAGAGGTTGGTGTTAGGCTGGATGTTGATTGTCTTAGAGGTAGAGGTGGTTGGCAGTGTTGGTCAAGGAGATGAGAGTGTTCATGGTGCTGTATTTAAATCTTTTGGTGATATATATGCTGTCAGTCGTAACTCTAAAGCACCAGCAGGTGTGACCTTCATAAGATCAAAAACTAAAGGTAGACCAAAAGGAGAAGGCTTGACCACTGGCCACTTCAGTAGAAAAAGGAAAAGAAATAATTCCTCTAATGCTAAAAAGAAGAGAAAAGTGGAACATGAGGTTGATAGTGTTCATCTAGAAAAGGAGGTTGGTGTTGTTTTACATCAGGAAGTTGATAATGTGCATCAAGAAGAGTCGGTTGGTAGTATGAGACAGGAACATGGTGAGGGGGGGGGGGGGGGGGATGGTTGATGGAGATACAGGCTTTATGGAAGCTGACAGTTTTGTTTGTCCGATAAAGGTGAATGATAGTGGATGCCCTGCTAGAAAGAAAAAAAAGGTTCGGTTCCTGGACAAAAATAATTGTGGTGTATGTGAGGAGGAGGAACTTGAAAAGAATTTATGCGATGACGGTGTTTTTATGGAATGGGTTTGCTGCGACAAGTGTGAGCAGTGGTTTCATCTGTATTGTATTGGTGAAGCAAAAGAGCCTTCCTCTTTTGTTTGTCATTTGTGTAAAAATGGGAAAAAATGTTGAGAATGGATGAAGCCCACAATACTGTGTTTTATTGGTCTGATTGAGTGAAGAGTTAAACTTCACCCTCCTTTTAGTTTAAAAAAGTATATGTATTTTTCTTGTTAGACTTTTGTCGTCCATGTACCAGTATAAGACTGATTCTTTGAAATCTAGTTTTAATTGGGGTAAATTTTTATGCTTACATACATGGAGAAGTAATACATGTCACAAACAAAATATTTAAATAAGTTCCCTGAGAAATTACAAAAAGATTACAGGTGGAAGTTTGAGGCTTAAAAAAATGTTATTATTTTATATTATGGTAGAAAGTCATGTAAATATTAACGGTAAATACTCAGTAATGTCTCATCTTCTGTTTGGTTTATCTACTTTCTATGTAAACAGACTCTCTGTATTGCTTTTCATTGGATGATAATGTTTTATTAACATATATATTATTCTGTGGGTTAATTATGTTTGAATGTCAAACATACAATACTTATTCTTGAATGATGTTTTATTTTCAAATGTATAATACTTTTTTTGGATGATAATGTTTTATTGTCAAATGTATATATATAATTATATACATATATTTATATTATAATATTCTTTTATCTTGGATGGTGTTTTGATGTTACACGTTTATTACTTTTTCTTGAATGATAATGTTTTGATGTTAAGTACGGTATAATATATATAATATATATTTAGATACCGGTAGTTATCATATTTGATTTAGCTAAGCTATTTTAACTCAAACAGATCGTGAGGTTGTAGTTTATTGTCGCCTAGGTGGGATATAATTTTATTGTTGTATTTATCCTTGTGGCTTAGTTTCTTTGGATTTGTGATGTCAATTTAATTGCTTAGACATAGGCCCTACCTGAACTACATGTATTTATTTCTAAACATTATTTTTTATGCTTTTGAGTTTTTTAAATAACCTATGTCTGCTAGTGTTTCTTTATGAAAAGACTTCTACTTCTAGAATTTACTTAGCGCTACTGTCTTAACAATAGGACACATATAAACAGGTGTAGGCAAAACATTTATCCATGTATGTATTAAATCATCTTTTTTTTTTATTTAACTAGGGTGGTGTTCTATTTGTTTGGTTTAGTTAGGTTTCTCATGTATTGTATGTATTGGCTGATTTTTGCTTATAATTAGCAATATCAGTATTGCCAACCTTGCTTGTTGAGGATTGTGACATGTTTCTTGTTAAAATAAATAAAAGAAATTTATTGCTTTAAAAATATCTGGTTTTTGGCATGTTTCTATGTTTGGTGTATGTATACAAGGTTTTTATGCAGTTTGTTAAAAAATTAATTCGGTTACAGAACTAAAATCGTTAGTCCTTTCAATGCACTTTCAAGTGTGTTGTGTTGATATATTATAATGATAAATATATACCATACTGCACAGTGTAAAGTATACTACTACTAGCACATTCAAAATATTCAATGTGAATTAAAATTCAAACTACGGCTTCGGTTTATGGTCTTCTGGTTATGGTACTCGTATTGATATTTATTGGACACCTTTAGTTGTCCTGTTTAAAAAATCAAAGAAGTCGATTTTGTACTAGGAGTTTAAAGACTGATGACAGGGTCCTTTCCATGCACTTGTATTTTAATAAATAAAAAATAATAAATTTCTTGAAATCAAAGCCGTGTTGAAAATTGAAATCACACATTTTGTACTGAGATATGGGAAAATCATCTTTGTGCACCGACACATAGAACACTGTAGGTTACTAAAAAATAGCTACTTGTTTAGCGAGTCGCCAGATAGCGCATTCAACTTCTAATTAGAAGGGTGCGGGTTTGATCCCAGCACCTAGTAGTGATTTTTAATTTTATCCCATGCCTAACAGGCTCTACACTCCGAGATAAATGAAATGGTTGAGTGAGTATGTATTATAAGCAATCAAATAAACTTGTTTGGGAGCTCACCAAGTCGAGTACAGTATATTACAGTTGTAACTCAACACTTAGTAATGGTACCTAATTTAGTAATTAAACTTGAAGTAATTTAAACAATACAAAGCCATATATGTATGTTACAATTCCAACTGGATAAAGTTGAGGGACTGCTTTTGATGCTTGTCACGAGTGGAGTGAGCGATAGTTAATAATTACGGGGGGAGAGGAGAGTAAAATTAACGCACGGAGACAAGTGAGAAAGTCGTGCATGTCATGAGTGGGGGGTCTGAAGGAGGCGAAAGCGCTGTATAACTATCACTGCAAGTTAGAAGGTCCTAGGGAGCGGATCTGTGAATAATAGCCCATCGGGCAGACATAAAAGGAAGCAGTCGAGAAGACTAGGAAGAGTCTTTCCAGTTATGACTGGTATGTAGAACGTTGATTGATTATTATGATTGATGTATTATATTATATTCGTCTATTACCATGATGTGAATAAGTATATGTGAGGAATGTGGAAGTCCTTGATATTGGATATAGCAATGTGCGCCATGAGCGATAGATGAAAGTGAGTTCATGGATTTGTAGCGCGAGTGAGTAGTGTGTACTCCGATGGAAGTGTGTTACCGTAAGATGTGTGGTGAGTGAAAGGTGAACTAGTGTGTGTACGCTTCATGGATTGTAAGGAGAGGTGGAGTGAATAGAAATGGTAGGGTATTATACCAATGTAATATTATTCTTGTAGGTGTCGGGGACGGGCCGCAGAGCCACCTCGATGAGCCCAGGAGATAGGCCAGCATAGGGCCGGGGGCCACACATAGGCCAGAAGTGAGGCTGTCAGTGTAGGACAGTAGAGGCACATAAAGTCGTGGCAGTCAGGCCACGGACAGGGACGTAGATATGAGAGTGAATGAGATACTATATTGGTGCCATGTTGATAGGCTAGTGAACTGATATTATGTTGTTGCCATGTTGATGGCTATGGAAATAATAACGTGTTATTGCCCTGCTGAGGTGCTAGGGGAGTGCTAAGGTGTATGACACTAGGAAGGTGATATTGAGAGACTGCGGTGCCAGTGACTCATTAATGTACTATTAAGACCCTGAGGGGAGAGGCTGAGGCCGAAGTGCCTTTAGGAGTAACTACCGGATTGTGGATCCGAGGGAGCGTGTGTGTGAGAATAAGGCCGTCGTACGGCAGTCATTTCAATAATATAATATATGTAATTGCGCTATTATATGTATAATTATGTTTAATAAATGTGTGAGTCTGATGGGTTGTTTTGTTAAGTGTTAAACTTGTTTGTTCGTGATTGTCGTCCTGTCATAAACTATTACATTTCCCAGTCTGGGATTTGTGACATTGGGGGCTCGTCCATTGTGACTCGTCCATTTTCGTAATATTTAGTTGTAGTTAGTTAGTAGGTAATTGTGCTGTCTTGTTCGTTGGATGAATGGACATTTCATGATATGATTTATGTATAATAATGAATGTATATTGATGCATGGATTGCTATGAATAGGTATTAATTTGTATTTAAACTTTCCAGAGTGTGTGCGTGCAGCCTGAGGAGACGAGCAGCCAGAGCTCCGATTAAAGGGAGGAGTTTTACTCAAAATTGAAAGTTAAGTGAAAATTTTGTACCCTGGATTGAGGGCTGTCTTTTCATCTGTCTGTTTCCCTGTTTTTGCTGTTTTTGTTGTCGTTATAGGTTATACAGGCGGTGGCGCGGGTTTGCTGTGTTGAACTTAGTTTATCCTTTTAAAAAGGTGTGGTAAACTTTGGAACTTCGTTCATCACAGTGAACAGTTCTGTAGGGACCTGTATTTTTGTTTAGATTGTAGCGTCGATATCTTCTCTGTTCCGCAGGAAGACGTATTCTCTTGTCCCTCTTTCTACCTATCTATAGATACGTTCTTTTTTTTCAGACTCTGTTCTTGTTCGTACCTTGTTGTGTAATCGGCGTAGTTAGGTTGCATTCTTTTTTCCATTATATTTTCTTTTTTAGGTCTTTGTCCTAGTCTGGTTCGTTGTCCTTGACGTACTTGTGGTCCTTCTACGGTATTTCTTCATTCTTGTCGTTTCTATTTTCTTTTATAATTAATAGTGCATACATTTTATAGATATAGAATTAGTTGTGCTGTAAAGGTAAATTTCTGAATTGTAATTGAGACAACTAGGTATTGTTATATCTGGTGTGATCTCAGGTTTCTGGTCGTGTCGTTAGTTATCATACCGAAAGGTTAGCCGTTTTTTTTTTTAATACATACCATAACCACAAATCTGTGAAATGGCGGAACTCCAACAACTAATGAAGTTGGGTAAGGAACTTGGCCTGGAGGGAGAAGAGCTACGCGGCTGGATTAAAGAACAGCAGGCAGAAATGCGCGATGAGCGTGCTAAGGATAGAGAGCAGGAAAAAAAGGATAAGGAAGAGGAAAGAGAGTTTAAGTTAAAGGAGTTGCATCAGCAACAGGAGAGACAGGCTCAGGAGAGGGAGTTGAAGTTAAGGGAGATAGAGGCGCAAGTAAAGATTGCGGAATTAGAAAGCAAAAAGAATACGCCAACGGAAACAGTTGAGCGGCAGGTACACAATAAAGGTGGCGTTAGGATTAAGCTCCCTACGTTCGACGACCGGAAGGACGACATAGACGCCTTCCTTTACAGGTTCGAACTGAACGCACAATTGCAATGGGGGGAAAATAAGGAATTATGGGCCACGTACCTGGCGTCGCTGTTGCAGGGGCGAGCGTTAACCTACTTTAAAGAGCTACAGCGCGAAGACGTGCAAGATTACGATAAGCTGAAGGCTTTGCTGCTTCGCCGATTTGCGCGTACCGAGGAATATTTCCGGGAGCAGTTTAGGCGAGCACGTGCAGATACCAGGGAGGACTTTGCTGCCTTCGTCGCGAGACTAACGGAGTATTTCGCGAACTGGGTAGACTTGGCGCATGTGGGCACGGACTTTGCTAAACTGAAAGACTTAATGATCCGTGACCAGCTATACGCGTCGTGCCACAAAGATCTGGTGGCTTTCCTGAAAGAGAACGAACCCGCGACGGTGCAGGAGGCGTCTAAGTTGGCGGAGGCATACCGTACGGCGCATCCGTCCAAACCAGTCGCCAGGGCGTACGTCCAAGATGCTGGGTACGTCGCCGTTGCCGAGGGGTCGCCGGCAGGACTTAGGGACAGGTCGCGTCAGCGTGGTGCCTATAGTGGGCAAGCCCAGGGGCAGCATAGGGGCTATCACCAATCACCGGCATATGGATCCGGTAAGTTTGACCGAGCAGGAGGGCTAGGTCGCGGTAATGGCCGGGGGCGAGTTGTGACCTTTGCCGACGACCGACGGCATAGGGACTCTAGTTCCGGTCGCGAGGGGTCACGGGGACCCAGGCCTAGGGCAGCACAGGGAGCGGAGTGTTGGACTTGCGGACGCGTGGGTCACTTTTCGCGCGAGTGTAGGGCCGCGAAGTGTTGGAACTGCGGAAGAGCAGATCACATCAGCGTGAACTGCCCTGCAGGTAGGATAGCGGCGAACGTGGACAGTAGCTCCAGTCCATGTTCCCCAAATAAATTTCATCATGCGGCTGCGTGCGTTACATCGGACAACGAAGGCGGACAGTATTCTAAGTGTCCCAGTTGTGAGAAGTTATTATCTTCCGGTGTTTTACCTTGTGGGAGAAAGATCCCCGTTATAAATTCATGTCATACAGGGGGTGGTCTTAGGGTTTATCCGGGGTTTGTTGGGGACGAACCGGTCTCGGTTCTACGAGATACAGGATCTACCGTTGTGGGAGTGCATATGGATTGCATTCGGGATTCACAGCTTACAGGTGAGACTGTCCCGTGCATCCAATTTTCGGGGGCCATTGAGAAATTACCCATGGCAAGAATAATGATAGATACACCTTTCCTTAGCGGGGAAGTCGAAGCAGTCGTTGGTTGTTTTCCAGGCGCCCAGCTCATCATTGGGAATGTATCACGGGTGGGTTCCCCTTCCGATGAGAACGTGCAAGCATGGTCGCAATCAAAAGGTATTGACTTTTGCGCCGCGGTCGAAACACGCCGACGGGTAGCCGATAAAGACAAGATTAGACCTTTGGCTACGCCAGCGGTCAACCTAGATATCACGCCAGAGCGCTTGGCGAGATTACAAAGGGAGGACCCATCATTAAACCCATGTTTTGGGGAAGCGCGAACCGAGAAAATGAGGAGATATAAGAACGGGTCGTCCTCCTTTATTGTTCAGGCGGGCATTCTGTTCCGTAAGTATGTAACGGTGTCCTCCATTTTAAAGCAGGTCGTTGTGCCAGCGTTGCTGATCGCAACAGTATTGCATTTGGCACATGATGTCCCATTAGCGGGTCATATGGGGATAGCTAGAACCAAAGAAAGGGTTCTTAAAAATTTTTACTGGCCATCGATCCACAGAGATGTGCAGGTCTATTGTAAGACGTGCAGTGCGTGCCAAAAGACGACGCATAAGGGTCGTACACCCCAGGCTCCTCTTCAGAAGATCCCCACGGTCTCGGAACCGTTTAAAAAGGTCTCGATAGACCTTGTTGGCCCCATTCACCCAGCGACCGATAGGGGGAATCGATTTTTCTTAACGGTCATATGTAATGCTACGAGATGGCCAGAGGCGGTTCCTCTGCGGACCATAACGTCTGAAGCAGTCGCGGAAGCGTTGTTTGCAATTTTCGCTAGGGTAGGAATACCAGAGCAAATTCTGTCTGATAGGGGCGCGCAATTTACGTCGCAGATGATGAAGGAATTATTCCGCTTATTCAGCATACAACCCATCACTACCACCCCTTATCATCCGCAGGCTAATGGCATGTGCGAGAGATTGAACTCGACGTTAAAGTCGATGCTGCGTAAGGTAGCTGCTGATCGCCCTAAAGATTGGGATAGATATATCCCTGCAGTGTTATTCGCGTACAGAGAGGTACGGCAGGAGTCAACGGGATTCTCGCCGTTCGAAATGATGTACGGTCGTAGTCCTAGGGGCCCAACTGATGTTCTTCGGGACATGATGACGTCGCCATCATCGGGAGACGATGAGCAGATTTCGGTGTTTCAGTACCTTGTTGATTTAAGAGAAAGACTATCTTCAGCGCGCACTATAGCAGAAGAAGCTTCTGGTATCGCTTCGAAAAGAGCAAAAGACTATAAAGATAGAGGCTCCAAACTGAGAATTTTTAAGCCAGGAGACAAGGTTCTGTTGTTGTTACCTACCGACCATAATAAGTTATTGATGACATGGAAAGGTCCTTATGTTATTGAGCGAGTTGTTTCGAAGGTAGATTACGCTATCCACATTGATGGAGCGAGTAAGGTTTTCCATGTTAATATGCTACAGAGATTTTATGAGAGACCACAGTATCTGTGTGCACAGACAAGACCAGAGGAGACTGTCTTCTCTACCGCTTGTACGGGGGTCGTAGACCAGTTGGACTGTGACGTAAGCGACACCGAGCCGCAGGAAGAGTTACAAATTCAATTGCCGGAGTTAACTCCGACACAAGGTTACAGGGACGTTAAAATTAACCCTGACCTTACGAGTTCAAGGAGTGGGGAACTTGAGACCCTGTTAGCGTCATTCTCGGACGTTGTTACGGATTTGCCGGGTCGCACTACGGTGATCCAGCACCAAATAAAGTTGACTTCGGATAAGCCAGTATTTCTTAAACCGTATCCGTTGCCTTTTTCTTCGAGAGATAGAGTCATAAAGGAAGTTGAGTCAATGTTGAAGTTAGATGTGATAGAACCATCAACATCGCCGTATTCATCACCCATCGTCCTCGTGAAAAAACTTGATGGATCGGTGCGGTTCTGTATTGATTTTCGAAGATTGAACACTATTACGGTAGGCGATAGGGAGCCTATTCCGTTTCAGGAGGAATTGATAGCTTCATTGGCCGGGTCCACGTGGTTTTCCAAGATAGATTTAACGAAAGGTTATTGGGAAATCCCGCTTACTGAGGAGTCTAAACAATACACGGCGTTCCAAACGCCCATTGGATTATTCCAATTTAAGGTCATGCCATTTGGGTTGGTAAACGCGCCAGCGACGTTTGCACGATTAATGAGATTAGTGTTGAAGGACATACCTAATGTCGTGTCATTCTTTGACGATATAGCATGCCATACGTCGACATGGGCTGATCATATTCAGACACTAACAGTAATTTTTCAACGATTACGTCATTTTGGGTTAACTGCTAAACCCGCAAAGATGGATTTGGCATGTCCAGAGATAGTATTCTTAGGACATATCGTGGGTAGAGGTGTTCAGAGACCTGAAGAAACAAAAATTGACAAGTTAGTAGGGTTGCAAATCCCAAAAACAAAGAAACAAGTCAGAAGCTTAGTGGGAATTTTAAATTATTACAGAAAGTTCATTCCAAATTTTTCCTCCTTGTCATCTTCTCTTACTGACCTTACTAAGAAGGGACAACCCGATAAGGTCCAGTGGACGTCTGAATGTCAGACAGCATTTGATAATTTGGTGACAGCGTTATCATCGTCACCCATTCTGATATTACCCGATTTTCGATCTAATTTTATCCTCAGAACGGATGCGTCGGACTCTGGTGTCGGCGCTTGTCTTCTACAGGAGAAGAACGAATGGCTCCATCCTGTATGTTATGTCAGTAGGAAGTTATTGCAGAGAGAAAGAAAGTATTCTGTGATAGAGCGTGAGTGTCTGGCCATTGTCTGGTCCGTCCAGAAACTAGGACGTTATCTCATGGGACGAGAATTTTGTATCCAGACAGACCACAAGCCACTGACATTTTTGTCGAAGAATCGTTCGTCCAGCCCACGCTTGTCTAGATGGGCATTGGCTTTGCAGCCGTATACCTTCGTTATTCAACCAATTCCAGGAACCAGCAATCATATCGCCGACTACCTTAGTCGAGCCTAGGGGAAGAGTTCAGGAGCTTATACATCGGAGGACAGGAACATTGACAGGATCTGTGTGAATAAGTCGACTTTAAAATATTGACATTATAAATATGATATGAAGAATGGTTGAGAGGTTGATTGGTTTTCGATTCTGTATTATTAAGTTTAGTTAGCTATTGATGATGTGATACATATATGCATAATGCATGGCATATTGATCCCCATATTTTCCCCTGATCCCGGTATTTTATGTGCTGGGGGCATTGGTAGGTCATTTTTAATGTAGGTATTGCTCAGGCTCACTCGTTGACAGTCATCTTGATGCGATTTGAAATTAATTGCATTAATTTTTTTGGGGTGGGGGATGATGTCACGAGTGGAGTGAGCGATAGTTAATAATTACGGGGGGAGAGGAGAGTAAAATTAACGCACGGAGACAAGTGAGAAAGTCGTGCATGTCATGAGTGGGGGGTCTGAAGGAGGCGAAAGCGCTGTATAACTATCACTGCAAGTTAGAAGGTCCTAGGGAGCGGATCTGTGAATAATAGCCCATCGGGCAGACATAAAAGGAAGCAGTCGAGAAGACTAGGAAGAGTCTTTCCAGTTATGACTGGTATGTAGAACGTTGATTGATTATTATGATTGATGTATTATATTATATTCGTCTATTACCATGATGTGAATAAGTATATGTGAGGAATGTGGAAGTCCTTGATATTGGATATAGCAATGTGCGCCATGAGCGATAGATGAAAGTGAGTTCATGGATTTGTAGCGCGAGTGAGTAGTGTGTACTCCGATGGAAGTGTGTTACCGTAAGATGTGTGGTGAGTGAAAGGTGAACTAGTGTGTGTACGCTTCATGGATTGTAAGGAGAGGTGGAGTGAATAGAAATGGTAGGGTATTATACCAATGTAATATTATTCTTGTAGGTGTCGGGGACGGGCCGCAGAGCCACCTCGATGAGCCCAGGAGATAGGCCAGCATAGGGCCGGGGGCCACACATAGGCCAGAAGTGAGGCTGTCAGTGTAGGACAGTAGAGGCACATAAAGTCGTGGCAGTCAGGCCACGGACAGGGACGTAGATATGAGAGTGAATGAGATACTATATTGGTGCCATGTTGATAGGCTAGTGAACTGATATTATGTTGTTGCCATGTTGATGGCTATGGAAATAATAACGTGTTATTGCCCTGCTGAGGTGCTAGGGGAGTGCTAAGGTGTATGACACTAGGAAGGTGATATTGAGAGACTGCGGTGCCAGTGACTCATTAATGTACTATTAAGACCCTGAGGGGAGAGGCTGAGGCCGAAGTGCCTTTAGGAGTAACTACCGGATTGTGGATCCGAGGGAGCGTGTGTGTGAGAATAAGGCCGTCGTACGGCAGTCATTTCAATAATATAATATATGTAATTGCGCTATTATATGTATAATTATGTTTAATAAATGTGTGAGTCTGATGGGTTGTTTTGTTAAGTGTTAAACTTGTTTGTTCGTGATTGTCGTCCTGTCATAAACTATTACATTTCCCAGTCTGGGATTTGTGACAATGCTATTCAAACGTACTGGCAATCACTAACTTGGCCATAAGTAATCTGCTTTATTGGGTGTAAATGTAATACAAAAAAAAAAAAAAGATTACAATGTCTTGATTAGTAGTAGTAGCCTACTTGCTATGATTTGCTTCTCAGGCAATCTCTAAAGTATAAGGATAATTTGCCTTGAAAGTTGAACTGGAGCACCAGATTAGTCTCTAGATCTACTCTCCTAAAAAATAAAATTTTCGGTTACTCCATAAAATAAACCATACACAAACATAGTGATCAACTACATCAAGAAACAAAATAATCGGACTGTTTTACTTTTAGAGGGTTTAAACAGTGTGTAATGGCGAAATGAGGGAACTGGCAAAGTAGTGACAAGAAGTGTTGCAGAAACTAAATATAGTACACAAAAAATTTGTGACAAAGTGGGGTAATCAAAACGAATTATTGTCAATCTCTTGCCTTGGTGCCTCAGAATATTGGTCTAAGTTTAGTCTTTTGACTAAGAAGGCTTATGAAACTATACCAGTTTAAGACCTGCACAAAAACAGGGACTTAGGGAAGGTCAAACATCTTAATGTTCGTATACCAGAATCTTGGTTTCCATAGCCAATTAACAAATAACAGGGTTTTAATGGGAAAAAAGCATTCTAATCTTTTTTAATCAGAGACTTGCTCTTCCTAGCCAATTACCAGGGACTTAAGGAAAGTAAAGCATTTTCATATTCGTAAACTAGAATAGCGATCTCCCAAGCATCTAGGATTGTGAGACCAAAATCCTGGTCTCCTTAGACTCGGGACTAGAGAGACCAGAATCCTGGTCTCCTTAGACTCGGGACTAGAGAGACCAAAATCCTGGTCTCCCTAGCCTCTTCCTTTTTTTAAAGGAAGGATGATTATTTAATGAAGACTGAAGAGTATTCTGTGTTTATCAGCATCTAGATCTTAGGTCTAGAGTCTAGACTCTAGATTTGAATTTTATCCTCTACTCTGGATCTATAATATCGCTGTGAGCTTGTGAATGATGTGACAATCTAGATATTTCTAATTCTACGATGTCAATGTTTTGTCGGCCCTACCTGGATGTAGATCTAGATTTCTATAATATCGCTGTGAGCTTGTGAATGATGTGACAGTCTAGATTTCTACGATGTTTGCTCGGCCCTACCTGGATCTATCTATAATATCGCTGTGAGCTTGTGAATGATGTGACAATCTCTAGATTTCCACGATGTTTTCTCGGCCCTACCTGATACTGCACTGATCATGGAGACGACTGCACAGCAGTCACTTGCGGAAGGAGCCGTCTTTAAAACGTATACAGATTTCGAATTGGCACTTGAAAGCTACTGTCGAGAGACGAATGCCATATTTGTGAAAAAAAATGCCAGGACGGTTGAAGGACACAATAAAAGTGCTAAAACAGAAAAAGGAAGATACCCGCCAGAGTGGAAATATGTATCTGTGCGCTTTGAGTGTAAACACTACGGAACGTACAACAGCGTCTCCACTGGAAAACGCAAGGAGCAAGAGTAAGTAGAAGATTTTTAAATATATTATAATATAATGCAAAGGCAGATCGACGTATCTGCATCTGCCTGATGACAAAAGGTTGCATCCTTCACTACAGCCATTGATATGCGACCTTTTGTCATCAGAGTGCAGTTGCAAATACGGCGATTTGCCTTTGCACGTCCCAAAAATGAACCCTGCATTATATTATATCAAGCTTGGGCACCTGTTCTATAAACAGTGTTAATGTGTATTAGATCTATATATTGTATCTCTTGTATTCCTCACATTTTTTTTACAATTATTTTTTTACCTGACACCCCCGCCCCCCCCCCCCCCCCCCCTCCTTTTTTTTCCTCTCCTGCTGCCCCCCAAACTGTTCATCCAAAAAAAAGTTAATTTCGAACCCTGATTATTACACTAATTATACTTGAACTTGCTACCCGTTTTCCTATAATTAGAGATCTATATAAAGCTATATGAATTGGGCGGCTGGTCGAAGTATATAATACACTTCTTTGAGTTAATTATGAAGGGAGACAGGTTGAAGTATATTAAGACACTGAAATTGATGAAAATAACTGTTTTTGACTAGATAAAGAAGTGTGTAAAAGGGGATTTTTTGAGGGGTAGAGGTATAAAAAAAAGTGTGGCATGGTTTTTGCTGGGGTATACAAGAAAGAAAGAAGGTAGCGTCAATTGCTACAGAGTAGCTCTGTAGCAATTGACGGTTCTCTACAGAATTGTCAGTTGCTACAGTGCTACAGAGTGACTCACAATTGTGTTCCTTCGTGTCTGGACTTCGTGCAACCAGACTAGGTCAATGGAAACTTTTTTAAAGGCCTAGCCTGTGCCAATACTTGAAATAGAAGTTCAATGACGGAGACAAACAGGCCTAATTTTAATATTTCGCCCACCGTTTGGAAATGGCCGATGTTTGCCGAGCTTATGTAAACTTAACTAGTCCAGGCCTAGGTTGGTGGACGACAAAACAACGCTGTGTCTGTAAAAATCAAATAATATTCAATCTGTTTTTCAGCACCTTCAAGACTGGCTGTTCAGCAAGGCTGCTACTCTCTGGGAGCAAAGCAAAAGGGGGGCTCGTCATAAATCAAGCCAATTTGGAACACACAGGACATAACTTGCCAACTGATGATGGTATGTATTGATCAAGCAATATTAATTATCATGGCCCCTAAATAGCCATAAAAAAGGTAGTCTGCCCTCTTCAAAGATCTAACAATAGATAAAAAAAAATTCTATGCATTATAATAAATTATACAACATAATCGCCGTCCACCAAGACAAATTCGAAATGTTGACAGAGCTGACCCCCCCCCCCCCCCCTCCCAAAACTCTCTCTCACGCTCTCCTTGTGTCATTTCTCATCTCACTATCTGCTATTTTCCTTGTGTGTTTGAATTTCAAGCTGTTGCGAGTGAGCACTGTTAGAAAGGTCTGTCCCCAACACAGCGGTTTCCACCACAGATTTAGTTTGAGTGGGCTACCTGGATGACATCCGAGCCATGCAATATGACCCGGTTTCATCACGGTCCGCTGACTGTCGGGTCTGAGTTTTCCGATTTTCACGGAAAATTATTAAACTTAAATTTACCATATCTCTGAAACTAAGAAATGTATCGAGACATAACAAAGACCAGGGTGAAGATTGATGTATGGCGCACACATACAGCTGAAAATGAATAACATGTTTTAGGGAGATATGATATGTTGATTTTTTATACGAAACACGTGTAAAATGTCATTAAAAAAGTAATGTAAAAATTATAACTCATGCTTGTAAAGCTATTTCATTCAAGAGTCCAATGGAATTTTTCTCTTGCTTGGGTCTTAAGCGTTGGTTAGAAAATTGATATTTTGTACAACTAACTCGCACTCAAAACGCAACCCATTTAGCAATCCCCACAAGCCTTCTAATAATACCGTGCGCTTATTGAAGCGTCTCCTCCTACCTGCAGTAAAGCAATGTTCTCTTGTGAAAGTACTCTCTCTCTCTCGCCCACGTCTGATCTTCCCTTCTCTCTCCCACTTCCATCTGTCTCTCTATCCCCTCTTCTCATCTATTTTCTCATCTTGTCTCCTCTTCTTTCTCTCTCTCTCTCTCCTCTTCTCTGTCTGTCTGTCTCTCGCTCTCTCTGTCTGTCTGTCTGTCGCTCTCTCTGTCTCTCTCTCTTTCTCTGTGTCTCTGTGGTCTTTATAAATATTAGTTTACATTAATCCATTCAATCAAATGGCAGGGCTTGAATTACCAGCGAGGGGCAAGCCAAAATGGCCTCGGTTGATCCCCAAAAATAGAGGGCACCAAGGCCATTGACTAGGACCACGAGGCCATAATATCGTAATGGCAAAAAAGGACAAGGACAGAATAAAACGTGTACAAACTGGCACAAGTTTCATCTCGCTACGACTTCAACTTTTCACGATATATGCATATTTTTCATTATGATGGCGTCATTATCTAAAAATTGAATTTCTGCAAAATTTGTACCGTTTTTTAACCAAAAGCAAAAATAAACAGTACCATGCGATAGAAAATGATAATTAGAGCATCCATGCCAAATTTCAGTGAAATGTGGAAATGAAGAAAATGGAAGCGTGACTGACGGAATTGAAGAAATTGCACATTTTGAGTTCATTGTACTTGGTTTGAGATTCCTGTGAATTTAACAGGAGTACAACCTCAAGGCTTACATATGTTTTAGCTGAGATGTTGAACTAGATACAGAAACCTTAATATTGCATCTTAATATTGATTTTGTCAACTGTAAGCATGACACAAAAACGTGACTGACATAGAAACCTTTATTTAGCATCTTCACATTGATTTTGTCATCTCAGGGCATGACACAGAGACGTGACCGACGGAAAAAAATTCCACTCACAGAAAATGTAACTGTGTCGGTTTTTTTATCACTTTATTTTCAACTTTGAACAAAAGTGATGCATTATAACTTCAAAACACAGTATACTGCAGTCAACTTACAATGTTTGACACAAATGAATTGTACAAAAAAATTTCAAGAGGCTTCACCTTACCACTGAACCATTTGCATGTTTTTTTATACAGGGGAGACACTTTATTTACGACTGAAAATCACTTTAAAATGTAGGGAAGTGCTGTATAAGTTATAGCTAACTGTTATATCCTATCTATATCTGTCTTTTAATCATCTTGATCACTTTACTCATTTTCCGTCAGTCACATTCCATCAGTCACGCTGAAAACCAGACAAGTAGTTGCTTTACCGCAACAGGCTTTTGCATGTCTATTGTCAACCTAAAAAAATGATTTACTGAGAAGTTCTTTTTTTTTTTTCTCAATATACTTTTGTATACTCTGATAAGATCTTTAAGTTAAAGATGGCCTCTCTTGTTCTTATCTTCAAAAGGTAATTTTTATAATTTTATCAAGCAGAGAGTTAAATCAAGCACATTATCATTGATAACAATTATTTCTCTCTCCCTTTCCCCCTTCTCCCATCTCAGCGTCCCGGAAGATATATCCTGAATTTCGGAGAATCTCTACATCCCAAAAAGAGGAGCTCATTTCACTCTTGTCGCTCGGTGTCAGTGCCAACAATTGCGTTAAATACGCAAAGGGGAAATTTAACGTGGATCTACTAAAAGGCGACATCAACAACCTAAAGGTGAAGGCCAAAGAGTCCGGCCACACAGAACATCAAGAAATCTTAACGTTTTTGAAGTCTGTTATTTCCTCAGATGAACAGGCTTCAGCTGACATTTGTACAGAGGAAGATAATAATAATAATAATGGATGGCATTTATATAGCGCATATCCATTACAAAAATGCTCTATGCGCTTTACAGAAACATGTCAAAAAATACATGGGTAAACTCACACACACAACCCACATTGATACACACATAATAATAATAATAATAGATAGCTTTTACATAGACTAGAAACTCTCATACAAATGACATTTTAACATCCTTTTAAACTGTGAAAATACTTGCGAACTGCGGACATCTAAAGGAATCTCATTCCACACCCTGGGCCCAACATGGCTGAAAGCCCTTTCACCAAAACTTTTTAGGTTCACTACGGGTACTTTTAGTCTAAGGTTGTCAGAAGATGATCTTAATGCTCTTGCAGGGCGATGCAGTTCTATAAGTTCTGAAATATACTCTGGCGACATGTTGTTGACACATTTATAACAAAATAAAGCCAATTTATATTTTATTCGCTGCTCAATAGGTAGCCAGTGGAGCTCCTTAAATATTGGTGTTATGTGATCTATCCTTTTTCTTCTTGTTATTAGTCTTGCAGCATTATTTTGGATTAACTGAAGCTTATTGATTTTACTTTTTGGAAGACCACTTAGCAGTATGTTACAATAGTCCAGCCTAGAGAGAAACAGCGATGTTACAAGCTGTTTTGTTACTTCAGTAGTTAGGCAATGCCGTATACTGCTGATTTTCCGTAACTGGAAATTAAGATTCTTACACAGCTGACTAATAAATGGTGACATTGACATCTCTGCATCTAAGATTGTGCCCAGATCTTTTACTTTACTTGTCATTTTAATAAGATGGCCATTTACATTGAGATCTGGTGGATTGATTTTTTGTTTTGGATTCGTTATGAGCATAACTTCTGTTTTCTCATCATTTAGTTTTAGCTTATTATCATCCATCCATTTCTTAACTTCTTGTATGCAATGCTCCATTGTTTTTATCGTATCATCTAGGTTTTCAAGATCACATGCTTTATATATTTGGCTATCATCAGCATATTGGTGGTATTGAAGATCATATTTTCTGAAAATATCAGCAAGAGGTTGGGTGTATAATGTGAAAAGAATTGGGCCCAAAACAGAACCTTGAGGTACCCCAAAATTGAGTGTTTGGACATTAGAACAACTATCATTGACTCTCACACATTGTTTTCTATTTGAAAGATAGGACTGAAACCATGACAGTGCATTTCCTGCAATACCAAAGGTCTTTTCTAGACGATGTAATAGAATGTTATGATCTAAAGTATCAAAGGCAGCAGACAAGTCCAGAAGTACAAGAATACATACTCTGATGGAACAACATCAGACATTTTCCTGCAGACGTCATACATGAAAGCAATGTTTCAAGAATATGGCAGTGTCATATTCTTGGACAGTACATATAGGGTGAATAATAGGAATATGCCTTTGTTTGTGTTCATGATAATGGATGGTGACCACCGTGGGCAAGTGGTGGCTTATGCTCTGGTTACCAACGAAAGTTCTGAAAATGTTCAAAATATTCTCCAGTTATTCATCAAAAATAACAACAATGCTGCCACAATAATGAAAACTGTCATGATTGACAAGGATTTTAGTTGTATTAAGGCACTGACTGATGTTGTTCCATCTTGCTCCATCATCCTCTGTAAGTGGCATGTGATAAGAGCATTTCAGCGATCACTGAAAGGTTACGAAAGTGACTTGTCAAAGTCAATAATGGCATGCCTTCATGGAATGTTGCAGTGTTCCACATTGGAATCATATGAACATTTAAAGGGTGAACTGAGGGGCTTGTCTGCAACATTTCATGATGGCTACTTTGACAAAAATTGGCACAGCATGAAAGAGTCATGGGTGGGGTGCTACACAAGACATGCCCTAACTTATGGTAACTTCACTAACAATGTTGTCGAGAGCCACATTCAAAAAATTAAATTTCTCGTCAACGGGAATGCCCCTTTAACTGTTTTGTTGCAAGGACTCTTGCAACTAAATGTTCACGCATGTGAGAAAACTGCTGTTAAAAAAAACAAATTAAAACTGAAGAAAAAGCTTGTTGTTTCAGACAGTGTCCCTGGGGAGTTGATTCAGGAACTGTATGAGACCTGTTCACCTTACGCTGCAAAAATTGTTGCCGACCAGATGGAGAAAGTGCACAATCAAATTTTACTAGTTTCAGATGTTTCTGTGTCTGACGGTGATAAAATATTTGATGTTTCTGCAACTACATGCAATTGTTTATTTTTTCTAACTAAGAAACTGCCATGTGCACACATAATTGCCTTCCGAAAAGAGCATGAGCTTACATTGTTTTCTCTTTCAGATGTTCCACACCAGTTTCGGTTGAGTACTTTTCTAAGTGAAATGTCCTTACCAAATGTAAATGCATGTTGTACATCTGTCCCACCAAGCAGGAAAATACTCAATCGGAACGAAAAGTTCAACAAAGTAAAGGTTTTTACATCCGAAATGGCCAGTGTTATCAGTGAGTTTGGCCAGCAGGACTTCGAGCAAGCCCTTGACATGGTTCGAAGTATTACAAACTCACTGAAACAGGGCAAGACCATTTCTTGGGTCGAGAATGAAAGAATTATTGATGATGATTCGTCTGAGACGGGTGTAATAACTGTTGCAAATTCTGACCCATTGCATACCGAAGAATCTGTTAATAGTCAGTTCAATGTAATAAGGGATTCAGATAATGGTGGTGGTCAAATGTCTGATGAAAATGGCCCAATAAATTTAGATGCAGGACCAGTGGTTGAAGGTGCTGACATTGAACAGGTGCATGTCATTGAAGTAGAGGGGCTTGATAGTTTTAGCAATCCTGTCAATTCTTGTGATGAAAGTAATCACATTGAACTTTTTACCTCAGGTACTGCATTTGACCGGTCAGATCTCTTGCAGATGCCTGTCGATGACATGTCCTTTCGCCTTCCATCAGCAGTGAAAAGAAAGGGAAGACCAAAGGTACCAAAAACAAGCACCAAAAAAAGAAAAGTTGACAACAGTCAACTATCTCGTGACTTGCAGAATGGCTCAAACTTTGTATTGCTGAAAGTTTAGTACCTGCTGTGATGAAAGGACAGATTCTAGTTGATAGATACATCCTGCATGAAGTAGACATGGTGGATGATAGCATTGTAGGCTGTGATATAGATAGGATGCGGGTGTACTTTACCAATGAAGGTTGGTTGGGTTTTTTGAATATCTTTCTCTCAAAGCGTTCCAGCTCTGTCAACTATAATTTATGATGCATGTCTATGGTCAGCACCTCTTGATGGCATTTTTATTTTTTGTTATAATATTCCATATAATATTACTGATATGCATTAATTTCATTCTGATAAGCATTCTTTTTGACTTATATTGCAGCCACTTACAGAGAGATGAACCTTGCTTTTTGATTTTTGTTGTTGTGGTTTATTTTGTTTATTTTTTTACTCTGATATTGTTTGTAATACAGGTTTTCTTAATGAAGATTCATCAGTTGAAAGGCAATTGATTTCAAAACTATGACACCAAACTGGTGGTCACGATTTTGACCTAGCCTACTTAAAGGAAGTAACAATGTCAACACTCATAAACTTAAGCATGATTCTCAACCGAGTCAATTGTTACAGTGGCAATGATGTTGGTGGAGAAATATGCTATAATTTTTACTGGAGAAATTTCAATGACGTTGCCTAAAAATGTCTTTAAAATTGTGCACCGGCCTGGGAAAAAGGGTGGATTTGTAGGAAATGTGACTTTTTTAGATGTTTGTTTCTGAAACTACAATTTGTGCTGAATAAGATGCTTTTTGAATTTTCCAATTATCTCTATTAGTTTTTATATTATGAATTTTTAAACATGACAACCCACCGAATACAGAAAAGGAGAAATTCAACTTATTTTGCCTGTATCTCGCTTTTACCATTTGCGACAAAAAGTGTGTGTGTTTTTTTGTTTCTGTTTTTTTATGAGTGTGGAAATGGGTGCCTGTTTTACATTAATTTTTTTTTTTTTTTTAAATCCCCTGCTGTTTGACGTTTAGAATACACGTATCATAAATGCCTAATAAAATGTGCAATGCAATCTTGAAAAAATTGTCTTGTGTTCATTTCTCAGTCTTTGCTTGAAAGTGTGCTGGTGGGCGATTTTTACTATACTTGTACCGTGTGTCACTAAAAGATATGACCAAACATTTAAAAAAAATAATTATAATACACAATCAACATACACATACACGAAGATGATTACAGTAAGCGTGTTGCTCGAGTCAATAAATAGACAAAAAATCGCTTAGTGTGGTCGTATCTTTTAAGAGACACTACGCTACTGGTATTGCTGACATCAAAACCAAACTTTTCTAATTCTAACTTTTAATAGACACCACAATACTGGTATTGCTGACATCAAAATCAAACTTTTCTTATTCAACCTTTCCAATCATTTGAAGACCACAGAGGAAAAAAACGGCCAAGTCACTCTGTGAAAAAGTCAATTTCTTTGATCGTATCTCATCTTAGGTTATCACACTGAATGAATTTTAAGCAAACTATGAATGGTCACTGAAATAAACCATTTA
The DNA here is from genome assembly GCA_963931925.1 of Onchidella celtica. Taxonomy (NCBI): domain Eukaryota; kingdom Metazoa; phylum Mollusca; class Gastropoda; order Systellommatophora; family Onchidiidae; genus Onchidella; species Onchidella celtica. Next base: position 14,131,831 of record OZ007584.1, read on the forward strand.
GGAAATTGAATGCTTCAACATAAAAATTAAAAAGTGAGCTTCTCAAAACAAAACAAAAAAAGTGACTCTTGCTATTTTTTCCCCTGAGGTCTTCATTTACAAACAACACATACACATGTACAAAAACATAGCATAATATTACACCAGTTTGCAAAAAAAAAAATTTAAAAAAAATAAATCAGGAAGGGGTTCGACCATCACTTCACTAGATTCATAGCACCATGCCCACTGAGCTGTTTTTTTTTCAGCAAACATACAAACTATTGCACAAGGCACAAGTTTTCCCTTCTTAAACAAACCTACTTGTACCACATTTTTTCCTGTTTCATCCTAAAACAAAACAACAGCAAGAAAAAAATCAAGGGGGGGGGGGGGGGGGGAAACACTAAAATAAACAAAAAGGAAAATTTCATGGCAAAGGGGGGAAAAGATGTATAATTATTTTTTAATATCCAAGAGTAACACTGCTTTAAAAAAAATGTAGTAAAAAAATTTAAAAAAAGTTTTTCCGCGGTTTGAACCGTGGGTCTCTGGTTCTCCAGACGACTACTTAATCCACGTGGCCACATGGCCCATGAAACACTAGGTGCAATAAATTGTGTCATTCATGCTGTACGACAGATGTACCAAAAAAAAAAAAAAAAGTAATGTGACATGATTATGAGCACATTAAAAAGTCTGATCAAAGACCTACTAGCCCCTAAATGTAAATTAATAGTATTTAAAATAGGATCTGCATGTCTAGGGTGTCTGCTTTGCTTCATTATTTTGACATGAAAAAGTAGGTCAAATCTTTGCACCTGTCCTGTTTAATTTACTATTCAGGTTGAATGAACCTCTCCTATCTATTTGACTAATTAGGTTCAATGCACCTTTCCTTTTTGCTTTACTAAGGTTCATTGCACCTGTATAAACTCTGCCATATATAATACATGTAATGTACATGTATGAGTTTAGTTTGAATGAGATTCCAACATCTGACCGACAATAAAATTTTAATCCACCTCATTGTGTTTAAAAGCGAAAGTTATTCACACAGTGCTCAGTCTTGCGATACTTGAAATTAGACATTTTTTGATAAACTACATAATGGTGTTTGTTTCTATAAATGTATTTGCCCTGCTCAAGACAAAGTAAATTTGACAGCTGAAGAAATGCACAAAATCATCCTATGGTCACCACACAAGTACATTTGTACGATGTACATGGATAGTTCCTTTCCCCTCTCTAAGATCCTTCCCTCTACAGTTGTATTTTTCTAAGTTTTTTTTATTACATGACAGGTAGGCCTATGACTCAAAGACAAAGTGCAATGGACAATGTACAGTGTACTTTAGTCTTTGAGTCATTGTTTCCTTCGTTTCCATGGAGTCCGTCTAAAGTGAGTTTGCTATATGCTTTGGTCTCCATTTGTTCCAGTGATTAGTACTGGATCATATTATTATATGAACTAATCAGAATCAACGTTTGCTTAAAATGAACTCTGCAAATCTGCTGTAGAAGTTCACACTATCAGTCTTGTGTGGACTTGATAGAAATAAACACACAAAAACATGCACATTAAGCACCAAATTAAATTCAACAACCCCACATACACATAAAGCTTAGCTGCCCATAAATGCTAGTGCTGGTATACATGTGTAATTTGGAAGAATTCTATTATGTGTCAAGATATAAATGTGGGAGATAAATCAGTGATATTTTAAATACTACATACTAAATACAGTATATCTCCATCAGGATGGCTAACATATCTTCCTTGAAAATGGTTAAAATAAATCTCTGTTAAAGTGAACAGATGTCTTTGATCCTTGAACTTGAAGTTCAGTTTAAAATTAAACGGACTACACTGTACATATTGTATACAGTGCAATCCTAATATATCGCGACATCAGTGGGACCGGCTGACTTGTGTCGAGTAAAGAGAAAGTCGAAATAGCAGATTAGTGGTGAAAGAGAAAAAAAAAAGGGGGGGGGGGGGATCAAACATCTCCATCATGGGAAGTGTCCAATAAATAATGCTACTACATGTATGATCTTTTAAATTTCTCGTCACAAATTTTTTTTTTTAGGTCCTTCCTCTTCTCCATGCTATCTTTCATTTGCATCTTCATTCAATACCAACTCAACTTACATTCATACATTCCAAATTTTTGGGTATGAGTGTGTGTCCTGTCATTTTCCATTTCAGACAACTTTAGTTATTGTTTTTCATCCTTCATGCTCAATACTGTCTTCTTTTTCATTTTCAACACATGTATTCTGAAGTGACCATTTACTTTAGGCCTTCAAGCCAAATTGCCCACTGAATCTTATTATAAAAAAAAATAGTGGCGGGAGTACTTCATTGTGGTGCAATTTCGCCCCTCTTTTTGCTCGATTCTACAGCCTAAATGACAGTCTCAAAAATTATAAAATTGATTTTCTTAAGTGTCAACTAATCCAGTCAAATTGCTTTTGTATCGAATGATTGTGTTGATTCAAGTTTCAGGTATTTTTAAATAAAAGTTGTAAAAATGTAAAATATAATGATCTTTGTTTTGGCTCCCTGTAGCAAACCCACCGCACCGGAAACGATGTATTGGTGCGCGCAATTTCCCTATCAGAAATGAGTGCGTAGTGCTCTGGAGGGTATGGAATCTGTAGTAAGACTGTAGAATATGGGAAGCTTTCTAGACCTAAGAGAGAGAGAGATAGAACGGTGGGTTCACAGGTTTATCCCGGATAATGCCGGGAACTTCATCTAGTTAAAAAAAAAAGTGAAGGGATTGAAGTTTGACTTTGGATTACATTTCTGATTTGGGTCACTGGCTGCAATAATCTCTTTGTTAGTGACATGGCCATAGTAACCTTTTGGGAAACTGATGATTCATTAGTCACCACAAAAATGCCCATAGGCGAATGACGCCACAGAATGTTTTTGTTTTGTACTTCCGACACCTAAAATGGCGGGTGGATCGGCTGATGGGGTGTAACTTCGAGATATATCTAAGCAGTTAAAATGCCTACTGGTTGCATTGCAGTTGACTGTTATGACTGGGGTGGAAAGGATGGATCCAAGTTTGTCAGATTTCCTACCACCCGTGTGAACAAGGGAATGGAAATGAAAGAATTGACTGAACGTCTCCCATGAGCGTGAACACACCTGTCATTGTTTGCTGTAGTGAACTTTTTTATAGCTCACCGCCGATTGGTTCGCAATGCCTGAAGTGCTCACGGTGCAAATCAGCTAACGAATCAAAATCAATGCTACCATCGCCATGGTTATGCGTGGGTCCTGACAACTAAAATGGCCGTTATCCGCAATGGGCCTATTGGGAGTACATTATATTTTGGCTGCATTAGCTACAGGTGGTTGGTGGGCGCTTCTGGTGGGGTCTCCTTCTGTTCTGTTATATTCTGTCTATTGTTTTGCTTCTTTCTAGCACAATATAGCTATTATTGTGTCCACATGCTTTCTTCAGGCTCAAGTCAAAGCTACATGAACCAAATAGCCAGTACCTAAATTTTCACTGTCAACTCTCTCTGTTTAGTTTATCATCCCCACCCCTTTTCCATACACTCATTGGATTAAAAAGAAAATGAAATAACGAAATTCATAAATGTGGGAAACGTTTTACCATGTTTCTCTGATTCTTTACATGACAATCACATACATACATGACATAGTTAATAAATGCAATGGCATACATGTTCAAAATGTTAACAATTACGTGTATAAAAAGACATATTAATAAATGCAATGGCATACATGTTCAAAATGTTAACAATTACGTGTATAAAAAGACATATTAATAAATGCAATGGCATACATGTTCAAAATGTTAACAATTACGTGTATAAAAAGACATATTAATAAATGCAATGGCATACATGTTCAAAATGTTAACAATTACGTGTATAAAAAGACATATTAATAAATGCAATGGCATACATGTTCAAAATGTTAACAATTACATGTATAAAAAGACATACAGTCCAATCCACTTATCTCGACATGCCTTTTCTCGACATTCTGGGTAACTCGACACAATTTTTAAGTCCCAACCTGTTCCTTCTTTAATGCTACTAAATATTTCCCCATAACTCGACACGTTATTCCATTCTTTCCTCTTATATCGACACATTTCTCTCCGACCGCGGCAAAACAAGTGACTAGATCTACTACTGTGCTACCAAAAATGCCCACGCAACTCTCCGCATAACTATAAGGTCGCTTTATTTCTTTTTGCAGTGTTGGCGGGGAGGGGTAGGAGAGGAGTGTGTGGACACAAAGGATGATCCTTGGCTTCAGTACTGGTAATGCGAGTGTGGAGTGCCATGCATACGCGCACAGCAGTAAAAGTAGGCCTGTAGAGTACTACAGACTGAGTAATTTTCTTTCTTCCCGACAAAACATTCGTGTGCCGTTGACACTAGGCCTTGACCTAGATCTCTTGGTTAACTGCCGTACTGTGTGTGTATTGGTATCATCACTTCTTCTGAAGAAACAGTCAGGTCGAGGTTAAAAGGAAAAAAGGAAAGCACTGCGCATATGATTGCTACGGCATTTCGCCGATATCAGCAAATCTTTTCCACGAAACTGCACAACAATGATATTGGAGGAACAGGTGACAATAATAATGCCGACAATTAAAAGAAAAGGGGACATAACTGTGTTATTTGTAGGACATTTCCCATTATGGTGATGTTTGATCCCCCCCCCCCCTTCTTTTCTTTTTCTCTTCCACCACTAATCTGCTATTTCGACTTTCTCTTTACTCGACACAAGTCAAACGGTCCCACTGATGTCGAGATATTAGGATTGCACTGTATTAATAAATGCAATGGCATGCATGTTCAAAATGTTAACATATATAAAAAGACATGTATATAATATAATGCATACATTATATCCTTGGTGAAGGAAAAAAGCATGGTGGCTGTTGTTTGGTTGGTGTTAACTAAAATGTTTGATATAATTTAGCCAAACTAGAACAAAGCATAATCTGGTCAGGCACTCGTTTCCGGCCATACCGTAAGAATGCAAAATGACCTATCTCCACTTGGAATCTTACTGTGTAAGTCCCTATGAAGCTTACACACATGAATTTACACATGTAGGCAGCAGGTATTATATTTAATGCCAAGTTTAATTTCTGGTTGACTGAAGAAATAATGTTCTGCTCCAAGCTCTGAGACCAGAAGTATGCAATCCACACAGCCAAACGACACACTCTTCCTGGATATCTAAACACTAGCTGTGGTAGTGCATTAGGTCTTTTTTTATGGTAAGGCTGACAAAAAGTCATTATTCTTTGAAGGTGCTGGCTGGACAAAAAAATGCCCATTCACTCACCAATCAAAAAAAAAGGCACAGCAATTGTACATGTATTTTGTATACTCCTTGCATTGGCGGCACTGCTGTATCTTTAAACACAACCGTGCAGTTTGCAAAATTTTGAGATTGTGCATGGAGTTTTACAACGAATCCAAGGAAGACAGGGACACTGATGTTAAATCACTATATGCAAATTTGATAGACATTTCATGAAAAGTTACAACAGGAGGAGGGAGTTTACAATGATTAGTGCAGCTACATCAGTAAATGTATTAAAAAATCATTCAGGAAAAATGCATTTATTGAATTCATCTGAATCTTCCTTTCCAACAACCTGTACTGCTTCAAAAACACAATTTTCTCACAGAAATTGCAGCTTTGAACACTGATAGTGATATCGACAGTGAAACTCACAAACTGTGTAAGTCGAAATTCCATTGTTTTGAGAAAACTGCAAAAGACTACTTTGCTGTTCAAATACATGTACAAATGTCACGCGGCCACGTGAAATGAGTCGGATGTCAAATGATGTTTTATTGAGGAAATCCGACTTTAGTGGTAGTGGGTCGAAATGTTCACAGAAACATACATATCATAAAATGAAGGTTTTATGCATCAACTCAACTGTATTTTCCACATTTCCTCGCTCATGAAATACCTGTCAAAGGAATTTGTTTATATACCTCAATATCTTCAAATCTTCACATCCGATTCATTTCACCTTGCCCCGTGACAAATGTACAATCTGAGAACCATTCAAGTTAAACGGTTTGCACGCATGGGTTTCTATTCGTATTTTATTATAGAATATTGATGTAGATGGTGCACAATCATCATGTGGTGTCATTTAGCAAAAAATCAGAGTTGACCTACTTTTGGACTTACACGGTTTGCAAGTTTCATTGTCGATATGCAGTAGGTTTTTGGCTATTTTCTTGTTTGATTGGTGCTTTGGCCACCAGTGATAATCATTTGGACTTCTGGCATGACTGTTGCAAGTTCACCATTAACTCTTTTGGGACATATTCCCGATTTATCGAAGCCTGTGAAAAATGCATTTGGATGTATCGCCGATTTATGGTTGTATTCTACATTCAATTCTCTTTTATTTGACCTAAAACATTTTACTTTACTATCCATACTTTTTTTTCTGTAACCGTTTTTCTGAACCATGCGGTTTTTTTCCCAAAGTGCGAAAAAATTAATTACATCCAGACTTGACCAAAGCCCCTAACACTGACATCCTGAAAGAGTTAAATGGTCACAGAAACCATAAGAACATAAGTTCCAAAACTTGGGTAAATTTAGTGTCAAACCCAAAACATTTTTTTTTCAAACTTTCTTTTCTTTCCCTGTGCTTTTGGTGCCACATCATCATCATAGCTTTATAAAATCTTGCAGGGGACATGCTAGTGGCAAGTATTAGCAAGTATTACATAAATAAAACAGTATGCGTTTAGTGCGGAGACCAAGAAATAATGTAAAAATGTCAAATGGGCCTACTTAATCTCCATAGCAACTATATGCACAGCCCCAGTTGAGTTTAAAGGAAGTGAGAAAGGGGAAAGAGACAGTGATGTGCAGTAAAATTCATCACCAAATGCGGTACATATAATTTCATAAATAAAACAGTATGTGTTTAGCTCAGATAACCAGAAACAAGGTAAAAATGTAGAATGGGTCCACTTATCTCTATGGTGACCATATGCACAGCCCAGGCTGAGTTTAAGGGAAGTGAGAAAGGGAAGAAAGACAGTTGTAATGTGCACCAAAATTCACCATTAGGGATGTTCAGTATTTTTCCTGACACATTGTATTCCATGGATAAGGAATAGGTAGCCCTGTGTAGAGAGCATTCTGGGATATTTGACCATCTACAGAAGGTTGACAAGCAGCATGTTCAATGGGCAAGAAATTAGTTGAGTTTTGGGATTCAGACATTGAAAATCTTGGCTGAAGCTGCTGACAGCTTAGCTGTGCTGTGTGAATATCACTGCTACCAGGACGTCCTGTTTGGGGAACTGATTCACTGAACACTGAGGTTTGCGGTTCCTGATTTCCATAAACAACAACATATGAATTACCATAATCTTGACCATTTGTGGCTTGTCCCTCAGTGCTGTAGTTAATTTCCTGTATTGTTCCTTCATACTGCAAATCTGTCTGTAAATCTGAGCTATTCAGTCCATTCAGAGGTACATTTAATCTCGATGACGACAATTTTTCCACTGTTTTTAAACCAACATGTGTGGAAGATGAGTTTATCTCAAATGCGCTTGTATTTCGTTCTTTTGTCAATAACATATCTGAATCACAAATTTCCACTGGAGTTTTTCCACCATAATGAGATCTCAGTGGAACATCGTGTGACTCTACAATAATGTTTGGCTGCGTGCTTTCATACAGATGATTGGCCTTTCCATTATATAAATGCTGTTGAGGTTCTTGATGATGGAAAGATGAAACATGCCCACACTTCTTTCTTTCGTGCACTTTCATCTTGTGTTTACTGATATCATGCTTGCGCTTGAAACTTTTGCCACATACATTGCATCCAAATGGTCGCTCAGTGCTGTGAGTTCGTTTATGTAAATCTAGTCGTCCTTTCCATGGAAAGCTTTTGTTACAGATATCACATTTGAAGGGCCGTTCTTCTACATGAATCCATTTATGCGAGGCCAGCTGGTTCCGGTCCTTGAATGCTCTACCACATATATCACAAGAATGAGGCTTTTCATCAGAATGGGACTTTTTATGCTCTTTCAGACCACCTTTGATCTTAAATCCTTTCCCACAGACATCACATATGAACGGGTCCCTGTCTATATGTGTCAATTTATGGCTTTTCAAAGTGTACTTATTTTTATAAGCTTTTCCACAAAAATCACATAAATAGGGCGTATCTGGTTTATGAAGCTGTTTATGGACACTCAAGTACCATTTATCTACAAATTTTTTTCCACATCCATCGCACTTGTATTGACTTTCTCTCCGATGGACACATTTGATATGTTGACTGAGGTACGACTTACGTTTGAAGCTGTGTTTGCAAATATCACAAGTGTACGGTTTCTCATCCGTGTGAGTCATAATATGCTCATTCAAAGTTTTTGAGTCAATGCAGGCTTTTGCACAAATGTGACACCTAAAAGGATTCTCAGTGCTGTGTACTCTTTTATGACGCTGAAGATAGTTCTTGCTCCCCAAAATTTTCCCACACACATCACACTTATACTCCGGCTTAACTGGCAAGTGTTTTTCTTGATGTTTCTCCAGGCCTTGCCGACCTTGAAATAACTTTCCACAGCGTTCACACTTAAAAGCCTTCTCTCCGGTGTGCGAAAGATGATGGCGGTCCAATTGGCTCTGAAACTGAAATGTTCGATCACATTTGTTGCATTTAAACTGAAATTTGTAGGAATGTCGTCTCCTGTGTGCTGAGAACTTTGAGGTAGAGCTAAACTGTTTTTGGCAGATGTCACATGATAAATACTTGCTTTTGCCATTCCCGTCACCTGAAAAATTAAAAAATAATTAAAGTATCGCCGTCAACATCTATCATAAAGGTGCAAAAGAGGTGCACACTTTACACTGAATCTGGAAAGTATGACATTTGTTAGTTGCCATGGCTATGGCGGCCACATTGGATTTTGTTATACATGTAATGGTATATTACTTTCTTAATTATTGATATGTTTTAATGAAATTTTTTATGGAAATTCTTGAGTCTGCACTAGAGATCCTCAAAATCAGTCACACTTTGTGATCCTAGTGGACAAAAATTTGACCACTGAAAAAGAATATCTCTTTATATTTTTGTCCTTCAGTTTTTTGCAGGTGTGACTAATTTTGTGTAAGAACTATGGGTTCCACAGAGCTGTACTATGCACAAAAGTAACTCTTTCTTCTTGCTGAGTCATGAAAATGTTACCTGAGTTCGAGCTTTTACTTTGTCTCATTTGTTTTGTAGTGGGAGTATCTTGTACTTCATGTAGTCTCTCATTTCCTTTGAGCTCCACATCTTCACAACCACTGTCCTCATGTCCTGTGTTGTTTTGCAGCCGTTCTGCATTGCTTTTATTGTCAATTTTCTCATCAACTGCCAGTGAGCTCAACTTGCGCTGATTCCAAGATGCAAGGTCAATACAGCTTTCGGTAATTAATGCCACAGTTTGGCTTACAATCTGCTGTACATTTTCAAACCTAAGATTCCTCGGTAGATTTTCTTCCATCCAATCCTTAGCAGTTGATTTGACCTGGTTGTTAAAGAAAAAAAAAAAAATTCAAATAAATTTTTTTAATATCCCCATTAATCTATATGATTGGGAACCTTATACTCCATAGACATGAGCAACTTAGAGCCCTGGGGCCAGATCCGGCCCACCAAGCAATTCTGGCTGACCCATAAGGTTGACTGAAACTGAAAATTACTTTAACCATACATCTATCCCTAGGCTACAAAAAAAATCATTATTATATATCAAAACTTGATCGCACAAATTGAACATGTTTCAAACACTCGAATCATGCTGTGAAAACGGAATTGGTTGATTTTTCTCATTACACTAGATACAACTTGTATCATTTATAAAATAGCTTTAATATGAGGCAAGACTATCTGGTCCTCTGCATCCTCACATTTTTCAGGTCTGGTCTTTGCCATTGAAAGGTTGTCCATGCCTGATGTAAAACATGCAACATTCAAAAGTCACAATGTGTGGAAATGATTTACATTACATAAAAATGTGGGACTACTGCACTATCAACAAATACAGGGCGTGTCGAAAAAGAAATATATTATAATATGTACGTTGACTATTTATTAATACATTGTCAATTAACCGTCCAAGATTTATAATTCACCTTAAAAAGGTCAGATGCGTAATTGTTAACGCATGTGTTGAAACTGATGGCTGTTCAGGGCCTTAGATTGTGGCAAAGCAGATCAATAGAGTTGCAAACAAGACTAAAAGCAATTCATTTGTGTATGTAGTGTTTCCTTTTCTTGAGAATTTGTCGCATCTCTACATGTATACGTTAGAAATGTTCTTAGACACAGAATCTGAAAGATTATAAACAGAAAGAAAAAAAAATCATATCAGTCTCTCCCTAATAAATATAAAATACAGCTGAATGTGAAACAAAAACACAAAATTTTATAACCAAATGTTGTTGAAAAGTATCATAATTTAACATGCAGGCTCTACCTCTCCAACATGCTCATCAACCAGATTGTGCAGAATCTCTCTCTGCTTGAGCAGCTTTTCCATCTGTTTTGCCAAGACACCTTCTTTCTCTTGCACTGGTCTTTTCATTTGGTCTCTGATTAAAAATAAACACACAAAAAAAAAACACATGTCCATACAAGTGCATTTAAACAAAACTGCACCACCTTACCCTTCCACTTTTGCAAAGCCCTACTCACCAAGATCACGCAATCACGGCCTTCTTGAGAGTTTTAACTGCAAGTGAAAGAAACTAGGAGGCAGAGCATTTACACACTGTGCCCCACATATCTGGAACTCACTGCCAAAATCACTGAGAAGCATCTACCGAGTCAAAATTCAAAACTAGTCTAAAGATCCACCTTTTTAAAAAGCACTTTCAGTTGTGAAGTCTTTTTCCTAATCAATTTATTTTCTCAGTTCATTTTATTCTTGCTGTTTTATTGTTTAATTTCTGCCATATGCGCCTATGTTATGGGTGTGTGTGTGTTTATGTGTATGTATGTCCAACATAAGAGTGTATGCAAATAGATTGTGTCTGAGGTTGATAGAGAGAGAGAGAGAGAGAGAGAGAGAGAGAGAGAGAGAAGGAGAGCGAGAGCAGGTGAGTTGCAGATGGAGAGAAAAAGACTTTCTATAAAGTGCCTAGAACAAATTGTTTGGATTGAACGCTATATATAGAAATGATCTTCATTATGGTTATTAATATTAGTATTATATTATACAGACAACAAAGGGAAGACAGCTGGCCTCAAGGTGCGGCACTGCACACTAAGCTATATGGGACAGCAGAGGAACTCAGCAGCACAGCGTCCTTCATAAAGGCTACCAGCCCCCTAATATAAACAGTCTGACTCGAAGAATGCAGAAGAAGAAGAAGTATTGTCAGGACATAAGTGATGATATTTTCAGACGGGAGCCCCTTATCTGTTTTACCTTACATCTAATCTTACTTCATAGATAGGAACCGGAAAATCTTCAGTGGGCTTGCAATCATATTTTTATGAATACGTGATGATACATGAATATTACATAGGCTGAGGATGGATAAACACAGCAACATGGCAGGGTCAGCCATGAGAAGGGGAATTCCCACCTATGATAATGTATCCCTTACAAAATCCAAGTTGGCAGTTAATGCTAGAATTTGAGTGGAAAGACAGGTACTGTACAATGAACTGGATGTGGTGATTAAGTCATTTGCTCAAGAGAAGGAAATAATGCTGTGCATGTAGTTAACCCATAAATATGTCATGTAGGTCCTATTTAGAGGCAGCAGTTTTCTCTAGGCATGATATGTACGCAGAGATGCCGCCCTATAAAAACAAAAACCTGAATCAAGCCAGGAAAAAATCTGGTGAAAAATATCTGAATCAGTGTGAACGCTGACGAAAATCAAAATTATGCCAGACATAAGTCTACATTTTCTTTTTGGTCACACAGGAATAGGCTTAGAAAGAAAACTAAAAACTGCACCATTTTCAGTTCAAGCATATTTTTTTTTATTGGCTATTTGTACTGGCCTTGGCCAAAACTGAAAGAGAGCCTAGCTGCCTATGGAAGCACTGTAGCAAGCTTGGTTTTTTGTTTTGGATCTGTGCTTTTGCCATGAATGTCCCATGGGAGCTGCTTTGATACGCTGGATATTTGATTGTGAAAGTGCATACATAATTCCTCCTGGCACAGTCGCCACCAAATATATCACTTTGCCTCTGGCGAATAGGTCTAGCTAAGTTCTAGGTTTAGAATCACCGCCCATACAAAGAATGTAAACAATGCTACAGCAAGTGAAGAAATTGCTAAACTCTATTTTTAAACTCTTTACAATTCGAACAGAACAGAAGTAGAGTTTGTCAAAGAAAGATTTTCATTATCTCCTCTGATGCACTAAATCTACATCTAAATTCCTTGCTGTCTAGCAACTTTGCCGAGGTTGCTTCCGCCTACTAGACCTTGATCTAGATCTAGATTCTAGATCTAGTACTACAAAAAATGTTATTCCGTGTAGGCCTACCAGCAGTACCACTATGACTATCACAGTAGATCTAGAGAATAGACGTCGATTGATAAAATATGTTAATGTAAAGGCTACAGTCATACAGTCCTCCTTCCCAGTCCAATATAAGGAATACATACTCTTCTTTTTCATTCTCAAGACTATCGGTTGCCACGGAGCTGTCAACAAAATCATAATAGGAAACCCTATTTCGTTTTCTCAAGCTCCTTCGAGCCATGTTTGGCCAGGGTGCAGAGTTGTGAGCCAGTCGACTGCAGTTGAATTCCACGATAATGTTAAAAACATGACTCTGGTTTTTCCTCACAAAACAAACAATACGGGTTGTGCGGAGAATAAGAATAAAAAGCTGGCACGGTTCCGTTTACCCAAAGCATAACAGCTACTCGAATTGAATGATTCTGAGTGCACTTGAGGTCAAGATAAAATAAGAATCATTTCACTATCCCATGGTGAAAATTCATTTTTATTTATAGGCCTCACATTATGTCACTCGTGGGGGGGGGGGGGGTGTGAACGTAGCATCAATGTAGATGTACAATATTGCTTCATTATGTGTGATTTTTTTTTTTTTTTTTCGTTTGCTTCGGCCCCCGTGTTGGGCATCAATCCTCCCATGTGGTCTGAGGCACCAAAAAATAAAGGGGTGGGGGGGGGGTGAAAAAGAGAAAGTAGGTTACTGGTGCGAGTGGAAATTCTTTAGCCTCTTCTAGGTGCGCAGAGAGGATGCTGGTGGCCAGCGGCTGGCAAGCAGACAAATTTGCCGGATTGGTCAATGAATTCTTGCCTGCCGTTGGTTCTGTGCAAAATGGTGCCCGTGGTGTGTGGCTGCACTGCTAGATGCTGTTTTTCCTACTCTACACATTTTAATAATTTATTTAATCGAGACAAGTTAAAACAAGAGATCGGCAGCACTCAAGGCTCTTAGTGGTTGGTAATCTCATCAAGAAACGAAAGTCGGAGACAGCGCAGATTTGCATTATTGTATACGTTTCAGTATGCACAAAATATGACCGCAGGAGGGCTACGAAAAGAAAAAAGAGAGCTAGAGAAAAAGAGGATATGTTACAAAAATTTCTCTAAAGGCAAGGTCAAACTATAATTTGAACAGACTGAAATACATTGCATGCCCAGTTATTCTACATTCCCAGGAAAAATCCCCCGTCAGTCACTATTTTGGCGTAGGTGTGTATTATTGTCATAGCATTCAAGTATTGGATTTGAGCGACTAAGGTTAGAATTTCAGTTTTAAGGTCCATTCCCCTCTCAAACGGAAATCTTTCTCTGATTAGAGCAAATTAAGGAGGCGTTCCAATGGGTGTCACTGAACAAGGATATTACGAGGACAAGACTAGTAGGCCTACGATTAACCGATGCAAGGTATGAGACGTCCAAAGTTTGGATTCTGGGTCCAGTCTATCTAATGTCTCCCGTCATTTATAATTAGAATCAGTCTAATTATAATGGTTGTCCAAGAGCAGTCCAAACAGCTCTGATGCAGCCTCATTATATTGAAAAGACATAATCGGCCTGCTCCCCATCAACAGTCTTAACTCGAGAAAAAAGAAAAGTGCATTTATACCTTCTTTAAGATTCTTTGAGGGAGTGTTAAAATGTCCATGTCTTGTCTTCCAAGAGACAGGTTTAAACCACTGTCATTAATGATAAGAGAGAAAATCATATCCCCCCCCCTCCCCAGCCCACCCCTCAAATAACGGGAAAAAAAAAAGTTAAACAAAGCATGGCCAAACTTCTGCAACACCGGGGAACATAGAAACGCTCACTTTAAGTTTAAGATAACACACTTATTTGCAAAGTGATTACTGCTCGAAAAATTTTAAGGAAAAAAAAAAGTGGCACGGGGACTCCAGCACACATTACCCTACTTAGCTACACTAGGTGTGCCGTTTGAATATGTGGTTGCGAGAGCACTTTTCCCATGACATGGACGATCCTAAGTCTAATACTACAGTACCAGTTGCCCCTTAAGATCTAAGGAAGTGGGTTCTAATCCGTATGTTTTGTCCGGCCTACCCCCGACCAAACTCCACCCCAACTCTCAGTTCCTCAGTAGCGCCTTAAGGGAGGAAATCTCGCCAGACCCTAAGCTTTACAGACTGGTTGGGCATGACCAGCCGTGCGAGTATCTTGGTCGACCGCCGACCTCGACGCTACATGGAAGCAGGAGCCAGTGACCACCCGAGTTTCCCCAAAGTGGCTGTTCTGTACTATAAATAAATTTTGGGTTTTCTTACATGACACAGAAGCCAGGGGACAAGGTGGTCTAGAGGCAAGGTACTCGCCTCTCATGCCAAGGGTCCCGGGTTCTAAACCCGGGCAGTGCAGGCATGTTGGAAATTGGATTTTTCTCATATTTTCAAGTCCCTGGTCCTATTGGGGGGTAGGATCGAGTACCTAGTCTTCTCGGATAAGGACGAAAAAATTCGGAGGGCCCGTGTGCACGTTGCAGATACCTTGGCAGTTGGAAATCGTAAAGAGCAGGCCGAAAGGCCGCTGCCCGGGCAAAATTGAAAATTGAAATTAATAGATTAAACTTGATCCGTATCATCCCCCCTCCCCCACCAGCAACAACAAAATTTATTATTATTCATTATTAAATATAATTGTTATTAATAAATATTCAAATATTATTTGAGTTGTGTGTTGTGAACTGATGTGAGTTGTGAAGTGCTGTGAGTTGTGAACTGTTGTGAGTTGTGAACTGCGCCTAACAGGCTGCGTTACAATTTGCTCTGAGATAGAGACAGAGAGTGAGCGAGACAGGGAGAGAGAAAGAAGCAGTGCAGTGTGTTGAGCGCTTCGCAGGCAGCTCCATTCTGCTCTGTGGTTGACATGTTGTTTCTGTAAAGCGCATAGGGCATTTTAAATGGATATGCGCTATATAAATGCTACGCATTATTATTATTATTATTATTTAGAGCATATTGTGAAACGAGAAGACTGCGAAATGTTCTCGGCATCCATCAAATCTATTTTATAAAAAAATCACTACTCATGTGAGACGGATTTAAATGAAATTTTGAAGGTGCCTGCCTTTCAACCTGCAGAAAGTTCTTTTATAAATTTGAAGACTTGAAATGGTGAGGGAGTATTTTCTTTGCGTTTGCTTCCGTTGCTGATTTCATCCAGATCCTTTATTTTTCACAAAATTTTTCACAAATACAGAAGCCCATGATGCTATCACTTCCTGCCTAAGCTAGAACATCCATGCTGACTCGAAACTGCATAAATGCAGCCTTGAAATCCAAGTGGAAACAAAGTCACCCAAGCCATGTAACAGACGATGTGATACACTTGCTCTGCAGAAAGGAGCAAACTATCATTTTTAGGCTGAGAACTGGACATAACAGACTCCGGCAGCACCTTTACAAAAAATTCAGGGTTGGAGAAACTGAGACATGCCCATGTGGAAACTGCCCAGAGAATGCAGAACATGTCCTCCAACAATGCCCCCATACAGACAACAGAGGGAAAACAGCTGGCCCCGAGGTGCGGCACTACACACCAAGCTATATGGGACAGCAGAGGAACTCAGGAGCACAGCATCCTTCATAAAGGCTACCGGCCTCCTGATATAAATAGAACGCAGAAGAAGAAGAAGAACTCACCAATTCAAACCATGCCCATCATCAATTGTCTACACAATAGACCACTTCCCCCTCAGGTGGTTGTGTACGGAAAAGACATGTATGTATGTATGATTGCATAGGTAAGGGTGGGACTGAACGTAGGTGGGTTCTACGCGCAGTTGTTGAAATTATGTAGTACAATTCTTCTCACCTGGAGCGCCTAGTGGCTCGGTGACAGAAATTGGTGGCCTTTCTGTGGGTACCCTAACAAAGTCACCGAGCAGAACTTGTTTATTTTGAAAGAGAACAATTTTTTTAAAAATTTGAATCATGTCAAAGACATGATACATGTACACAAAAATGTTTAAAGTGAGCACCTGGTCAGCTCAGTTTCACTCTGCACAATTCCATGTGGTGCAGTGTGTGGTACGGTGTGCAGAAAAAAAGTACAAATGAAACCTACCAGGCGTAATGCACCGATATTCTACGCTGCCTTCATGTGAAGCATAGGCGTTCTAGGTGGTAACCCGAAGCCCCAACCTATAGTCGCCAACTTAATAGGTGGCCTTTCTGGGGTTACCCTCAGACAGGCCACTCAAGTTAACAAATTATTTTTTAAGCCTGGCACTTATAATTTACTAACTACATGTATCGTGACATTGCCTTCTCCCTCCTGAACTATGTAAAGGTTCCACGTACTATGATATTAGTTTTCTTAGCACACCTATGGAAAGAGATTTGATTTCCAGCTCGTAGAGTACTTACATGTACTGAAAAGCGGTTTAATCAAAGCAAGTCAATCTCTCTCTAATTACCCCACCAAATAAAGACACCGACCAACAACAAAGTTGGTCATTTTCTCCCAGTTTTCCCTGACGAAAAACCTACCGACAGACGCCCTTATGCAGCATGCCCTAATATTACATTGGAATTCAGCATTACAGACAGTTTCTCAAAAATACAGATGGCCCCTTTCTTATCACTTCACATGTTGACAACAACCAGCATCAAAGTAAAAGTTTCCCCAAGATTTTTCCCAGTTTGTACTTCAGGCCTTTAGTACTATTACATGAGTATGACTAATACTTACCAATAGTTGTATTGTAATAAACGTAATCGGACGATACCATTTTGTTAGACATAGTAGGGATGACTGGATAGTTAAACAAGCAAAAATAGTGTTGAAAAAAAAGTGAAAAAAACAAAAAAAAAACAGTCACAGCAACCGAATAAACAAAACACAATATAATGACTTCCCGCAGGACCCGATTTGCAAAATGTAGATCCTACATCAGTCCGACATTAGCGCAATGCTGTAACCAGTGGACCTATGCAGGAACGACGTCATCGTATATGCAAACTTAAGTCGGATTTCCGGAGGGTTGCTGGTTGGGAATGTATTTAACATGAAATAGGCGTTGTTTGATTATTACATGAGGAATAATTATAATTTGAGCTTTCGGGGGTAAAAAACATGCATACTGCCATCACAGGACAACAGCGACCTGCATCATTCTGAAACTTAGGCTAAGCAATACGACCCAGTGTTTGCAATGCTTACCTTGTTTCAAAATCGGTATAATCCTATTTTAGCGTCCAATATTCAAAATCTCAAATAATCGTAGGCTACTTGGTATAATTTAGATAGGGAAGGAGTTCCGTACTCGAGCGCCAAAGACCAGAAACTAACACAACTACCCCAGCCCCTTTTCGCCTGAGTAGTCAATCTGACTACCGCCCATTGATACAAACTGACTAGACCCTCACGCCCCCAGGTCCATCTGACCATTCCATGTGTTGTGAGTTTAAATTGATAAAACTAACAAAATTAATAAGTACCGAAAAAATATATAGGACAGATTCGATAAATTCGACCGATTACGATAAATCCGAATTTTGAATATTGGACGCTTAGAATCTAATCCATACGCATATTCTAGTTACCATTAAATCAAAATTGTCTTGCTCGATAACATTTTACACTGATAATATTCGTGCCCATATATGCAGAGCGTCGTTTTCGTTTCAGAAGCTAATTGCGGCCGCTTTTTTTATATAAATAGTAAAATGCAAATTAAACAGCAATGCTGGGTGATCAAATCAGGGGATAACGAAATAAATTCTTTTATTATTGTTTCATGTCCATCCAACGTAGATTCCCGGAAGGGCGGTTTTACTGCATCAAACTGAACGATGAGAGAGGGCACCCACAGCAAGATGCCCAAAAAAGAGCCAATATCTTAAATACTCAATTTTGTAAGGTCTTTTCCGACCCAGGGGGAGTCTTCTCGGGAGAGCTGAGTGATGCCAAAATGCCGGATATGGATGAAATATTTGTCACAGAAAATGGAGTACTGAAACTTTTGGAAAACCTTAACGAAAATAAAGCTACAGGGCCTGATGGAATTCCCGCCAAATTACTGAAACTCTGTGCCAAGGAAATTGCCCCTGTTTACACTTTGTTATTTAGAGCTTCAATTGAACAAGGAAAAATACCGGAAGACTGGAAAAAAGCAAATGTAGTACCCATTTTTAAGAAAGGAAATAGAGCTAGTCCTGAAAATTATAGACCAGTCTCCCTGACATCAATATCTTGTAAACTTTTAGAGCATATCTTGCACACCAGCATCATGAAGCATCTCGAGAAACACTCAGTTTTAACACATGTACAGCATGGTTTTAGAAAACACAGGTCGTGTGAGTCCCAGCTGGTCACAACTTGCAATGATTTTGTTAATAACCTGAATAACAACAGGCAGACTGATACCATCTTATTAGATTTCAGTAAAGCCTTCGATAAAGTGCACCATGCTAGTCTCTTGACTAAACTAAACCATTATGGAGTTAGAAACAGTACTTTGAAGTGGATTAAGTCTTTCTTAGAAAACAGAACACAGATAGTCGTCGTTGACGGAAAGTCATCCAATCCTGCAGCTGTTCTCTCGGGAGTACCCCAGGGTACTGTAATGGGCCCCTTACTATTCCTAGTTTATATTAACGATATGCCAAGTAAGATCTCTCCAGGCACTAAATTACGACTGTTTGCTGATGATAGCCTCCTCTATAGAACAATAAACTCAAAAGAAGATACGGAAATTTTACAGAAAGATCTAGACAGTCTACAAAAATGGGAGAGGGACTGGCGTATGGAATTCCACCCCAATAAATGCCAAGTCCTGAGAATTTCAAATAAAAAACACAACATCACCTCAGACTACTTTATACACGACGAAAAATTGAGCGAAACACATGAGGCTAAATATTTGGGAGTTACATTGGACAGAAAACTTACATGGAACCAACATAATAACACATGTAACAAAGCAAACGGTATACTAGCATTTCTAAAAAGGAACATCTCTAACTGCGATAGGACAGTAAAAGAAAAATGCTATAACACCTTTGTTAGGCCCTCCCTAGAGTATGGCTGCAGTGTCTGGGACCCCCACTGTCGAATAAACATAGACCAACTGGAAAGGGTCCAGAGGAGAGCTGCCCGCTTTGTGACAAATGACTATACTAGAAGTAGTAGTGTAAATAAAATGATGAGAGAGCTCGAGTGGACACCATTAAAAGAGAGGAGAGCAAAAAACAAAGTAAAAATATTTTATAAAGGCAGGGAAGGAAATATCCATATCCCACTGAACCACCTTACCATTAATAATACCAGAGGCAACAGAAGGAATAATATAAAATATAACATCCCAAGCTCACGGGTTAACAGCCATCTTTATTCTTTTTTAAATAGTAAAATGCAAATTAAACAGCAATGCTGGGTGATCAAATCAGGGGATAACGAAATAAATTCTTTTATTATTGTTTCATGTCCATCAAACGTAGATTCCCGGAAGGGCGGTTTTACTGCATCAAACTGAACGATGAGAGAGGGCACCCACAGCAAGATGCCATCAGGATGTGGAACAACCTCCCGGCAGAAGTCCAAACACTATCGTCTGCAACGACTTTCGACAATGAATTTAAGAACATTATTATCCGTTGCAGCTACCATTGTAACTAAAGTGCGGGTTGTATTTCTGTGCACAATCTGGAAACCAAGAGATATTTATACCAGAGTTACATATACAAAAGAGTTTATACAACTAATTTATTTTTAAATGGTCTTAATATCTATGTAAGGTTTTACCCTGCTTTTAGCCTCGGAGGAGCGACATTGAGTCGCATACTATAGTGCGGTTGGGGAATCGTCTTATAGACGGACCAACTACAGAAGAAGAAGAAGAAGAAGAAGAAGAAGAAACTGACGTCGGTGCGATGTAGTAACCAGCGGATCTACGTAGGAACGATACTATTCCTATATGCAAACTTGACGTCAGTCCCACGCCCCGGATATCCTTAAGGTTGCTAGTTGGGGAAGGATTGACATGAACGAAGCTGGAAATCCAGTAGCATAAACCAACAACAAAGAAAAGGTTAGATTTGATTATGTTGTTAATATATTTCCTTTGACCTTTCAGATGAAGCGTGCACAAAATCACAACTAATCCACTCAAATAAGTCGACACTATTAAATATTATAACATTATGTATTTGACGAGATTTCGGGGAGGGTGGGATGGGGATGAATGACGTCTTCCACTTAAACAAGTTAATTGGCCTATTGTTAAAATTAGAGTGCTCCCCCGGCCCCCTTTTCAAACAAAAAAAAAACAACATATTCCAATATTTCTTTAAAAAAAAAACAAAAAAAACTCGAGTTATCATTGTTCTGTCTCTTCCTATAAAAGTAATAAATAACTTGTAATGGTAATCAGTTAATAAGCTCTCACTATAATTATCATGCTGGAAAAAACTCACCCTTGATCGTAGCAAAAGCTGTCAGATCTCCAACTCCCAAACACCTGGAAAGGGTTTGTTAATGCATTTAGTGTACATCCACGAGCCCATAAGCTAGAAATCTTTGAATCAGATACTTGCCTTCATCTGTATAATTTATATTAGAGCAGAAACAAGTTTAACTTCTTCAGAAATTCACAAAAAGCACGCATAAAACTTTATTTCCCGTGGTTTTGAAGAATAGGGTTGGCGGTGAAGAGCACGTTTGCATTGTCATTTCATGGGAAAAAAAACACCTTAAATATTTGACCCATTTCGGGGAGCGCAAAAACAGGACGTCTGATGGCCCATTCCATGTGATGTGTGTTACAAATGAATACTGAGTTTTCGCCTTGCTATCTTCCAGAACAAATCATTAAATGAGATATTTATCATTTAAATCTTTTCGATGATAAAAAAAAAGGCAACTCTACAAGTTTTTACCTTTAATTAAAAAACTTAAAAGTAAGATCTAAGTCAATATGGAGCTTAACATGGTGTTACGATCATGGAACGTGGTTCTATAGTTTAAGTAACATTTTCAGGAATTTCTGTGAATGTAATCAAAGAATTTCGCCAAAATTTTTATGCTCTACTTGTAATTGACTGCTATGAAATTCTGTGTCTCATAATTCTTACATTTTTAGACGATCTGGGGGAAAAAAAATACCATGACGCATATTACATTTTTTTATGACGTGTTACATCTTTAACTTTCAAGTGCCATTTTTTTTTTTGGTTAGGAATAAGAATAAGTTTTGGATTTAAGCTTGAATGTTTAACAATTTACAGTAACAAATTATGTTTGTTTGTAATTGGTTGTGATCTGTCTGAAATATTTATTGCTAGAGAAAAACTTTATCATGCAAAGTGTGATATGTGTGTTACTCAAAATCAATAATGTCTATTGGATTCTTTGTAGTCAAAACCTAAGTCAGAAATAAAATTGTCAAAATGTCAATGCAATATAAGAAGGGACAAACAATTGATCACATCAGTTACTTGTTGTTACACACAAATTGCAAATTGTATTGAATATTTTTGTTTCTGCAGTATGGAATATTGTTCTTAGAAAACATGTGGTCAAATTATGAAATCCAGTTTGTTTTCTTCCCCAGAAGACATTTCCTTGCCAACAAAGCATTTTAGAAGTTATACCAAAGATTTTTTATTTGATATTTCAAATTCCGTATTTCCTCTTACTGGTGGATATTTCATGGAATGGGCCTGATGCAGAGTGAGTCGCTGAATGTCTCCGTGCTCGTGAGTATTGGGGAAGGTGTGTACTGGTGAGTTCATTGAGAGTGAGTGAGTGAATGAAGGTTATAAATGAGTGAGAAATGTCTGATGGACTGACGAAAGCAGGTCAGATCATGGCTTGCTTGACAAAATAAATTGTAAAAACAAACAAAGAAACAAACAAAACAGAGTAATTATTCAGTTTGGTGTCCGTGTTGTAAAACTCAGTTTATATTTTAGGTTGAGAATTTACCCAGCGCCGCCCCCCCCCCCTTCCGAAATAATCCCATGTACATTTTGTATAGGATTTTCGTAAGTTTGGTAGATTAATGTAAGGGCGGATTAACTTTATCAAACCGACGTCGGTGCGATGTCGTAACCAGCAGGTCTATGTAGGAATGAAGTCATTCCTATTAACAAGTTTTTGTCGTCAACTCTCCGTGTGAGACTGATAAAGGATTGCTGATTGTATAAAGTCGATCAAGAGCGTATGAGAATGAGAGGACAATGCCTTTACACAATGCCCACAAAACTCCAAGTAGATTTTTAGATGAGCCAAATTCCGAAGGCCACAGCTGTGCTCCAATGTACTCTTTAATTTCCATAGTTAACAATGGCTGACTCAACAATTTAGACAACATAGTTAAACTCACTGTAATATTATCCTCTGGTTTCCTCTAGCAGTAGGGCAGGGAGAGGGGACGAGGCAGTTGCGGTACCATCTTTGTTCCTCTGCAAATTCGATCGGTACCATCTTTACCACACTGAATGAATGAATGCCTCCAAAATTAGATAATAAAAGGGTGCATGATTTTGTATACCTCCGCAACCCAAGCCGTTCTATATCATTACTGATTATGTCTGACACGGTAATTCACCATATACATTGTACTTTTAATTGCATGTTATTGTGGAAGGGACAAGTTATACATAACAAAAGGTTAAATGGGTGATGTATCTGAAGTAAATATACTTGTTTACGCAATGCCTGCAAAATTCCCAAGTGCATTTTTAGATGAGTCAAATTCCGAAGGCCACAGCTGTGCTCCAATGTACTCTTTAGTTTCCATAGTTAAAAACGGCTGACTCAACAATTTAGACAACATTTTTAAACTCACTGTAATTTTATCCTCTAGTTTCCTCTAGCAGTAGGGCAGGGGGAGGGGACAAGGCAATTACAGTACCACTTTTGTCCCCCTATAGTGTAAATGCGGCCTCTTTCTTTACCATACTGAAATGCCTCCAAATTTAAGTAATAAAAGGGTGCATGATTTTGTATGCCCCCTCTACCCAATTCTGATACATCTGCCAAGCCGTTCTATATCATTATTACTGATTATTTCTGACCACCTTTCTCAGATTTTGGAGGCACACCGTTTAGCCTGTAAATAGATAGTACACCACTATCGAATTTACACTTCTTTTCTTTTTATCATCTTTATTATATTGTCAATATCATTTCCCTCTCGACTTTGTAGCCACTTCATCATTAAGAACATTTAAGTTAATGGATCTTGTCAAAACATGCCCTATAGTATCAAATTTCTCATCTTGTACTTTTTTGTACATTGCTCTCTTCTGGCTTCTTCTAAGTCTTGCTACTCTTTTTCTTCCTTCATAGACAAATTCTTTGATAATTTGAGTTATTTTTGTATTTGTATGGACATTTTTCGTAGATCATATTTACAGACAATGCAGTGTGCGTTGGTCTGTCATTTTTGGCTAGACCTGGCCATGCAGTGTGCATTAAGATATGTCGATGCACTTTAAGATGTACAATTTAATACCAAAAAATAAACGAATATATTGAATGATTGATTTATGACTGAACTTTATGTGTGCTCCACTATTGATACACACAGTAGTCAAGCAATACCAGATGTTTCACACACATTAGAATTCATTATTTTTTTGAAAATGAACTCCAAATTTCTCTTCTCTCATTCAAACAGGCTTCTTGTGGACAAAGACACACCTGAAGAATTATATGGAAAACCATAAGAATTGAAAGTGTTTTCAAAGCAGACTTTATTTTCAGAATTATGTGTCAGACTGGAGCAGAAAGGCTTTTTATTGCTCATTTGCTGCAGTTATAATGAGAGCTGTCTTAATGCATGGACACATTGGGCAGTTGACTGGGGGCCCCAATGGTTTAGGAGGCCCCATGCATTCAAATATATACTGGTTTTTGAAACGGGAAAGAAAATTCTTCTTTGCCCAGAAACCCGTAACGATGTTAAGACAGCCCTAGTTATAACAAATATGTAAGAGTGAATATACTAAGGGAAAACATGTGGAGATATTACAAAAACAATGAAAAAATAACAGTATGATAAGAGGAAAACTTCTTTGTCCACATTTTTTCTTTGCTCATGAAACAAGTTTTCATTAAGGTTATAAAATACAATGCTCTGTGGATCAGTGGGTGGTGGATGGGTGGATGGGTGGAGTGGATGGATGGATGGATGAATGGATGGAATGATGAATGGATGTATAGAAGGATGGATGGATGGATGAAGAAATATATATAGAGAGATAATACAGTGTATGTATATGTGTCTTTAAATCTTTTTTCTTCATAGTTTGCTGGTAACTGATCTTACCCTACATGTCTATCTTCATTTTTTGTTTCTTAACCCTTTCCTGCCTAAAGCTGGGAAAAAAATATAAGTCCAATGCATCCCCATTTCTCATGCCAGAATGCCTAAACAAAGGGAACTAACTCCAATTCCTGAAGAGTGATATTTTTAAAGAAATATTTGTGCATGTAATTATTATCCAGTGTTGATGAAAATGGTACCAAAATGTAGATATGTGAAGGCCCTTTCAGGAAATATTATATATACATGTCTATGAGTTGAATTGAAATTTATTGCAATAAAATAAAGTTGAAACTCAAACTGTACCATTTTGTTCATTTTTTTCTGCATGTCATCCCAAAATGTCGTCGTTTTGAGTCCTCGTGATATTTGCTGTAACAGCTATTACCTTGTATATGAATGTTATAAAGGAAGCAACCAGTGCATTTGATGTGGAAAGACATCAACAGCTGTTCAACATTGCTTGCCCTTCCGATGTTCTGTGATTTCAAAACTTCACTGAAAAAAAGTTCACACGCTAGAAGCAGTCGGTTTTTATTTTTAAATGAAGAGCGGACATTTCGTTTCCAACATGTCTATAGCCCTAAATCAGGCTGCCAGTGAGATCAGGTTGCAAAGAGACTTTATAAATAGCACTCTGATATTAGACATATTTGGGTGCATTAGGCTGATATGAGTACGGTCAGATAGTCGCATTAGACAGATGCAAGTGTGGCGCATTGGGCTGAATTAGGTAGGTGTCATGATTCAGATGTTGTTAAAACTCACGCAGAGAGTGAGTTGTTGTTGTTTTACCAGGGCCATGAGAAATTGGCTGGTGGCCTTGAACGGTCCTCGCCAAATTATAGTTGGTGAGTAAATAAATGTAAAGTTAAACTTAGAGTCACGCTTGTCGGTTTTAATGTTCGTGATTAATAAGTAATGGAGTAGGGGTGAAACAAGGTGGGGCTAGTTGACATTGTTAAGTATGACTAGACAAGTTTTTGCACGTTAACTGGCTGGTAGAATAGTGCAGACGTATTACTACAATTAAAATGGTGGGAGGTTTCGACCTATGAGATAGCTGAACTAATTGGGCCAGCGGACTAGCACGCTGGGTAGTTAGATAGTATAAGACATCGTGTAACGTTCAGATTTAGTGAATACAGACGAGCAGAAGCATCGTGTCGTGAAGTATCTCCGGTTGACCAGTACCTGAACTGTGTGCTTTGAAGACAAGAAGTCCTTGCTAACGGACTGACTGAGCTCTAGAAAGAAAGGTCTGAGTGGGCTGACCTTTGAAAGCCCACGCTGCGCTATATTGATGTTCGCGCCTACCAGTAGGCGTGAGCAATGGTAATATATCTTATTTGTTCAAGCATAATAGAGATCGGAGATAGAGAGAGAACTACAGCCTCATAGGAAGACTAAGGAAACCCCAGCTGGCACTCGACCACGAGTGTCCTGTATCATAGATCTATTGCCATAGTATGATTGGAATAATATAGCACATTGTTGATGAATTGAATAGTGATTGTGCATAAAATATAGTCTTTTGGCAACTGCTTAAATTACCTACAAGCCGAAGAGTGCTTCTGTAGGCTTTGAACGTACTGGGCTCTCCTAACATTTAAGCCCATATGATTTATGGAGAGTTTGCCTGGCGACTGGCCAGTGGCGACTCAACTGTCACTTTAAATTGATATCTAGTTTCGTATAATATACCTATTTGCTATTGATTGCAGTACCTCCATAGTTACATGAATATCATTGGTTAAGTTATTAATTAGAGTTTTTTTGGTTTGAATATATACCCCTATTGTCTTTTGTTTTGTTATTAATATTTATGTAAACTATGGCCTGACCGGCCTGACATATATACGCTCTAGTTATTTAATACTTTTCTTGTGGGGTTGTGTCTGAGTGTGAGTTAGCTGCCTCTCGTGCAGTCGTAACATCCCCAAGACCCTAACTCTGCTCGTGACAGTAGGAATGGGTTAATTTTCTATTTGTCTAACATCATGAAGGCTACTCCAATTCATAATACAGGTTGCTGTAATTTACATATATACAGGACACTTAATTAATAGAATATTATTAAAGGCTGCAGCATTCAATACAATGTAACGACATTACAGACATGTTGTTACAATTTTAAGTAGGTACAAAAAACATGCAAAAGGCAAACAAGACATTCAAATTTCATTGTTTGGTTCTACATAAAAAAAAATTACTTTTCGTACTGAAGAAATGGCCACAGAATGAACATAAATCATACTTGAAACATACATCAATAACAGACACACAAAAATATTATGATTGAGGAAATTACTATTTGGAAATTACTAAGAGCTCAACTATTGACTATGAATTATGAAAATGTAGACATTTTTTGTGTCTTAACACACTGTAACTCAGAAGCCCAGCACTGGAAAAGATTAATGCACGTATAAACAGAAACAGAAACCGACAGTCCAAGAGTTTTGCCACTGCTTGCCACTCTTGACTCCATTTCCTGAGTGAGATTTCCTTTGGATGAAGAAGTGCTGATGTCATCACCTCGGGTTCCTGGATGTTCTCCTTAATGTGATCGCTTTCGCTGTCTTTGAGGGAGGCTTGGTCAGGGCCAGACCATGTATCTGCCTCTGGTGCTGAATGGGGAGTGGATGGGTGTCAGAAGTTACTGTAATATCTCTTGCACAGACCAAACAATACATCCCATGGGAGCCAAAAACACAGCTGTAAAGGACATGGAAAATATTTGCTTGAAACCTGATGAAGAGAAGCTCGATCTCTACTTCCGACTGCCCCTTGACAGCCCTTTCAAGAGCTGAAAAAAAGCCCTACTTAGAGCTGCAGAAGAATAAGGCCCAATCAAAATGTGGCAAGAAGAAAAAGTTATACTGAGCAAAACCTCACATAAGAACTAACACAGAAACAATACAATAAAACACAAAGAAAAAGGAAAGACAAATCAAACTTTCATCTACTGACCTTCTTCAGGAAAATAAATGCAAAAGGATAGAAAATTAAAGAAATGAATAAATCATAGAATGTTTCACAAATGCGGATAATTATCCTCTGCAAATTCCAGAAATGGAGTCTTAGAACACAGCCCACAAGTCAATGTCAAGAATAAAGCAGCATGAAAAACAAGGAGCAAATCAAGATAAAGAAAAAAAAGAACAAAAACCAAAACAAAGAAGGCTGTTGTTCGGGCTTGCCTGGTTTTTTCCATTCTAAGCCATTGCTGAACAGTGAAAACAACAACTCAGTATTTGGTTTTGTACTTGGAATATGCGCCCCTAACATTAGCAACATTCCACAAGGAAAGCAAGGTGCAGATGCCCAGGGTAATGAAACTCCTAAAAGAAAGATCTCCATATGTCGCAATCTTAGTTCTTGTTTCTTTCTCCAATTCTGAAAAACTGGAGATCTAGTAGGATGTAGAAGAAGATATAACAAATGCACACTTTGACACGTTTTTAAAATGTGTTGTGGCACTCATCAAGCTGTTTCACAGTTCCGATTTATTCTAACACCTTATCATAATACAAAAGCCACAAAAGTTTAACGTAAAATTTCTCAGACGTGCAAAAAGGAGAGCTGGAGCAAACAAGAACTAAGGTTGCGATTTGAGGGAATCTCTCACACAGAATATTTAAAGTATTCTATGAATGATGATTTTTGGTCAAACTGGAGTTTACAACTTCAACACTGCATTTGTAAATGATGTAAGCCAAGTTTGGAAACGTGTTGATTGTTGTCATGTCATGCATTTATAATGTCGCTTGTCATCCCCTCTTCATGGCTGTGAGTTTGATTTACTCAAATACTCATCAATCCATTAGAAAACTAGTCTGAATATTAATTGGCAAATGAAATAATATATCCGAATATTTCATAGGTATGTTACTGAATACAAAGTGCAGCTAACATATAAGTAGATCCAGAGTACAGTGCACACCTGATATATCGACGTGCAAGGGTCCAGACATTTTGTGTCGATATAAGAGAAAGTCGATATAAGAGAAACCTCTTTAAGATGGTGTTCTTTCGTTGCAAAAATGGGTTACTACAATAATAGCAAGTAATAGTGCTGTATTTTGACATAAGGGGAAGCAACCATGCCACGATCGAAATATTGATGGTTATATCCCTTGGTCAGAAAAAATCGATAAAATAAGCACCCGTTCTGTTATCTTTTAAACTGTTTGTTATGGTTGTTTGGTCCTTAAAAGGACCGTTTGGGCGTTTACAATTGTCAGTTTTGTTTAGCCCTGCCCGTCAAGCTTTGCGGAATCCCATATTTCGCGGCTATCTCTTTCTTCGTGCTCTGTTTCTTGTCTATCTCAGCAATAAGTTGCAGCTTAGTTTCAATGCTGAGTGTCTTGCGTGTTTCCTTTTGTTCCGACATCGTCGTGAAGTTGCAGCCGAAGTTTAACTTTAATAAGGAATTCAGTGATTCGGTAGATCTTGTGAGAATACACACGGCAGGGATTAGGCTATTACTGGTACAAGTGATTCCTGGCGGTCGTATGAAACACAAGACCAGTTCGCTGCACAAGTCAGACTAGATCTAGACAGCGCGTGGTTGGATGCGTAAACGCGTCAGTATCACACACACACAACGCCTCCCCTTCCCCCCGCTGACCGCAGTCCAAACTAGACACAGGCCTCTTTGTTTCCCTTTCAGTTTCAGCGGCGCCACCGGGTTACATATGGTTTCGTAAGTCTATTGTGCCGACCACTCCTCTGCTTACCTGAGCACCCAGCGTTTGACTTTGACACACAAAAGGCACGCGGCTCGCCTCTTATAATAGATTCGAGCGAGCGGGGAGGGACGAAGCGATTTCTTGTGCACAAAAATAGTGCTGTGTGGCTTAGCAAGTTTGATGGACATGTCGATATAAGAGAAGTCACTGGGAGAGGATGTCGATATAGAAGAATCTATTTACTAAAACAAATAAAGAGGAAAGAAATCCGGACTTTGTAAATCATGTCGATAAAAGAGAAATGTCTATATAAGCGATGTCGATATAAGTGGTGTGCACTGTATTTCAATTCAACCTTTAAATAAGTCAAAGTCTTCATATTTACAGCTGGCTTTGGTAATTCAGATTTCCCACACATTTTCATGGATCAGTCATCTTTGTCATAACAATGGTCACACCACACCAATACGCTGTTTTTTAGAAATATTTTTTGCAGTCGGGATAGGATTAGGTTTTGGTAACACTGCTTAGGAAATAGCCTAGCACTGACCCAGCCAGCATCCCTATGTCAATCTGACATAGATTTGAATAGGATTTCTGCAGGGTTGGTAGGATTACCATAAGGGCTGGTTCCCTACATCAAACTGATGTTGGCACAATGTCAGCACAATGTCGCAACCAGCAGATCTACAAGGAATGATGTCATTTCTGTGTGCCAACTTGATATCAATCCCACAAGTCAGATTTTCATAGGGCTGCTGGCTGGGGATTAATTTCAATAAAAAGCATGCTATCCAGTCAGTATATATTGTCACCTTTCCCTAAAACTGTAGTTATTGGTTTTGGCTACTTTTCGGGAGAAGCAAAAAAACTTTTATTTCAGCACAGCTGGTCTGGTGACAATGACTTTTTGATAGTTTGCTTTTTGATTATTTTTTTGGCTCAGGAGTCTGGAAGCAGGATCATTCGATGTGGTTTTGAATGTAGCCTTGAATGTAGTTGAACATATAACATAAATCGAACTTTGAGTTACTACAGTCTTAGAGAATGGTGATGATATGTATCGGATAGAACAGTCAACCAGGCCAGATAAACCATTTCCTCAATAAGTTTACTTACTGTTTTGAACCAGCAGGGCATTTGCCTGAGAGAAAACACATTTGCCCTAGAGCATACAATGATGGAGGTCAAAATTGAAGCAGGACATAGAACACCACTAGAGAGACAGAGAGAAATGTACGGCTATAAAATATGCATGGGTGAAGATACACTGCAATGACATAAAAATTGCTAAGAGGATCAAGTGATGAATTTCAGTAGTGGCAAATTTGTCCTCCATTGACAAAATAAATTAGTTGACTTTGACACGCTGCAGTGTAGAATTCCTTCCTTCCTTCCTGACAGAAGTTTCTTGCTCACTTTGACATTTTGAATGGAAATATGTCTATAAAATTAGTGAAGCCCTGTTTGCTCTAAATTTCATGTTTATAAAATCTTTCTGTCAATCAATCTTATTAGTTGATTGTATTTAAGTGTTGAGCTTTCGAAAGTCTCATGATAATGATATCAAGAAACAAAGGTTTAAAAAATTCCATTCAATCGGAATGCAAAATATGAGGTTTGACACACACACACACACAAAAAGAAAGGGATCTAAGAAGGCAAACAAAATTTATAATCATTTGGACTATGCCACTAAACTTTTTTTTGATATACGAAGGGAAATAATGATAAAGTCATGTAAAGCCTATGAATGAGCAGTCAGTATGGTGTTTTGATAGTTGTCAGTTTTGAGACCACATACAAATCTATAACTCTCTGCTTATTGACCCAGACTTCAGACTACGTTATGAATAGGTGTAAAGTAAATCTGTATTTGATTTGGCACTTTATATGGTCAGATAATAACATTAGAGATGGTAATTAAAGTAAGAAAAAAATGAATAAAATTTATGGGAACAATTTACAAAAACAAAACAGCATAAATCAAAGTATGATATACCTCAAATTAGCATATCAGTATGCTCTTGTTTTGAATTGATAATTGCAAAGATTTCATGTTCTATTTGAAAGCGAGTAAGATAAAGTTAATGGTTTAGCATGAATATAAGTTTATTTCATATTTTAGCTATTCCTTCAGGATTTCTCCGCCACACCTTTGACTAACGTCCATGCCACACCACTGGCAGTTTTATGATATTTGATTGTACAACAAAAATTTCTCACCAACATTAGGTTGACTTTGGTCATTCCAAGGCAGAAGGTCTAGAGTTGTTTTTTAGTAACAAGCATAAAGCAGCCAAGAGAATTCCACCTGGAGAAAAGAGGGATACATGGATGGATGGATGAATTGATGGATGGCTGGAAGGACGAATGGCAGAACGACGGACAGTTGGACAGATGGATGGAAGGGTGGGTGGGTGGATGGATGGATGTATGGATGAATGTATAGGTGGGTGGATGTGTGGATGGATAGATGGATTAATGAAGGAAAGTGTGGATGACATCTGTTAATAATTTCACTTTTAGAGACACAATTACTTGTATTAGCTTTTGTATCCTTTTTACTTAAAACTGATTTATTAGCCTAGTGTCACTTTTGAAGTTGAATCTGCTGGCATAATGAGGACAACTGGCAAGAGACAGGCATTAATTACTGCTGGCCCATTCACAATCATTCCCAGGGTGTCTTGATCTTTGGTCATCTGAAATGTAAACTGTACATCAACACTGATTTCATGCGATGACAGTTTTGGAGGTGACTCATCCTGAAAAAAAGGTGGCCCAAGATAAAGACATCTCTCCTACAGACCAAGTTTTACTTGGATTTAAGTGGAAAATTTTGACAAGGGTACATTTGTGTTATCAGAATTCAAGAAGTGGAAAACCACACCTCTCTTCTTTCTGTACATCATGATGGCTGAAAGGTGATATGACTTCACAAGTTTGCTTCATTACTGGGAATTGCATGACATCAGGGATGCACGATGCACGGACAGAAATGGAAATGTACCAGCTGATGTTTCCAGGAGATAGCAAGACAGCTGACAACCCTGACTGTAAATGGTTGATGGTTGTGTACCTGTAGGATAATGAAAATCAATAGCTGTGCACACAGTTTTGACATATCAATGTTAATTTGATACATTTCATTTACACTGCAGATATAAACTGACAAACATTCCAAGAAGGCAAACAAAATTCATTACAAGCGCTTGGACCATGCCACCAAATTTAGGTTGTTTTTTTATATATACCAAGGGAGACAATCATAAAATCTAGTAATGCCTATATGAATTGTCACAAATCCCAGACTGGGAGATGTAATAATTTATGACAGGACAACAATCACGAACAAACAAGTTTAACACTTAACAGAACAATCCATCAGACTCACACATTTATTAAACATAATTATACAGATAATAGCGCAATTACATACATTATATTATTGAAATTAACTGCCGTACAACGGCCTTATTCTCACATGCACTCTTCCTCGGATCCACAACCCGGTAGTTACTTCCTCAAGGCACTTCGGCCTCAACCTCTCCCCTCAGGGTCTTAATAGCACATTAATAATTCACTGGCACCGCAGTCTTTCAATATCTCCTTCCTATTGTCATACACCTTAGCATTCCACTAGCACCTCAGCAGGGCAATGGCACATTATCATTTCCATAGCCCATCAACATGGCAATAGCACATTATCATTTCAATAGCTCATCAACATGGCAATAGTACATTATCACATTCACGCTCATATCTACGTCCCTGTCCGTGGCCTGACTGCCACGACTTTATGTGCCTCCACTGTCCTGCACCGACAGCCTCACTCTTGGCCTATGTGTGGCCCCCGGCCCTATGCTGGCCTATCACCGTAGGCGGCGCTCTTTGGCCCGACCTCGGCACCTACAAGAATAACATTACATTGGTATAATACCCTACCATTTCTATTCACTCCACCTCTCCTTACAACCCATGAAGCGTACACACAATAGTTCACATTTCACTCACCAAACATCTTACGGTAACACACCTCCATCGGAGTACACACTACTCACTCGCGCTACAAATCCATGAACTCAACTTTCATCTATCGCTCATGGCGCACATTGCTATATTATCCAATATCAAGGACTTCCACATTCCTCACATATACTTATTTACATCATGGTAATAGACGAATATAATATAATACATCAATCATAATTATCAATCAACATTCTACCTACCAGTCATCACTGGAAAAACACTCTCATCCGTCTTCCGACTGCTCCCCTTATGTTCGCCCGCTGGGCTCTTACTAGCGTCCGTTCAGTAGGACCTTCTAACTTGCAGTGATAGTAATACAGCGCTTTCGCCTCATTCAGACCCCCACCACTCATAACATGCACGCTTTTCTTACTTGTCTACGTGCGTTAATTTTACTCTCCTCCTTTCCCCCCGTAATTATTAACTATCGCTCACTCCACTCGTGACATGAATAAGCAGTCACAATCAGTATGGTATTTTTATAGTTTCATTTTTAGGATCACATACACATCCACAATTCACTGTTTCTTGACTCAGAAGTTAGATTATATTATGAAAAGGTGTAAAGTTAAATCAACATGATGTACCAGGTCTTGTCTCTGTTTCACTCCAGCAGTTTATATGGTCAAATAACAACATAAGAGGTGGATCTGAATAAAGAAAAGAGAAATCAATAAAATTTATGAAAACAACAGTAAACATTTCAAAAATTCACAAATAAAATACAAAACAAATCAAACCATAACCTGCCATTAATTGTGTGTGCACCTAAAGAAAGGTACCAATTGTCGGTACAGCTATTTTTGAGCTTGGGGGTGAAAAAGTAGAATAAGTCGTGACTAGTCGAAAATGTACTTCTAGCAGAAAACACAAGTTTAAGCATTTCTAAATAGGATATGAAAAGGATTTTGGAATATTTTATGTTTAAATATTATTTTATTAATTATTTGTACAACATGTGACTCTTCAAGAAGTAATATTGAAGTGATTGTTGCTAGGGGACCGTGGACTAATTACAAAGCCGTTATAGAGATAATACTGAGCAGTGTTCACTGCTCATCTATAGTTTACCGTGTAACATGCCACGGTCCCCTAAAAACCGCCAAGTCGGAAGTTTTTTGGATCTTGTTAGGAGAGCGCAGTATTTTACATAGAAAGCTAGAGCTGAGCAGTGAACACAACTCAGTAGTTTCCCTATTTGCCTTTATAATAAAACTACGCTCCCCCAACAATATCCAAAAAGTCTGTCATGGGAGTGAGCTGGTAAAGCTGTTTTTCTCAAAAGTTTGTTTTTGCCCCGTCTTACAAAATGTGCCATATCTTCAAAACTACTTTAGATATTGTTAAAATTTTAAAAGCAGCGTGTTCAGCACTGAATTTTCTAGAAGAATATGCCCTTATCTCAAAATCCAAAATTTGCGACAACTGGTACCTTTCTCCAGGCACACACACAATTAGTTTAATTAGTATGAATAAAGAGCCATTTTAGATAGATTTACTAAATGACTTCCAAGTTCTAGCAATTAAAAATTTTTTTTAATTCAAAGGAAAATGGTTGAAACGTCAAGTCAGGAGAAACCAAAACTGTTATGATAACTATGTACCACTGCTAACATTATCTACTAATCTTACTACCGCTGCTATTGTAATACCAGACTGGCATTACCACACTATTACTTGCATTAACCAATGCTCACTGTGACAGGGATTCAATCCTTGATTTCCAAACGGCATCATTAGGAACAACAACATTGTGACTCCGCCATATTCAGGTGCATTCCATGTCAGTCTCACATCATGCCAGGACTAGAGTGCAAATGACTTCAAATCAGTCAGAGGTAAAAGTAAAACTAAAAGCAGCATAATTATCATCTTCAAAAAGTCTTTCTGAGATAACCCTAGTTTTTGTAGTGTTATGATATGGGACATGGGTATGGATATGGGTAGTCCGATATGCAAAAACTGCAGTCATATTATATTTTAGTTAGTCTATCTGTCCACTGGTTGATCAGTAGGACAGACAGGTGGTTTAATATTATACACACGTTAATACAGTGCACTCTCCCGATTACGACATCTCCGAATAACGACATTCTCCCGATAACGACATTGACCCCCGGTCCCGATTTTTTTACTATATGTTATTAGTAATAAAACTCTCTAAATAGCGACATACTTTTTAGACCACTCTCCGGATAACGACATTGAGTTAGCAATAATCGGCTGTGACTTTGCTAGATACAAAAATAAAAATAGCTAAAATATTGTTTCCGGTCAGTTTTATTTCATTCTCTGAGCCAATAAAAACACTTCTTTTCCGACCAATGAAATGTCCTACCAGAGGCACCTCATAGCCAATGAGATCGCTTTGTTATCGGCCAATGAGATCGCTTTGTTATCGGCCAATGAAAACACACCTGTGTCTATTGTCGTCGGAACAAAAAGGGTGACGCGCATTAAATGAGTCAGTCATCACATCGCTGACCGCTGAATCGATTGTATTCACCCGAGAACAATAACGCACCCCAAGATGTCGACAGCTGCTGTTAAAAAAAGAAAGATACTGACAATAGATGCCAACAAAACAACACACACAACACACACACACACTTCGTGTATTTTACATGTTTGGAAAGTCCGATCACTGATCACCCACTATGGTTGGTACGTTACATTCTAAGGGTCTAACCACACCCCTTTTTCCGCCATCTTGAAAATCTCCGAATAACGACATGTTCCCGATAACGACATGCACCTCTGGTCCCGAGCCATGTCGTTATCGGGAGAGTGCACTGTATATAAACGACTGCTCATTTTGTCCGTTCTTCAGTATGTGTGCCTCAAATTTCACATTTAAAAGGCTGATCTGTTGTTCTATGGAAATACATGTATACTAAAAACATGATGATACTCAAGGAAAGGGAGCTTTAATTTGAGTCAGTGTCATGGAAAAAGATATGGTGAAATATTAACAAGAAATTATTACTAACCATTTTGATGCCCATGGAAATAATGATGTCATCAGTCTCTGCCTGAGGACAAGACAGATGCACTCTTAGTATATAATTGTTAACATTGGTGGGTTCATGTCAACACTGTTGAATCCACTGTCAACACTGGTAGATGCATTGTTAATGCTGCCAGGGACATTTTTAGTACAGATCGGTGTTTGTTCACACTAATGTATTCCAATTGATATGATGAATGGGCAGATGGATGGACGAAGTGAAGGACATATGGATGGATGGATGGATGAAGTGAAGGAGACATAGGTGGATGGTTGAAATGAAGGACATACATGTTTTGTGGATGGATGGATAGACGGATGGATGGATGGATAAATGTATGGATGGACTGATAGATAATTGTATGGATGGACCGATAGACAAGTTGATAAAACATATGAAACTTTTAAAATAATAATTTTAACAAAAAAATTTCTTTTTAGCAGACCGAGATTAGAGAAAAAAATTTATGCTTGCTTGAGGTGAAGTGGAAGCCACATGTTGCTACATGTAACTCTCCAAACACATCCACCAACTCATTCCGATTGGCTGCTGGCCTCAGGTATTTGACAGAGTGGTGGTCATCCGGGATGTGGAAGAACAGGTAACTCTCACGGTCAAACAACTTGCATGTTAAAGATTCCTTTGGGATTGAAAATCAAGAAGAACAGGCCGAACAAGACTGCTGCCCAGGCAAAATTCTAAATATGGCAACAAAAAAAGAACTAATCTCTACCACAAAAATACACAGAAACAACAAAAAGAAAAAGAAAAGCAAGAAAAATGAGCTGTGAATTACAAGAGCAGCGAAACCCCCTAAAATAAAGACCTAAAACACTCCATTTTCAACCTATTTCTGCTTTCCAACCCCAACCCGCTACCCCATTCAGCACCCTAGGCATACCGCTTTTGCTATTTCAGAACCCTGTATCCCATATCGCCCTCCACATGAATTCATCCAAATGGCCAGAAAGCATAGTGTTGTGCACACCAGCCACAAGTTTATGTTTGAACCATCTCTTACAGTTTTTGCAATAACATTCCACATGACTGGTGCAAACACCCATCACGAGATCCACAAAATTCTGGATGTGAAATACCACCACGTGCTGAAATGGAGGTTGCACTGGAACATTTGCAATATTATTGTATGATGGCAACCCATCAGAATGAATTACGTTGCCAGGGGCAAGTCTCTGGATAACTAATCGCAGCAGAGAAGTGGCAGTTCTACCCTTTTTCTGTTTCCTCTTCGCCACCAAGCTCTTGTCAGTCTCAATGACCTGGCCCGGGGCCCCCAGTGTGGTAAGGATTATTGGCTAAATAGTGGGAACATATATCATGAAAGTAGCAGTACCACTGGACAACGGTGGACCATGTCAGACTAGTACAATGGGTCACACTGGTAACAGGTTCCTTAAAAATAAAAAATACCAGAGATAACAGCTGTATAATGTTAATGAACGACAGGATTCTCCCAAAATGAGCCAGTCTTCAAAGACAATTTCTCATCCTGGTAAAAGTGCAGTTTAGCCCCCCCAAACTTCTCCTGCGCAGGTCAAGTGTGCGTCTCCCAATTTCATTAAAACAATCATTTGATATTTTCACACGGTCCATAAAAGGAATACGTCATGTGCCTTTAGCCGGAATTCTAGGCAGGGAATTATTGAGCCGGGCATTTATTTTTTTTTAAAAATCCCTATAAAAGATTAACTCGCTCCTCTCTGACCACCCACCATGCACGGCCGCTCCTTAAGTTACGTCCTTGTGGGGATCCATGAGCCCCTAGAGTTTGGAAAATGTACTATTGGAGAGGGATTTGGTTTCACTCTGGGAATAGAGAAACATGGATGCGCTGAAAAATGGGAGGCTAAGTGCACTTTAGCCCACACCTTAATGGGATGGACATGTCCCCATTCTCTGCTCAACTCGATCACAATTCACCTGGGACATTAAGCGGCCACAGGTAGCCTACTGCAGGAAGATGGAGTCGGCACTTGCAGCAAAGTGTGGCCTCATCGCTTCATCCGCCATCTTCCCCAGGTCTGGGCGGATTTGATACAGTATTCTGCATGTCAGTGGATTCGATAAGCGGAGAGACAGGGAGAACTGCACTTTCTACAAATCTGTAAATGAGACAATCATAATTGTTAGACTGGAACATCAATCCACTCAAAACAAAGCCCAAAACCGCGAAGTTTGAAGGAGGAAGCAACAACCGGAACTACCCTTATTCTCATTTGGGGACGTACTTTTCTAATTCCACTTCCACACTTTGGTGTAGGCCTAATTTGTGCATACTTTTCCTCCTAATTTCCATTTTTCTGACTACACGTATTCTTATCCGACCAGTTTCCCTTTGTTCCTGCCAAGCATAAAAAATCCTACCTATTTCCCACTTTCCGACTTCCATGGACACCCTGTAAAATATAACTTTTACAAAGGCAGAATAAAGAACAAAATAAAACGAAACTAAAAAACACGTGAAATTTCAAGTCTCTTATTGGTTGGTAATCTCATCAAGAAACGAAAGACGGAGACAGACCAGATTTGCGTTTGTGATATATGTAAGTCTCAGTATGGACAAAATCTGACC
Source organism: Onchidella celtica (assembly GCA_963931925.1). Classification (NCBI taxonomy): domain Eukaryota; kingdom Metazoa; phylum Mollusca; class Gastropoda; order Systellommatophora; family Onchidiidae; genus Onchidella; species Onchidella celtica. Next base: position 14,170,982 of record OZ007584.1, read on the forward strand.
ACGAGAGGGCTGCAAAAAGAAAGAAGGGAGAGAAAAAGAGGATATGTTAGGAAAATCTCTCTAAAGGGAAGGTCAAACTATAATTTGAACAGAATGAAATACATTGCATGACCAGTTATACTATATTCCCAGGAAAAATCCACTGTCAGTCGCTATTTTGGAGCAGATGTTTATTATTGTTATAGCATTCAAGTATTTGATTTGAGCGACTAGGGTTAGAGTTTCAGTCAGTTTTAAGGTCCATCCCTGTCTCAAACGGAAATCTTTCTCAGATTAGAGGGCGTTCCAGTGGGTGTCACTCAATAGGGATATTGTGAGGACAAGACTAATATGATCACTCGTCAGAAAGGAGATGCAAGGTATAAGACCTCCAAAGTTTGGTTTCTGTTCAGGACTGGGTTCAGTCTATCTAATGTCGGAAGGAGTTCCGTACTCGAGCGCCAAAGACCAGAAACTAACTACCCCAGCCCCTTTTCGCCTGATTAGTCAATCTGACTACCGCCCATTGATACAAACTGACTAGACCCTCACGCCCCCAGGTCCATCTGACCATTCCAATGACAATTGGATAAACTAACAAAATTAATAAGTACCGAAAAAATATATAGGGTTTTTTATCAAAAAGTGGCGCTCGAGTAAGGTACTCCTCCCCTAATGTCTCCCGGCATTTATAATTAGAATTAGTCTAATTATAGTGGTTGTCCAAGAGTAGTCCAAACGTCATCATACAGCCTCATTATATTGAAAATACGTAATCTTGCTCCCCACCAACAGTCTTAACTCGTGAAAAAAAGAAAAGTGCATTTGTACCTTCTTTAAGATTCTTTGAGGGAGTGTTAAAATATCCATGTCTTGTCTTCCAAGAGACAGGTTTAAACCACTGCCATTACTGGTGTAAGAGAGAAAATCTCTCCCCCACTCCCCACCCCCATAACGCAAAAAAAAAAAAAAAGGTTAAACAAAGCATGGACAAATTTCTGCTCCACCTCCACCTGAGTATTAAAAATACGGAGTGGCTACGTTTACGGCAGATTACGCTCATATCCCAATAGAAAAAAACGGGAGGAGTACCTTACTCGAGCGCCACTTTTTGATAAAAAACAATTGTCAATTCAAGTGTGCATTGGAATGGTCAGATGGACTTGGGGGTCGTGAGATTCTAGTCAGTTTGTATCAATGGGCGGTCGTCAGATTGACTTATCAGGCGAAAAGGGGCTGGGGTAGCCATTGGTGCTCGAGTACGGAACTCCTTCCAAAAAAACAAAGAAAGGAAGCGTTGCTGTACGAATGGGAGTAAAGCCAAACAAAGAAAAATGGTGAGTTGTATTCACTGGCTGCCGTAACCGTAGCCACTGCCTTAAAAATATAAACGCTCACTTTAAGACAACACACTTATTTGTGAAGTGATTACTGCTCGAAAAATTTTAAGAAAGAACAAAAAAGTGGCACGGGGACTCCAGCACACATTACCCTACTTAGCTACACTAGGTGTGCCGTTTGAATATGTGGTTGCGAGAGCACTTTTCCCATGACATGGACGATAGTCTAATACTACAGTACCAGTTGCCCCTTAAGATCTAAGGAAGTAGGTTCTAATCCGTATGTTTTGTCCGGCCTACCCCCGACCAAACTCCACCCCAACTCTCAGTAGCGCCTCAAGGGAGGAAATCTCGCCAGACCCTAAGCTTTACAGACTGGTTGGGCATGACCAGCCGTGCGAGTACCTTGGTCGACCGCCGACCTCGACGCTACATGGAAGCAGGAGCCAGTGACCACCCGGGTTTCCCCAAAGTGGCTGTTCTGTACTATAAATAAATTTTGGGTTTTCTTATATGACACAGAATCCACACACTGTCTGCCGTTATGGGTTCGACCTCATTATGCATAAACTCTGATATTAAATCAATCCCTTTGTCAATACTGCTAAAAACATCTTGTTTTAATTCAAACATTTAAGCTTATTAATATTTTTTAAGATGAATGTCTCTGGATAAGGCATAGCTTCATAATTTTGTATTCTCAAAAAGACTATACATCCATCACATGATTATCGTCCTTTGCCCTTGACACAATCTTACCGTTTCCTATAAACCGGAAGTGGGATCGATACCATTTATCTATTCGATTACAAATGACATTGTTGAATAATAAACAAAATCAAGGCCTATTTTTGGAAAATTCTCCAGGGTCTCATCTTGCAATCACAAGTAGGGGGGTAAGCATCCTTATTACTTCACACTTTTAATTCATTGAGCTTCCAAATTGCAAACAAGATACAAATGAACCCAAGGAATATAACAGAATGTCAAAGAATTGATGCAGTTGTCAACTTGGACCTGACAATAGCTTTACATTCGGTGAATAACAATGAATCAAAGAAAATCTTATGGAAAAAATATACGACCCCAGGCTCAAACGGTATTAGGCCTGAAAACAAAAAAAATAATGAGAATTACTAAGAAAGGGGAAATTGTTACTTGGGTACAAAAATAAAACAAGAAAGAGAAGACTGCGAAATGTTTTCGGCATCCATCAAATTTATTTAAGAAAAAAATCACTACTCATGTGACATGGATTTGAATGAAATTTTGAAGGTGCCTGCCTTTCAACCTGCAGAAAGTTCTTTTATAAATTTGAAGACTTGAAATGGTGAAGTATTTTCTTTGCGTTTGCTTGTGTCGCTGATTTCATCCAGATCTTTTATTTTTCACAAACACAGAAGCCCATGATGCTATCACTTCCTGCCTAAGCTAGACCATCCATGCTGAGTCGAAACTGCATAAATGGTGGACAATAATTTTTTCTTTTGATGAATCAAATTGATTCGTATCAGCGGGTTGAGTGATTCATTTGATTCGAATCAGTCCATAAGCCAGTGGTGGCAAGAGCGAATCATGATTAGAGTCATTCAGCGACGTAGTAGTGGCAGGAACTCGTGTCACCAATGGGTCCTAACAGGGATAAGCACTGATTTGTTTCTTACCATGGGGTGATGACTCTAATCTATGCATTATTCCCTTATATCAGTCAATCCTCAAAGGCTGCTCCACTGGCTCCTTTGTGCAATGAGCCTCAAGCAAGAGGCAAATCAAAGGTGATTTATTTTTTGATTCGTCTGATTCGTTCGGTGGTGATTCAAATCAGCACATCTTATTCGAATCACATAAAATCAACTCGGCGATTCAAACCATGCCCATCAACACATTGCATGCCATGGTGCGCACAGGGTACAATGTGCTCTGCTAACATTAGGCCTGCTTTCTTTTATCAATTGTCTACACAAAAGACCACTTCCCCCTCAGGTGGTTGGTACAGAAAAGACATGTTGTATGTATGATTGCATAGGTGAGGGGTGGGACCGAACGTAGCTGGGCTCTATTGCCCAGTTGTTGAAATTATATAGTACAATTATTCTTCTCATCTGGAGCGCCTAGTGGCTCGGTGACAGAATTTGGTGGCCTTTCGGTGGATACCCCAACAAAGTCACCGAGCAGAATTTGTTAATTTTGAAAGAAAACTTTAAAAATTTTAAAGACATGATACATGTAATTAAAAATGTTTAAAGCGAGCATCTGGTCAGCTCAGTTTCACTCTGCACAGTTCCATGTGATGCAGTGTGTTTTGTGTGCAGAAAAAAAGTACAAATAAAACCTACCAGACGCAACCCACCAAAATTCTATGCGGCCTTTATATGAAGCATAGGCGTTCTAGGTGGTAACCCGAAGCTCCGACCTATAGTCACCGACTTAATAGGTGGCCTTTCTGGGGTTACCCTCAGACAGGCCATTCAGGTTAACAAATTATTTTTTAAGCCTGGCACTTAATTTATTAACCACATGTATCGTGACATTGCCTTCTCCCTCCTGAACTATGTAAAGGTTCCACATATTATGATCTTAGTTTTCTTAGCACACCTATGGAAAGAGATTTGATTGCCAGCTCGTAGAGTACTTATATACACTGAAAAGCGGTTTAATCAAAGCAAGATAATATCTCTCTAATTACCCCATCAAACAAAGACAACGACCAACAACAAAGTCGTCATTTTCTCCCAGTTTTCCCTGACGAAAAACCTACCTACAGACGCCCTTATGCAGCATGCCTTAATATTACATTGGAATTCAGCATTACAGACAGTTTCTCAAAAACACAGATGGCCCCTTTCTTATCACTTCACATGTACATGTAGACAACAACCAGCATCAAAGTAAAAGTTTCCCCAAGATTTTCCCCAGTTTGAACTTCAGTCCGTCAGTAATAATAATAATAAGTTTCCCCAAGATTTTCCCCAGTTTGAACTTCAGTCCGTCAGTACCATTACATGAATTCCATCAATTATGGAAATTACACACTGGATTATTCCATTTAAAAGTGTTTATCTGCAGGGTATGAAGGGCTGCGAATCAGTGTTCTTTACGCAAAAAAAAAAATATCAGAAACAAATCCATTACTTTTTGATATTCAGTGATCTAGATCTACATGTTGTCGGTTTCATGACGAAGGGGTGAATAGATACAGCTGTAAAACGAAAAGGCGAACAGTTAACTTATCTGTATGACGAGGGGGCAATAAGGTCAAATTTAAGATATTTACTCTTTTGTGATTGTCAAAAGTATCTTTCGAGGGGGGGGGGGGGTAGCCAACATGAGCAATTTTGTTGTTAAATCTCATTTATTTCTTGTGTTATGTAGTATGACAAAAAGACGTGAAATCTATGATGGGAGCAGCACAAAATTTTCAAAACTGAACTTCTTGCAACACTGATTTGGCGTTTGCCGCTTCGTCATTCACAGAAGTTAAGTGTTTGCCTTTTTGCTGTCCAGCTGTTGATTCGCCCTTTTGTCATGAAACCGATCTTGTATAACACTGAGTAACAAGGCTTCAAAATGGATGACATGGCCAAATAGGACTGATTCAGATATTAAGTTGGTTAAATCGCCACACACATTTGCGAAAGGATGGGCTACAATTGTAGCAGCAACTCGTTTCCTAATATAAACCCAGCCAGCAATACTACATCAGTCCAATGTAGATTTTTGGAGGATTTATAGGATTAACTATAAGGGCAGGTTCCCTACATCAGTCCGATGTCAGTGCAATGTTGTAACCAGTGGACCTACGCAGGAACGATGTCATTCGCATAGTGTGCAAACTTGAGTCGCATTTCCATAGGGTTGCTGGTTGGGAATGTACTTAACATGAAATATGCATTGTTTGGTTATTACATGAAGAACAATTTGGGCTTTCGGAGGTTACATGCATGTGTCAAATAGTGTATTGCCATCACAGGACAACAGCGACCCGCATCATTAGACCTGCTTGAAGATTAGGCAATACGACACAGTGTTTGCAATGCTTACCTTGTTTCAAAATCTAATCCATACGCCACACGCATATCTATAGATCTAGTTACCCATACCATTCAATTAAAATTGTCTTGCTAGTTAACATAACATTTTACACTGATAATATTCGTGCCTATTTGCTGATACATAGACTTTGGAGAGAGCTGAAGCGTCGTTTTCGTTTTAGAAGCTAATTGGAGCCAACTTTTTTATTTTAATAGTAAAATGCAAATTAATCAGCAATGCTGGATGCTCAAATCAGGGAATAACAAAATAATTCTTTTATTATTGTTTCACCAGTCTTTTCCGCGCCAGTATGTGGTGTGCTAAACGTCGCCTTTAACCCAGCCAGTAACCTTATGTCAGTCCAATGTAGATTACCGTAAGGACGGTTTTCCTACATCAAACCGACGTCGGTGAGATGTAGTAACCAGCAGATCTACGTAGGAACGATATCATTCCTATATGCAGACTTGACGTCAGTCCTATGTTTCTAATTTTCGTAAGGTTTCTGGTTGGGGAAGGATTGACATGAATGAAGCTGGAAATCCAGTAGCATAAAACAACAATGAAAAAAATTAGATTTGGTCGTTATTATTTGACCCTTCAGATGAAACCTGCACAAGTCACAACTAATCCACTCAAATAAGTCGACATTATTAAATATTATAACATTTGTATTTGCTGAGATTTTAGGGAGGGTGGGATGGGGATGGATGACGACTTCCACTTAACTATAAGTTAATTGGCATAATTATTGTCAAAACTGATATTTAGAGTGCTCCCGGGACCCCCTTTTCAAGTAAAAAACATGGGCCAGTATTTCATTTAAAAAACAACAACAGCTGGAATTGTGATTATCCTGTCTCTTTCTACAAAAGTAATAAATAACATGTAAAGGAAAACAGTCAAGAAACTCGCTATGAGATGCTGGAAGTGGAAAACACACTCACGTGCCCTTGATCGTAGCTGAAGCTGTCAGATCTCCTACTCCCAAACTTCTGGAAAGGGTTTTTTAATGCATTAAGTGTACACCCGCGATCCTATAGCAGCAAGAAATCTTTGAAAAAGACACTTCCCTTCATCTGTATTTGTATTAGAGCAGAAACAAGTTTAACTTGTTTAGAACTTCACAAACAGCACGCATAAAACCGTTATTTTCCGTGATTTTGAAGACTTGGATTGGGGGAGAAAAGCACGTTTGCCTTGTCATTTCATGACAAAAAAACCTTGACCCATTTCGGGGAACGCAAAACAGGACATCTGATGGCCCATTCCATGTGACGTGTGTTACATCTGAAACTATTTTCCAGAACAAATCTGTCACGAGTGGAGTGAGCGGAATTTAGAGATTACGGGGGCATGGAAGTGGGGGAATGACTCACGGGATAGTGAGGCTGCTCACCTATATTGACTTCTGTTAGTTAACGTTAAAGCGTGCATGTTGTGAGTTGGGGGGTCTGAATGAGGCGAGAGCGCTGTATTACTACCACTGCACACTAAGACGTCCTAGAGAGCGGACGCAGGAGAAAGCCCCAGAGGGCGAACATAAGGAGAGCAGTCGGAAGACTTGGGAGTAGTGTTTTTTTCAGTGATGACTGGTAGGTGGAACGATGATTGATACTTATGATTGATGTATTATATTCGTCTATTACCATGATGTAAATAAGTATATGTGAGGAATGTGGAAGTCCTTGATACTGTATATAGCAATGTGCGCCATGAGCGATAGATGTAAGTTGAGTTCATGGATTTGTAGCGAGAGTGAGTATTGTGTACTACGGTGGAGGTGTGTTACCGTAAGATGTTTGGTGAGTGAAATGTGAACTATTGTGTGTACGCTTCATGAGTTGTAAGGAGGGGTGAAGTGAATAGAAGTGGTATGGTATTATACCAATGTAATGTTATTCTTGTAGGTGCCGAGGTCGGGCCGAAGAGCGCCACCTACGGTGAGCCCAGGGGATAGGCCAGCATAGGGCCGGAGGCCACACATAGGCCAGAAGTGAAGCTGTCGGTGCAGGACAGTAGAGGCACATGAGTCGTGGCAGTCTGGCCAACGACAGGGACGTATATATGATTGTGAATGTGCTATTGAAATGCTAATGTGCTATTGCCATGTTGATGTGCTATTGAAATGCTAATGTGCTATTGCCATGTTGATGTGCTATTGGAATGCTAATGTGTTATGGCAATAGGAAGGGGCTATTGAGAGACTGCGGTGCCATTGAAATATTAATGTGCTATTAAGACATGGAGAGGAGAAGCTGAGACCGAAGTGTCTTTAGAAAGTAACTACCGGGTTGTGGACCCGAGGAAGTGTGCGTAAGGGAGAAGGCCGTTGTACGGCAGTTGAATTGAATAATATAATGTCTGTATTTGCGCTATTATCTTTATGTTTATGTATAATAAATGTGTGAGTCTGATGGGTTGTTCTGTTAAGTGTTAAACTTGTTCGTTCGTGATTGTTGTCTTGTTATAATCATTATTACATCTCCCAGTCTGGGATTTGTGACAAAATCATTAAATGAGATATTTATCATTTAAACCTTCTCGGCAATAAAAAGGAAACAATGGCCATTTTAATCATTTTAATGTTTAATTAAAAAAATTAAAAGTAAGATCTAAGTCAACATGAGGCTTAACATGGTGTGACGTGTGTTACAATCATGAAAAGTGGTTTATAGTTTAAGTAACATTTGCTGGGATTTCTGTGAGTGTATTCAAAGAATGTCACCAAAATTTTCAAGCTCTACTAGTAAATGAATGCCATGAAATTCTGTATCTCATAATTCTTTCGTTTTTAGACGATCTAGGCAAAGAAAAAAAAATGCCGAGACATATTAGGCCTACGTTTTTTAATGACATACATGAAATTATGTTACATCTTCACCTTTCGAGTGCCATTTTTTCAGGAATAAGATTAAGTTTTGGATTTAACCTTGAATGTTTAACAATTTATAGTAATAAATTATGTTTGTTTGTAATTGGTTGTGACCTGTCTTAGATATTTTGTTGCTACTGCTAGAGAAAAAATTTATTATGCAAAGTGTGATGTGTGTCACACAAAATCAATACATGTAATTGTCATGATCACATTAGGATCATAAATGCCGTGCTAGGTCACGACGTCAGTGAGTTAATTTTTACGATCTTGTTGATTATAACCAGCGTAATTTGTCCTTGAGCTGTTCTCGTGAACATTTTGTTTTGAAACACCTTTTTTCTGATGGATGGAGAGAAGGAGGGGCGAGACAGAATAAATGTATAGCTAGGAATGACAGAGCAGTTCTCGACCCTGTGATTTTGATTAACATAGATAAGGGGCGAGTAAAGGTATTTTATTTAGACGCTTAGTTGGCGTTCTGAAATTCGTGCATAATAGTAGAAAGCACGGGGTTTGAAGATTTTAGTAGTTAATGTTTCGCATTTTAAATTTTGTCTAGACCGTAAAAATTGACCTTGATTTTGGCGCAAGGCCATGACAAGCATAAATTAATATTGCAGGCTGAGCTCCAGCGACTGCACCAATCAAATGTATGAATCTGGACGGAAGGTCGAGACATAGCTTTAGTATTTAAACCCGTGCAGAGCTTAGATAGAGGCCACATGTAGACAATCCATTTACGAGGTGGACGGCGATAGTCCTCAGCCAGATGAGAGACATAGAGACGCAGTTGAGCAGTCCATATTGTGAGGAGCGCCATGATTTTAAAGCTCCAGAGCCTAAGCTACTTGGTTTGATATGAACCCACAGCGTTTACATCCAGCGCTCTCACTCCCAGTGAGGGCCTAATGGTGAGAGTTCATACTAATTTGTAATGATGAAAGTGAACCGTTCTACTTACTTTTGAAGACAGTTTCAGAGCTACCGCCAGACAACGCATGGTTGTACAAGCATTCTCCATGGCGTGTCTAGAGGAAATGTCCATATCATAACATGTCTCATTGAATTAATAGAATTTAAACTGTTATATCCGTCGCCACGTGCGCGGATTCTATTTGGCATATAACTCATATGACCTGCAAGTAGTTAGAGTGAATAAGTTAGTCTTTAAAGAAAGCTGTAGTTTCATTAGTTAGATTCAGTTGCCTTTGAATTGATATTTATATTTATAATTATATTTGTTACATTAATTCCTGTAATTAAACTGCCCTACAGTTCTGCTAAAAATCAAAGCAATTGATTTATTTAGTTTTTAGAGTGCAAGTATTTCTTTTTGTGTGTTCGTCGATTGTGGGAGCGGACCTCGAAAGAGTGTCAGTCGAATTCTCCCCATCTAACCCACATCGCGACATTAATGTCTATTGGATTCTGTCACAAATCCCAGACTGGGAGATGTAATAGTTTATGACAGGACAACAATCACGAACAAACAAGTTTAACACTTAACAGAACAATCCATCAGACTCACACATTTATTAAACATAATTATACAGATAATAGCGCAATTACATACATTATATTATTGCCATTAACTGCCGTACAACGGCCTTATTCTCACACACACTCTCCTTCGGATCCACAATCCGGTAGTTACTCCTGAAGGCACTTCGGCCTCAGCCTCCCCCCTCAGGGTCTTAATAGCACATTAGTAATTCACTGGCACCGCAGTCTCTCAATATCACCTTCCTATTGTCATACACCTTAGCGTTCCCCTAGCACCTCAGCAGGGCAATAACACATTATCATTTCAATAGACATTATCATTTCAATAGACATTATTAGTTCACTAGCCCCTCAGCATGGCAATAGTACATTATCACATTCACGCTCATATCTACGTCCCTGTCCGTGGCCTGACTGCCACGACTCTATGTGCCTCTACTGTCCTGCACTGACAGCCTCACTTCCGGCCTATGTGTGGCCTCCGGCCCTATGCTGGCCTATCCCCTGTGCTCATCGAGGTGGCTCTGCGGCCCGTCCTCGACACCTACAAGAATAACATTACATTGGTATAATACCCTACCATTTCTATTCACTCCACCTCTCCTTACAACCCATGAAGCGTACACACACTAGTTCACCTTTCACTCACCACACATCTTACGGTAACACACCTCCATCGGAGTACACACTACTCACTCGCGCTACAAATCCATGAACTCACTTTCATCTATCGCTCATGGCGCACATTGCTATATCCAATATCAAGGACTTCCACATTCCTCACATATACTTATTTACATCATGGTAATAGACGAATATAATATAATACATCAATCATAATAATCAATCAACGTTCTACGTACCAGTCATCACTGGAAAGACTCTCTCACTAGTCTTCTCGACTGCTCCCCTTATGTCCGCCCGATGGGCTCTTATTCACAGGTCCGTTCCGTAGGACCTTCTAACTTGCAGTGATAGTAATACAGCGCTTTCGCCTCATTCAGACCCTCCCACTACTCACAACAGCACGCTTAACTTACTTGTCTACCGTGAGCCCTTCTTACTCTACACCCGCTCTGTAGCAATCCCCTTAATTGCACTCACTCCACTCGTGACAGATTCTTTGTGGTCAAAACCTAAGTCGGAAATAAAAATTTCTTATTATTTTCGCGTTGTCAAAATCTCAATACAGTATAAGAAGGGACAAACAATTCAAATAATTGATCACATCAGTTGCTTGTTATTAAACATAAAACTGCAAATTACATGCATATTGAATATTTTTGCTTCTCAGCATGAAATATTGTTCTTCGAAAACATGCGGTAAAATTGTGAAATCCAGTTTTTCTTTCCCTGAAGACATTTCCTTGTAAACAAATAACAATTGTTAGAAGTTAAATCAAGGATTTGTTATTTGATATTTCAAATTCCGTATCCGTCTTACTGGTTGACATTTCATGGAATGGGCCTGATGTCGCTGAATGTCTCCGTGCTCGTGAGTAGGCCTAATGGCGAATGTGTGAGTTCATTGAGAGTGAGTGAGTGAATGAAGGTTATAAATAAGTGAGAAATGTTTGAAGGACTGACGAAAGCAGGCCAGATCATGACTTCCTTGACGAATTGTAAAAACAAACAAACAAAACAGCGATGTTATTCAGTTTGGTGTCCGTGTTGTAAACCTCAGTTATATCTTAGGTTGAGAATTTACCCAGCCCCCCCCCCCCCCACAATAATCCGATGTGGATTTGTATAGGATTTTCATAGGGTTGGTAAGATTAATGTGGTTGCAGATTCCCCACATCAAACCGACGTCGGTGGGATGTCGTAACCAGCACATCTATGATGGAATGATGTCAAGCCTATTAGCAAGTTTGACGTCAACTTTACGCGTGAGATTTGATAAAGGGTTGCTGATTGTATAGAGTCGACGTAGAGTGTATGAGAATTAGAGGAAATCTAAGCATTTGACTGTTTTTTTAAGAGAAAAGCCAAAAAAAAAAAAAGTTTCAATACAAACCACTCGAATTTAATAAACATTTTTTGCAATACTGACATCAATTCTTTGATTAAATCATTAAAATGTTAAATTTGATTGGTTTATACTGAATGATTTTTTTTGCTTTTTTTTCCGAAAGAGTCAAATGGCTCTTTGCCTTAGGCCCCTTTAAATTCTAATCCCCTTGATTTATAAGAGCTGAGATCTGATTAGGGGAAGATAGAGGAAAGAAAATGTATGACGTTCTGATGCACACCTTCCCCACCGTCCTTCTTCTATCAACTATTAAAAACGATAATTATGATATCTTCTGGATCCCTTAATTCCTTCCGGAGTCGTGGGGGCACTGCACTAATGAGCCTCTCATCAACTGATTCCACCTCTGACGGCTATGGACAATGGCCTGTGTTGTGGCAAAGTTTTCCCCTGTCCATTCAGTGATATTGTCCGTCCATTTTTGTTCTTTGTCTGCCAAGTCTCCTTGTTCCCTGAACTGTACCCTGGAGGATGGTTTGGCTCTTGTCATAATTATGTCCATACCATTTCAACTACTGTAGGCCTACATGTATAAACATGTAGTTTCAATTATTATAGAAAATTTTAATGGTTAATCGGAAAACAATGCATTAAACTGTACGTTTATGTTCTGAATCAAAGGGTGAACGAAAATGTCTCTTCTGTTCCATTTTTTTTTCTTCAATTATTTGCACACTTTGTGATTGGTAAAATGGGGAGGATTTTTTAATGTTTAACATATTTACTGATTAACTAACACAAGGACAAATTTTCCCTATTCAGAGATTCAGGGGCTTTAGTTTGCTTTTTTAAAACGGAGATCTGGGAGAGCGTGACTGAATATAAATGAGATTTTGAAGACGGTTTGGTTTTTGAGTTTTCAAAACAATTTTTGGGATTTCATGAAATTTATACGTCATTTTCCCTATATCTATGTCGACACGTATGACCGGTGTAACAGGCCAAAATATACCCCCCGCCAGGAATATACCCGGTGTAGCAAGCCAGATTATACCCCCGCCAGACTATACCCGGGGTTAAACTGGCCTAGCCCAGAATATCCCCCGGGGTATATTCTGGGCTAGGCCAGTTTATACCCCGGGGTTTACTTTGGGCTAGGCCAGACTATACCCCCCCCCCCCAGTCCAGATTATACCCCCTACTTTTTTTTAAAAACAAGTCAAGACCGTAGTTTATTTCAACTTTAGTTTGAATTGTTCATTATCACTGTCATCAGATATCATATTGAAGCATACATTTTTGACTCTTGTAAATTATGATACATTTAAAAGGACATAAACATGCTTAAAAAGCATTGATTTACAAAAGGATTGAAAATCCATTGAAACTGATATGATTAAACTTTAACACTAATTTTACTTGTGTCCGTTGGTATTATTATTGTTCTGGTTTTTTTATAATTAGTTGACCATGAGTTAAACATGTATTGTATTTTTTTTTGTTTGGCACCACTAACATATACTTAGTGGCAAGGTATGAACTAATTATAAGACTCATAAGTGTAACGTTATCTGAATCTTATTATAATTTTTGAAAATAAGAAATGTGCTTGATATGTCGGAACAATTAGATCTATATACAAGTTACACTGATGCAGAGAGAAAGGCCAGAAAAGAATACATAGAGAAAAAAACAACAACATTTTAACAGCTGAACTGGCACATGGTGCAATTCCATCATCCAGCAAACATTAAATATTTCACACAAAACTAAATACATACTAAAATTGTTTCACATAATGAATTTAACCTGTCCAGATCCACTTGAAACGTTACAGAAAGCTAACCAGTAATATACAATAAGAACAATAAGAACACCAAATCATCTTATTTACTCTTGAAAATAAAGAGAATATAATCAATATCAGAATCACCATCATCTTGGAATAATACAAAGATAAGAGGGAATATAAAAATGACCTACACATCATTCTAGAATCTATAAGCAGCAATAATATATGTAATATATGTGCAAGTACATGTAAAAAATAATTTGTTAAATCTTTTCAACTATTCAAGTAGAACTGGACTGAAAGCTTTAGCGAAGTAGCTTTGATAGTCATGTAAAATGACAGATTAAATCCAATGAGACAACAATGCATTGCAGAAAGTAATTATAGTATGTTATGGCAAAAATTCGATGGATCATGTTGCATGAACATGTCTTGTTAGTAAATTCTTTGATAGCGTATTTGTAGAAATGTATACATTTTATGTGGGCACAGGCAGCTTTCACGTCCTTGAGCAAGATTTGGAGAACCAAGGATATATCTCTAAAAACAAAGCTGAGGATATTCAACTCGAACGTGAAGTCAGTCCTGTTGTATGGGTGTGAGACTTGGAATGCGTCTCAGGCCTGCATAAAGAGAATCCAAGTTTTCATCAACAGATGTTTGAGGAAGCTACTTAAGATCAGATGGACAGACAAGGTCAGCAATGAAATTGTATGGAAAAGAACAAGACAGAGCCCAGTCAGAGAGGAAATTGGTAGGAGGCGATGGAGATGGATCGGCCACACTCTCAGGAGGCCAGGAAACAGCAGCACGAAGAAGGTATTGGATTGGAATCCCCAGGGCAAGAGATCAAGAGGAAGGCCGCGCGGAACGTGGAGAAGAGCCAGAGAAAATGATGTGCAACGAAGCGGAAAGACTTGGAATAATGTAAAGAGGCTGGCCCATGATAGAGAGGGATGGAAAGTGTTTGTTGGTGGCCTATACCCTGATCCAGGGTGAGAAAGGCAATGATGATGATGATGATACATTTTATGTAGCTCATGGTTTAAGGCACTGGATTAGTGTCACTCACGTTCGTTGGCATGTTGTAGTTGTTTTTGTAGTTGGATGCCATTGAGTAAAATTTGCACGGTACTGTTTGTTTGGCACTGACATACACATCCCAATGGATGAAATAATTAACGGACTCATAAAAATGAAGTCATTTTAAATATTTTTTTGTGTACAAATACACCGTTGTTAAATCCCTTGGCAAGGGACGTGTTAAGCTTAGGAAGGTAAAGACGGACAAGGTCTTTTCTTTTTTTATTTTTATTTCATTTCACTCGCGAGTGACATTCCCTTACTCACTATAAGTTATAACATATAAGTTCAGTCTTTCAAATACCTTGCAAACTAATCCAGTGTCTTAAACCGTAATGTACATGAAATGTATATCTTTCTACAAATAACCTATCAAAGAATGATACTCACTGACAAGAAATACTGTTAATGTAACATGATCCATCGAATTTTGCCTCAAAATGCTATAGATCTAATTACCTTTTATAATGCACTACTTTTGTCTCAGTGGACTTACTCTGTCGGCCTACACAACTGTCAAGGCTATTTAGTATTTCACTAAAGCTTTCTGTCCAGTTCTACTTGAATATTTGAAAAGATTTAACACGTTTTTTATATATAGTTGATACACATACATTGCTGCTTATAAATTCAAGAATGATTTGTAGGCATACGCTGCCATTTTTACACTCCCTCTCATATCTTTGCAATTTCCAAGATGATGATGATGATTCTGATATTGATATTTCTCTATATTTTCAAGAGTAAATAACATGATTTCGTGTTCTTATTGTTATCATTATTACTGGTTAGCATTCTGTAACGTTTCAAGTGGATCTGGACAGGTGGAGTTCATCAGTCGCAAACATTAAGTGCCTATTTAGTTTTATATCTGCTGGATGATGGAATTGCACTATCTGTCAGTTGGATTATCATTATTATTTTTTTCTGTGTGTTCTTTTCTGGCCTTTTCTCCCTACATCATTGTAACAAAAAATACAATGCATGTTTTACTCATGGCCAACTAACTATCAAAATAATAATAATAATAATAATATCATCAACACTCACGAGTGAAATTAATGCTGAAGTCTAATCATGTCAGTTTGAATGGATACTCAACTCTTTTGTATATCAATGCATTTTAAGGCATGTTTGTTCCTTCTAAAATGTATCATGATTTACAGAAGTCGAGAATGTAGGCCTATGTATGTACACCAAAGTAAACTAAGGCTGAAATAAACTGTTATTATTATTTTCTCTAAATTGCATTATGACTTGTTGGTGTCAAGAATGTGTTCATGTATGTCTTAATATGATATCTGATGACAGTGATGAAGAACAGGCTGAAATAAACTGTGGTCTTGACTTGTTTTTAAAGAAAAAGCAGGGGGTATAATCTGGACTGGGGGGGTATAGTCTGGCCTAGCCCAAAGTAAACCCCGGGGTATAAACTGGCCTAGCCCAGAATATACCCCGGGGGATATTCTGGGCTAGGCCAGTTTAACCCCGGGTATAGTCTGGCGGGGGTATAATCTGGCCTGCTACACCGGGACACGGGAGTTGATGGGTATGAGGTGCTGGAACAGAAAGTAGCTGAGTTGTGTGACTATGGTAGTATTGTTGTAGTTGGAGACCTGAACGCAAGAACAGGATTGTTAGATGATGTAAGTTTATGTGACAATATTGATGGAAATGATGTTTTAAACAATTGGCATGGAATCGACGAAGATGATATCAATATCATTAACTGTAACCTGTTAGTGCACAGAGTTGGTGAAGACAGAAGAATGGATGAATATGGTCATAGATTAATCAGATTATGTAAAATGAGTGATCTATTCATTTTGAATGGAAGAGCGGGAAAGGACCAAAGCAGTGAGAAAATTGGCGTTTTGTAACAAAAACGGGCTAAGTGTTGTTTTTTTTTTTTTTTGGTATACTCCTTTAATCCCATTGTTTGGAAATTTGCCTTAGTGTCACTGCAGCCCACTTACAACTGGAGCAGACGTGTCGTCACCATAGTGCAGCGCCGATCGGTGTTTTTTTTTGGGGGGGGGGGGATGAGGGAGTTGTAGGGAGTGGTAGGGAGATGAATTTGTTTAATTTTTTAGTTATTTTTGCCTGGGCAGACGCCTGTTCGGTCTGCTTTTTTCGATTTCCAACTACCAATTAAGTATCTTTAATGTGGGCTACATGAACATGGGCCCTCCGAATTTTTCGTCCTTATCCGAGATGTCTAGGTGCTCGATCCCCCATGAAAATATGAGAAAAATCCCAAATTTCCAACATGTCTGCACCGACAGGGATTTGAAGTCGGTACCTTCGGCATGAGAGGCGGGTACCTTGCCTCTAGACCATGGTGTCTCGTGTGTGTGTGTGTGTTTTTATACTCCTTTAAGCCCATTGTCTTTGTGTCCCAACTCCTATGTTCAAAATCTGCTTTATCTATCTGATTTTGAGGTGGGCTCTATGAGTGAATTTTCTGATCATGTCCCTGCTGGCTTCAGTTTTGTCAGCAACATTGTAAATGTGGTCGAAGAATTTGAAGACAATGGCCAGATGAGAACGAAAGTGAAATGGAAAGAAAGAAAACATAGTGAATTTGTTTGTTGACAATATTTCCACTTCCAGTGCCGAGTACGTAGACAGGTTGCATGAAATTATACATGTTGAACAATGATTGTACGGATGAGATCTTGATAGAGCAGTGTGTACATGAACTAGGTGATGTATTAGTATGTGCGGGGAAATCCCATTGAAACTGTGCTTATAATTTAATTTTGGCGATTTTAAAAATTAAAAAAAAAAAAATGAAAGCAAAAACCTGTGCGATGTCCATAACGAGGTTACTAACATTCATTGAAAAAAAAAAAGATAAAACTTTAAACTCAATATTGCTGGCTATCTATTCTATTATTTTGAAAAATGTATACTGGTTAACAAGCTCTCCAGTAAAATGTACTGTACCCATCACATCACACCTATCGTATCGATCACCTCACATCTACCATCACTGTGCTGTAACCATCACCTCACATCTACCATCCCTGTACTGTACCTGTCACCTCATATCTACCATCACTGTACTGTACCTATCACCTCACATCTGCCATCACTGTGCTGTACCCATCATCTCACATCTACCATCACCGCACTGTCCCCATCACATCTACCATCCCTGTACTGTACCTATCACCTCACATCTACCATCACTGTACTGTACCTATCACCTCATATCTATCGTCACTGTACTGTACCTATCACCTCACATCTGCCATCACTGTACTGTACCCATCATCTCACATTTGTCATCACCTCACATCTACCATCACTGTACCGTACCTATCACCTCACATCTACCATCACTGTACTGTACCTATCACCTCACATCTACAATCACTGTACTCTAACCAGCACCTCACATCTACCATCAGTGTACTGTACCCATCACCCTTTATCCACCACCAGTGTACTGTACCCATCACCTCACATCCACCATCAGTGTACTGTACCCATCTACCATCACTGTATTGTATCTACCACCTCACATCTACCAGTACCACCACTGTCCTGTGCCCATCACCCCACATTTACCATCATCACCTACGTTACATTTACCATCACTACCCATCACCTCACATCTACCACTAATTTAGCCATACCTGAAATCAATACATGTACACGTAGGCCTACAGTTCCATCACTAGTATCACTTGCACCATCATACAATATCAACGAAAAATAGACATTTCTTCATGCTAGCAAGACAAACACAATAAAATTGGACTTATTAATTTTAATTACATGTACATGTGTAACAAAAATTATGTGTACAATAGTTTTGAAAAATGTCAGAATTTGATACATGTACACAAAAACATGCATTCAAGTTTTTTCAACTTCATTATACATTTGTATTGTCTCCCCTAGCCATATGGGGATTTTTTACTACAACAATTCATTTACAATTGTGTTACAGTGTTAAGACCATATTTATGGTTCATCCCATATTCCAATAAAATAAATAAATAAATAAATAATTCGTACATTCACAATGACTTTGTGAAAAGTCACATACAAAAATGTTGTTCATTAACTTTCTTTTACAGATTAAACTATGAAATTCCTTTTGTATCAAACAAAAATTACTGTACTTCATCTGACACTGAATCAAGGAGGAATTGCCAGTGTGTAGCCGCCCAACAAAATGGGGCACATTTCAGCACTACCTGATTCAAGAAAATCATTATAAGTTATCATAGGGTCAATTTTATCGATTTTGCATTTTCAGTACAATGTATTTCTGAAAGTGTGAAAGTTAAACTTCTTTTCTATTAGTATTAGGCAGTCTAAATGCCCCGCTAAAGTGGCGAAATTCCATTTTGGCATAATTTTAGGCCAACATTGCAAGGCTATTAGTATTACAGCTGTGTGTTTATGTGAAACGGCATGTATTCCACATCAAAATTAAGTTCAATCCTTCCTCTGACAAAATGTATTTCCCTTTGTATTGTTTAATGTGTTAAGCTTCATATTTTCAAGTCCCTGGTCCTATTGGGAGGTAGGATCGAGTACCTAGTCTTCTCGGATAAGGATGAAAAAATTTGGAGGGCCCGTGTGCACGTTGTGCACGTTAAAGATACCTTGGCAGTTGGAAATCGTAAAGAGCAGGCCGAAAGGCCGCTGCCCGGGCAAAATTGAAGATTGAAATTAATAGATTAAAATTTATCCATATCACCCCCCCCCCCCGCCAGAATTTATTATTCATTATTAAATATATATTGTTATTAATAAATATTCAAATATTATTTGAGTTGTGTGTTGTGTGAACTGTTGTGAGTTGTGAACTGCGCCTAACAGGCTGCGTTACAATTTGCTCTGAGATAGAGAGAGAGAGTGAGCGAGACGGGGAGAGAGAAAGAAGCAGTGCAGTATGTTGAGCGCTTCGCAGGCAGCTCCATTCTGCTCTGTGGTTGACATGTTGTTTCTGTAAAGCGCTTAGAGCCTGTCAAACAGGGTTAGGCGCTATATAAATGCCATTTATTATTATTATTATTACTATTATTAAGCTGTGTGTTTTAAAATTAGCTTGAACAGGACACAGTCTTGCCATTTTCGGTCTGAGCTGTGCGTACTGTATTGACCACCTCATAACAAAGGGTTGCAGTGCGGATGTAGCGCACGTATTTGAAAATAACTCACACAGAAAGCCAGATAAATGAGGTTTAATTCAATGTATTTTCAATCGTCTTTTAAGTTGAAATTCCGTTGAAAATCATTTGTTGAAAAGTTTGTTGACTGAGAAACTGGCGTAAACTTGAATAGATTGGGATCCAAATTATACGCCAATGAACTTCAGCCTTTACGTTATAAGGGTATGCCAAGATCAGACATGGGGCATGAAGCGCCGACTGTTTTTATAGATCCACCCGATGCTTGATTTCGTCACCTTTGTCCGACACTCAGTGCTAATTCAATGGTGAAACGGTTGAACTCCTTTCCAATTTAAAAAAAAAACAAAACAATTTCTGTCTCCCTTGTGAGGGTTCACAAAAATTGATGTCGGATGAAGTTTGGTGACTGAAAAACGTAAAGTGAGATTCTTGTATTAGATTTGCACACCTCAAAAAAATTGAGCATAATGTACATCCCCTTGTCTTGGAAACTACACTGTACGTATTTTTAATGCCGTAACTCAATAAACCGTCATTTTATGGGTGGTCAAAGTTGGACTATTGTGCAATTTGAAAAAGGTAGCAAATTCGAGGTGTTTTTTCACGTTTGAAAATGCCATAACTTTCATAGTCTTCAAGCTGGAATAAGAAATTTGGTATCAAAATTCTTGGACAAACAAGCTCCATCAGATTTGACAATACATTTACATGTAACTGGTGAGATCTGATAAAAAGTAGAAATCAGTTTGGACTACCTATTACTACATGTGTTCCTTTTTCCAAATGATAGTCCTGTTTGAGGAAGAGCAAATGTCTCAAAACTGACTCTGAATCAAGACATCATCAATAATTTTGACTAAAATTCTCTGCTGATTAAATTACAGCAAAATTTTTTTTACCAAATGAAAGGACTTTGAATAACCTATCTGGTGATACCAATATCTCCATACCACAAAATGAACAAAGTGCCTCATTTTGTAGGGCAACTACACATATTTCATTATTCCTGCTTGTCAGATCAATCCCATTTAATTGTAATTGAGTCAATGACATGAAATACACTCACACATCGCGGGTATAGAGCAAAATTGTTGTATCACCACGTTTATGAATAATGGGCGCTCTCTCTCGGAAACACCACAATATTGCTCTCAGTGATCTCATTTTTAAGGGAACTTGGAACTGGTCAAAGATAGCGGAATAACGAAAAAATTGCAAGAAGCAGCTTGTCATTATTACAGTACTGCCATTATGAACCCGAATTCATAAACCTGGAGATACAACAATTTTGCTCTATACCCGCGACATGCAGCATTTCGAAGTCTGACATAGGCATGTGGTTTCATTATTAACCATGCTAGATCTGGGATAATTATGGTGTAATCTTAATGCTAGATCTGGGATATAGCATAATCTTAGAGGAACAATTAAAGGTCAGTTAGTCAGCTCGAAACTTACAAAACCTACTTTCAATCAAGTTGTAAGTTTGGTTGACCATATAACATTGATTCAGCCGCAGAAAATTTAACTCTTCCAGGTTTGCTTATCTTACACACTTTGCCCACACTGTTTTTCAACTGCTCCAAGAGAAAAAACAGTGATGGTATGCTTCCTTAAGTCTTTAAAAAATATATTGTATTTACTTAATCCCTTAAAATTATTCTAAAACTGCCTACCATAAACAGAGAAATGAGATGATCTCAAGTTATTGAGTAAAATTAATAGTTTACTTGGTCAAGGCACTTTGTGCTGTTCGGGCATTCGGAAGCAATGTGACCACTGTAATGTGCCTTCCTGGAGCCTAAGTTAAAAGAGATAACAAGCTTATGTACTGATTTGTTGCAACACAGCCATGCCTCCAACTTGTGGTAAAATTTAATACAGTACACCTCGAATCCAAAGAACTCGGACTCAAAGAAAACCTTGCATTCACGAACAGAGAAAAATCCCTGTTTTTTTTTCCTCCACTGACTTTATTAAATATCTTTTACCGAACGAACTAATCTCAGACCCACCCTCGGTTCCAACTAACCAGAAGTGTAGGCAAGCTCACAATAAATTGCTTGTCTACCTAGAAATCTAGTTGAAATTCGAAATTCAAAAGGCCTGCTGTCGGCTGACAAGAAATAATTATGTGTACTGTAGGCTATATTATGCCATGTAATAGGGGTAGGGCAAGGTGCGGACACACAGGGAGAAAATTATGAACAGAGAGAGAGGGGAGGGGGAAGGGGTGGCAGCCATCGAACAGCCGATGCATGGGAGAACATGATATGGGATCAAAGAGACAAAGCCACCGGAACTTGGATAGTGGGTGGGAAGGGCAAAGAGTGGTTGTAGGCCTATAGACAAGCAATGCGGGGCAGAGGGAAGGTTGTGGATAGAGGGAAGATTGGCTTGTGTAGAATTGGATCCAACGAACCTTGCATCCAACGAACTTTTAAAAATGACCGAACTAGTTCGTTGAATCCGAGGTGTACTGTATCAGAAAGCTCATTGAAAACTGGTTATGTAAGAACATCTTCCCTCACTCAGCCTTCAGCATCCAAATGACTTGTCTTTATATGCTGTTGCATATTACTACGGCTTATAAAAGTCTTTGCACAATGCTGGCATGCAAATGGTCTCAGCCCTTTGTGCTTGAGTACATGGTATTTAATGGATGTCCGATGTGCTGTTTCAAAGTCACAAAAAGTACATTTGTATGGTTTGATGTTGAGATGGCTCCTTAAATGTTGCTTCAGTACAGATGAAGCTTTTGCAGTAAATTCACAATACTGACAAACAAAAGGGCGTGCATCTGAGTGAAGGGGTTTGTGTTTCTTCAGAGCCTTTGCTGTCAGAAATGATTTATTACAAGTTGAACAAACATGAGATCTTTCGCCAGTATGTAAAAGCAAATGCTCTTTCAAACTAGCTTGGTAATGAGTGCTGAAATCACAGGTATCACATTTAAATTGCTTTGGTTTCAAACTGTTCGAACTGGTGGATTCATGATGCTCTTTGAGGTCATAAACATAACCCCTGTCTTCACCCTTGTGTGTTGGTCTGGATTCAGTCCCGTTGTGTTCAGGTGGCAAATTATATTTAGTTGAACTGGAATCTGAAGATGACTGTTTGGATTGGCTCTTCTGCAAAGGAGATTTTGCTTTTTTTAAGAGATTATCATCCCCTCCGTGTCTGACATTGGCATCACTACTCATTTTCTTTCCTTCCTTTGATGTATTGGGTAAATCTTCACCTGAATGCAGGTTCTTTGTATGTCTAGAAACCACTGTTTCGTCAAGTGTTACAAAGTCACAAAACTGGCAAGAAAACACATCGCTTTCTGCATGTTTCTTCTGAAAATGTTTACTCAGTCTTTTAAACGATGCAGATTCATGAAAACACAATGAACAGACAATTGGTGTATCCATCAATGAACTATTATTTTCTTTGCTGTTATCTGATTCAGTGACAGAAATGGGAGACCGTTTCACATGAAAGGCTGGTGGAGAATCACTGGGATTGGTCCCAATTTTGACACTACTTGATGGTGAAAAAGCATCAGTACCACTTCTGATTTTGGTCACATCTTGTACATCAGGTTCTTCACTGGATAAATTGTTTACTTTCTTTTTCCTGGTAGGTGATACCTTCTCAGCATGATCTGTATTCACAGTGGCCTGCACAGAATTTTCTAAATGGCCAGAAGAAGAATCACGAAACATTTGCTCCGAAGTACATGTACTTGAATTGTTCTTTAAATGGTGCGTTTTGTTATGTTCTGACCACTTTTTCCATTTCTTTGTTGCAAATTCACAGCTGGCACAGTTGAACTTGTCATTGGGATGTGACCCTTTTTTATGTCTCTTGATCTGATCAGTGAAGACTGTCACATACTCACAGAATGGACACAGCAATAACTCAGTACCAGAATGTTGTTTTAAATAATGCTTCTTTAGCCTCCTGAACTTCAGGTATGGTTTCTGACAAATCTGACACACTTTGCTTGTTTCATCTGCCATGGTTGAGGTTGAGGAGTCTATGGGAAAGAGAGTTGATAAAATATATGCATTAATGGGGAGAAGAGACTTCAACACTGATTCTAAACCGGATAATGTTTCTTTGAGTCCAAAGTCAACTTCTTGTATTGTCTTCTAGTTCAACAATTTCTAATATAAAAAACAAAAATCAATACAAAAAAAAAAGAAAGAAAAATGTAGAAACCAAAAAATATAAAATAATAATAATAATTTAAACAAAAATGTAAATAAAAAACTGCATCTTTTAAAGACAAAATGTGGCGAAAAGAAAAGGTTGTATGTTGCAAAACCTCATGTAAGAAATAACACAGCTAGCTAAATGATACAACAAAGTGCAATGCAAAAGGAAAGACAAATCAAGCTTTCGTCTACTGACCTTCTGAAGGAAAAAACACAAAAAGGTACCAGGATAGAAAATTAAACAGACAAAAAAAATCATAGAATGTTTAAATAATGTGGGTACTTCTCGTCTGCAAGTTCCAAACTTGGGTTCTTGGGACGCAGCCCATTAGTCAATGTAGCTTTTAACCCCCACACCGCGGGGGCGTTGAAATACGGTGTCACGAGTGGAGTGAGCGATAGTTAATAATTACGGGGGGAAAGGAGGAGAGTAAAATTAACGCACGTAGTCAAGTAAGGAAAAGCGTGCATGTTATGAGTGGTGGGGGTCTGAATGAGGCGAGAGCGCTGTATTACTATCACTGCACACTAAGACGTCTAAGAGAGCGGACGTAGGAGAAAGCCCCAGAGGGCGAACATAAGGAGAGCAGTCGGAAGACTTGGGAGTAGTGTTTTTTCCAGTGATGACTGGTGTCGGGGACGGGCCGGAGAGCCGCCTCGGTGAGCACAGGGGATAGGCCAGCATAGGGCCGGAGGCCACACATAGGCCAAGAGTGAGGCTGTCGGTGCAGGACAGTAGAGGCACATAAAGTCGTGGCAGTCTGGCCACGGACAGGGACGTATATATGAGCGTGAATGTGCTAATTGAAATGATAATGTACTATTGCCATGTTGATGGCTATTGAAATGATAATGTACTATTGCCATGTTGATGGGCTATTGAAATGATAATGTACCATTGCCATGTTGATGGGCTATTGAAATGATAATGTGCTATTGCCATGCTGAGGTGCTAGTGGAATGCTAAGGTGTTATGGCAATAGGAAGGTGATATTGAGAGACTGCGGTGCCAGTGAAATATTAATGTGCTATTAAGACCCTGAGGGGAGAGGCTGAGGCCGAAGTGTCTTTAGGAAGTAACTACCGGGTTGTGGACCCAAGGAAGAGTGCATGTGGGAATAAGGCCGTTGGACGGGAGTAAATTCAATAATATAATGTATGTAATTGCGCTATTATCTGTATAATTATGTTTAATAAATGTGTGAGTCTGATGTGTTGTTCTGTTAAGTGTTATACTTGTCGTTCGTGATTGTTGTCCTGTCATAACTTATTACATCTCCCAGTCTGGGATTTGTGACATACGGCATCGTCTTCCCAAGTGTTCACTGTGCACAGGTGTATAAACATGGCAAGGTTAAACTGACTGCGCAGCGCGGAAACCGTATTTTCACGCATCAGGTCACCGTCCTTATTGAAATGCAACTTCCCTCTTATTGTTCATTATATTTCTTCTAAATCAAAGGCATTGTATTGTGTAGTAATGCCACTGAAATTTTTTTTATTCATGTTATGTCGTCGGCCGGCTGATGAAACCGTGAATTCCACAAAATGCATCAAGTGACTTTTTTTTCAAAAAGTTATGGTAAATACACAGAGACACATTCCTGTTTGACCCCTGGTGTAAGTTTTTTACTGTAATTAAAGTTGTTGCGTAATAAAGAAATCGTGAATAATCCTCAATCCTTCAAACCGGTCCAATGAAACCGTGAATTCAAGGTGTTGTTGTATTCACGACTTGATCAGACGGCTTTTGTTCATGGGCGACTGGGCACGGTCGTGAAAACCACACCGTCGCTTGTCATCGATGACTGCCTGACAATTTAAATAGTCACAGGTGGCCTTTTCCTGTGATCAAAGACGTCCGCCCGATAGGGTGTGGCTTGTTTCATTGTTGTAAGTATTAGCCACGAGACATATGGCCGTGAAAACCATATTGGCGCTTGTCCCCGATGGGAATAATCCGTCTAACAATAGTATTGTTATAACGCGTCAGTTACGGTCATCAAAGACGTCCGTCGGTAAAGGTGTTCCATCGTGTAACTTTTCGATTGCTTCTTATTCACATTCATAATTTTATTTTTAATTTGTTGAATTTTCCCCGAGCTCGGACAGACGTGCTCGTAGGCACAGCGTTTTTCGGTTTTTCTAATCAACTGTAACACTGACGCTTTGGACACCACAGATATCCAAGTAAAAGGTGAGTTTGCATTTTTTTTTCTTAAAAAGATTTCAAAAAGTGCTCAATATAGCAACTAATTTAAAAACAAAATCATTGAAAATGTGATGCGAATATCATGTAATGTTCCATCAATTAAACTGTTCATAATTAACCATTAAGCACTGCTCTTGCCAATACAAAATTGAAAAAGAAAAAGTTGATATGCATCAATATAGTAATATGTCTGCCACTGTATGTATGATGTAAGGGTATGCAGTGTCTTCCTATGTGTGTGTGTGCGAGCGTGTGTGTGAATATGGATATGTGTGTGTGTGTTTGTGTGTGAATATGTGTGTGTGTGTGTGATGTTTCACATGATAGTGTTTCTATTCTCACCTCTCCTTTCATCTGGGCGAATGACTGTGTAGAGATATATATGAAAACGCAAATGAGACACAAGTATAATGAACTTTCTTTGTGTCTATGATTCCACAGGGCATCATGGAGCCTTACTCACGAGGCAAACGGATCCTAAATTTGGCTTTGAAAAATAAAGTCCCACTTCAACCCACGAATCCAAACACCCAGAACAAGGCAGACACTGGTTGACAAAACCAGTCGGTTCATGTTCCTCTGTCAGAATCTGAAGAGTCCACCCTGCTAAGAGACGTCAGCCTTACAGCCTTCAGTGACGTTGCGGACTGTTCCATTACCTCTCTTGATGGCTCCTTCATCAATGCACTTTCTCTTTCTGTAGTGCATAGCCATCCTTTGGTCACATCTTCTCCAAAGAACAAAGGACATCCCCATAATGAGTCTAAAGATAGACAAGACTTGGAGTCTCACCTACCAGAACATGAAGTACCACCACTGCCAGACTCCATTGTCCAACCAGTTCAAGAGACATTGTTGGCAACGTCGTCCAACTCACATGCTGCAGCTGCCTTGATAGAAAAGGATAATTCAAACCAACCACTTATTGCCGCTACGCCGATTCCAGAAGCTGATTCTGCCTTTCCTTCCTGTGAGGCAGACACAGGGACACCCAATGACCTGCCCATTGATCCCACCATTGCTCCTGTAGTTTCAGAGCCCCACATTGAGGAACATTCTGTAGTGAATACCTCACAGGCATTCAAAAGGAAGGGACCAGACAACTGGAAGCAAAACGCCAGGAAAAGGCTTCGTGAAAGTGGTCAGGAGTACACGGCAGCTGATGGGACAGTAAAGACTGCTAAAGAACTGAAACGTCGTTGTGACTGCTCACCTAAACGGACACAATGCCATGCTTTGACCGAGAACGATCGGAAAAAGATTTTTGATTATGTGTGGAGCCTTACATGGGACATGCGCAAGTCGTACCTAAAGGGACTGTTGGAAAAAAATCAGCCGGCACGGAGGTACTCCAAAGGTGAAACAGCAAGCCGCAAATCCTTCACCTGGATCTACAATTTGAAGAAAGATGACCAGAACATTCGCGTCTGCAGAGTTATGTTCCTCAACACAACAGGCTTGACGCAACACTTCGTGCAGAGCGTCATGGAAGAACCAGTAACCGACGTCAAACCCAGAAACCCGCATTATTCGAGAGGAGAACAAGCCAAACAGTTCATGGGCGGCTTTCTGGACACTTTACCAAAGTTGCCTTCACATTACTGCCGCCAGACATCGGGGAAGCAGTATCTGGAGCCATGCTTTCGTAGCCTTGCTGATCTCCATCGTTGCTACGAACAGGCCTGCCCTGCAAAGGGGGGACATGCTTTGGCTGCCAAAGCTTTAAAGGAAATGTTGGAGGCCAAAAATGTTTCGATCTTCAAGCCCAAGAAAGATCGCTGTGACCTATGCATGAGTTTTGAATCTGGAAATGTTGGCAAAGAGGAATGGGAGGCACACATGTCTGCCAAAAAGAGAGCCAAGAAAGAAAAGGTCTGTGACAAAGACTTAGCTTTGAAAGATGAAAACATTGCCGTTATCTGTATGGATCTTCAAGGTGTTTTGTTGGCGCCTGCTATAAATGCGTCTTCCTCTTACTTTAAGACGAAGTTGTCTGTACACAACTTTACGATCTTCAATATGGCTACTCGTAATGCTGTATGCTATGTTTGGCACGAGGCTGAAGGTGGTCTCAGTGCAAATGAGTTTACAACCTGCATGGTGGATTACTTGTCCACACACTGTGCTCATCTTCAAAAAGTGATCATGTACAGCGATGGGTGCGTGTATCAAAACAAGAATTCAACCCTGTCCAGTGCTCTCAGTGTTTTTTCTGCCCAAAACGATGTTGAAATTGAACACAAGTATTTAGTGAAGGGCCACACACACATGGAAGTGGACAGCATGCACAGTGTAATTGAACGCAGGCTTAAGAACACACAGATCTTTGGTCCAATGGACTATTTCACTATCTTCCGGACCGCTCGGATTACTCCAAGGCCATATGTAGTGAAAGAAGTAGACCATGCATTCTTTCGGGACTATGAACAAGTTGCCAGCCAGAAGTCGATCAGACCAGGACGTGCAAAGGGAGACCCAACAGTGAATGACATCCGCTCCCTTCGATACACCCCTAAAGGAGAAATTCTATACAAACTGACATTTGATCAGGAATGGGAGTTGTTGCCCAAAACAAGGGGTCAAACAGAAGGTGTCAGGGAAGCACCTAGGCTCTACACTTCCAGACGCAAAATCACTAAAAGAAAGTATGATGACCTACAAAGTCTGAAATCTGCAATACCCAAAGACTACCATGACTTTTACAACAACCTTTTACATCATTAACGCACGTTTTGTCACAAAGAGCAAAGTGAAGTAGCTTAAACAACTTTAAAAATGCTGTTTGATCAGCATGTTTGGTTGGTAGAAATCGTTAACGGTACTCACGTTCTTCTATTCCCATATTTTTATGGTTTATGTACTTTGTTAGAGTGTGTGTGTGTGTGTGTGTAATAGAGAGAGGGGGGGGGGGGCGGGGAGATGGAGAGAAGGAGCGAGAGAGGAGTGTGTGTGTCTGTGTGTGAGAGAGAGTGAGTGAGTGAATGAATGAGTGCGTGTGTACAATTTAGTGTTTTCCAAATATTAATGATTCCATTTTCCACATTATTTGGCCCACAATAAAGCGGATTTAGTAATTTATTTCTTGAAAAACTACGTTTTTGTGTTGTTTTTTTTTTTGCTATTTAAAAAAAAAGTGTTACCCTCTTTGTTATGTGTCTCGTTATGTATGCAAAAAAAACTGCTGTCTTATGCCAGTACTGCTGAAAAGCCAACTGACGACCATGGTATATTATCGTGAATCCAACAGACCATAGACCGATTGTCGTCTGATGAAAACGTGAATTCCACCACTTGTGGAATTCACGACTTCATCAGCCAGATTTTGATGTGATGAAATCGTTAATCCCACATTTCTAAAAAACTGTTACAATATTCAATAAAAATGTATATGAAGAGGGTGTATTAAATCGAAACAAACAACTTATAATCGTTTTTTGCTCAATTATAACGCGAGGAGAATGTTTAAACGTTTTTTTGTCTCTCCTGAAAATTTTGTCTAATGTGGGATTCACGGTTTCATCAGCTGGTCGACGATGTGTTTTTAACTTTGTGCACCGGAAAGTACAGTCCATTCTAAGCATTATGGTTTTTAAATTATTAAAAAAAATATGTGGTTTTTACACCATCAGCATTTGGAACATATAGAGGAAAATATATATTATATGTGAGTGTGCATGAGAAGACCCACAATTATGACAATAAGTCAGCAACATGACATTTTGAGTTCTCAAGTTCTGTACAAAACTCGTCAAAAGACAAGACATTTCTGATAAATTGAAGGCAGTGACCCCCCTAAAACAAGATTTTGAGAAAATGGCATTTAATCCTATAAGTGGCAATGTGAACTGTTGGCGGAGTGTTGCTCGACAAATTTGCAATATCATCTTATATTATATTACAGCGATTACCTACGGAGAAAATGCGTCTCGTGGACAAAAGCCCACACTCTGGAGTCTCAGCTCTGTTATTTCACGCAGTAGTTCCAGCAGGCTTAACGGCATTGAACAGTTGATTGTGCATAGCACTGTTGTGTGCATGCGAACTCTCCCCTAAAACCCCAAATGGAGTGTAATAAAGTAGCTAGCAGTCAAATCGTGAGATTGAGTTTTCCAAAAGTTTAAATTCTAGATGGCCAGTTAACAACTCAAACATTTTACCAGGCTATGTAATTTTTGATCTATGTCTATAGGCATTGGGAAAAGCACGACATTTTGGTAAAGTTTATTTGTCCAGCGAATGTCGTAAAGATGCTTAATTTGTAAGTTCAATGAAATGTTTGTATATTCTGTACTTGGTTAAATTGCATTTAAAGGTAGTCATTGGAATATCTCAGGTTTTTGCACTGCGGCTCCATACCGGCAATTTATTACAGGGCGTACATATTATTTAGAAAATATCCTCAGAAGATCTGAAACATAAAATATAGGTCTATGAATTAGATCAATTTCTATCCGAATGAGTGACAATCAGATGTGAAGAAATTCTAAACATGCAAATCTTCTTTCAGATTCGGTCCATACGCAGACCAAAAATCAAATAAATAATGAATACAACAATAAATGATAGATGATGGATAATCAGGGTGGACTGAAAATTGGTAGCCCACCAGATCTATGTCAGTCATAATTAAGATTAAATCCGTGCATTCAGGTAAATCCATGGCCAATTTTTAAAACAACCACCAAAACATCGGAAATGGTTTCTTACTTCCGTTGCTTGGAATCAATGAAGATGAGTTTACCAATGGCGGCGACTTCGAAACAATAAGAAGAATTTGATGCTCTGAACAGCTATCTATCGGTCAACGTTCTACAAAGGAGTAAGAACAGGTGAGATTTGTACTCAGGATTTTTAATTTTGAGTTATGGAGGCAGCGCCGTTCCTAGTTTTCAGACATTTGCACATGAAATATGCAGTTCTCTCAGCAGTACATGTTCAGACATGACATCGAATGATCGATGAGAAATCAGGAAAGTCTTGTTCAGGCAGCTTACAGGCAGTGAACTGTGACCTGACGTGAAGAGTTTGCTTTCGTACACATTCAATTACTGGTCTAGCAGACAAGATAGGACACATTCTGATTGAATATCGTGGTGTTATGGGGCAGTTAGGCTAGTGATACTGGTAGGTTAAAATGATTCAGTTGTAACATCAACACTGGAATTTCACTGGGCTAAATTTCAGTCTAGATCTATATTCTTGATCTAGATCTAGATCTAAATGTTCTTTTACTTGATAATTCTTTTGACTTTAGGTGTGCTATAATCATTCCACTGTGATCTTGAAATTTTGGTTGATGTGAATGTGATTGACAGATTCTGTGGGTCAAGGAAATTATTTCCATTTTGTGTTTATTTAATTTAATAATTTATTTGCATTGAATTTAGGTAGTTTTAGTTCCAGATCATTGAGAAGAATAATTATAGGTGTAGTGGTTAGAAATACTTGCATTGAAACATGTGTTAGAGTTAGTACTGACGTAGAGACAAAGTTGTTTCTAAAAGTAAAAGGATAGATAAATTATAAGAATGAGAAGACGATGTGGTACTGGGCGTTAGTTGAGTGGAGATTGGCAATTGCTTTTTAATATGAATTTGTAGAGACTGAAATACGTATTTCACAACTCAGTCTGTAGTGTAAGGCATACAGGCTCCCAAAACAAACTGTCTAAAGATTTGTTAGCATAAAATGTTTGTTTCATTTTTTTACTTTCCTCCTGTTGTCCATGACACTTTGACAGGACTCATAGCAGTGAACCACATAATGTGACCCTTCACTTTTAACCTACCACTATGAGTACCAATGTCAGTCTGGTGGACACACCGGGCGTCTCTGTCTACTTTGATGGACAGCCCATTCAAGATCTTCAAGAAGCAGAGCTCCAGAGAGAAGAGGAGCGTCAGGCAAAAGAGGTTGGTTGTTTTGGGATGTGGATTTAACATTAGGCAGAATTAAGAAACTGAAAGATTACTAAAAAAAAGGTAGGATTTATTTGATGGACCATGTAGTCAGAGTATTCACAATAGGAATTCAACTTTTGGCCAGTTTCTGAAAATATTATGGTAACCAATTTTTTTAAAAATCTGCAAATCCTAGACTCAGGGATAACACTTAATTTCAAACTTGCCAAGAAAAGTAAATGGGCAAATGAAATCCCAATTTGGCCACAGTGCGCAAGAGTAATCCCTTAAACTTTTGTATGGTTTCAATATTGTAGAGCTTACTTGGTGTGCAACAAAAGGAAAATTGGGTCTTGAGGTAATGAGATAACAATAGAAAAACTATGCAAGACTTCCAGACCAGTTTCTGAAACTGCAGAATTTGTAGTTGCTGTATACACGCCAGAGTTTCATCGAGATCTTAGCAGTTTTAAGTAAAGACCCAGTGCATTTGCCTGGAAAAATAGTGTGAACAGGATTTGCAAGGAATTTTGAAATCCAATTTTGCAAAATGATGAGTGTCAACCCTGGACCAATGACTGCAAACTGACTCCAAGATTTAGATCTAATCATCTGTCTAGACTATGTTACATCACATCTGATGCATTCTATTCACTGGCTGCCTGCCGGTTATCGATCATTGTGTTCCTTTTTGGAGCTATCTTTTAGTTACTGATTTCAGGAAAATAAAACTGTTCAGCATTTCAAACCTTACTGGTTTTCTGTTCCAACAAACAGTATTTTAATTGGTATTTATTGGTATGTAAACTCATGGCAATAGTTGCCGAAAGCAATTGAAGAATCACTGAATGTGTGCTAGGGAAAATAAGAACAGGTCAGTAATATTGTAGAAATTCTATAATATTATTCTTAGATTTGGCTTGGGAAGGAAAAAGAAGACAATAAAATAGCTACACGTTGACTCTGATTCTTCTTACTTTCACCTAGGCTTTGTTCATCCATTGCAGGATGTAGCCTTCCGACAAATGATTTCCATTCATCTCTGATGTTTTCCTCATCCATGTTGCTTCCTCCTCTCTGTTTTATGTCATCCTGCCATCTTCTTCCCGGTCGTCCTCTTGTTCTTCTTCCTGTCCGTGGTTGCCATTCAGTGCAGCGTTTTGTCCACCTGTTGTCATTCATTCTTCCCACATGTCCAGCCCAATTCCACTTTTGATGTAGCATGATTTTTACTATATTTTGTAAATTGTATTTCATCTTGTAGCTACGACATCTTTTGGAAACTGAACTAGAGGACTTTGAAGATGACTTTCTGTCTGGGTCAAATTCAGAGGATGATGATACAGGCAATCTTAGCCGTCTCTCTGGAAAACATTCTGGGTAAGATTTTTATTGAAACATTTCCATTTAGGAGAGCTTTAGTAGAAACTGTAGTAGCTCATTGTGTTTCAGCTCTTCATTTATAAACACATTTATTAAAATCTCCAATTGGTCCATCTTTACGTGCAATTGTCTTTGTTGCAGCTGTTCTTTTTTGTGTTTGATGATCTTACAAATTCCTGTTGTGTATAACACAGGTGAAGCTGGTCGACAGAAAATTCCTTGATGGTTCAGGTTATTTTTTACAAGACCTCTTTATTTCACAATGATGGTACATACATTCTCTGTGTTTCATACTCTAAGATCTTTCTCTCCCGCTCAAGCAAATTCTTGCTTTTGCCAAGAACTGTTCCTTGTACTTCGGCCCCAAATGTGCCACATGTGAAAGTGTTCAACCTTTTTATAACACAACAGCCTGCGTTGAGAATAGGGGAAAGCTCTTGTTTGCCCAAGGTTGTAACCATCCTCACGTCAATTTTAATCTGATTTGTAACAGCTAAAGGATGTATCATCATATTTTTGTTACAACTGCATTCAGTGTATTTGTTTTGTATCATTTTATGTGTCCTTGTATAAATTCACCAATTTTACTGTCCATCCTTTCCATCTATATTCACTTTTCTTCTTTTCACATTTATACTTATTTCAACTTTCTTCTAATTTCAAATGTTGTAGAAATTCACCATACTCCAGTTCTCACAAATCACCACGGGGTGGACGAAATCAACAACAAAATCCTTCATCAACTTTGTCCCCTCTTGCTAAAGCCCGTGGGAAATCTCAGTCCATCCCAGAAGGTTTGAACTTTAAAGATGATGTTATGTCCAGGGTACAGATTGTGGGAAAATCTAATCCCCGTGCTGGTAAGTGAATGGTATCTTGGAATACTTACACAAGTGACAGTGATATGTAAAAATATGTAACCCATCTTGTTAAGTTGGTATGTAAGTTGGATTTGATCATATAGAGGTATAACATATTGTAAAAACCAAAGAAAACCTGTGAGGTCGCAGAAGGGCTTGAAACTACACAAAGCTTTTTCTTTTGGCCATATTTTGACTTTGAACATATTATAGAGTCATTTTTAACTCACTTTATGTATGACAAGGGACAAGGTGGTCTAGAGGCAAGGTGCTCGCCTCTTGTGCCAAGGGTCCCGGGTTCGAAACCCGGGCTGTGCAGGCATGTTGGAAATTGTGATTTTTCTCATATTTTCGTGTCCCTGATCCTATTGGGGGGTAGGATCGAGTACCTAGTCTTCTCGGATAAGGACGAAAATTCGGAGGGCCCGTGTGCACGTTGCACGCGTTAAAGAAACCTTTGCAGTTGGAAATCGTAAAGAGTGGGTCGTACAGGCCGCTGCCCTGGCAAAATTGAAACTAAATATTAAGAAATTAAAATTCAGCCATATCTCCAACAAAAAAAACCCCCCAAAAAATGTATATAATTCATTATTAATTATTAAAAATAAGGAGAACCCCTAAAGGCAGACTACATGGAGGAATGCACCTCCTGCAACACTGTTGATTCTACACGTATCGACCATGTCGTTCCAATGGATCAAATCAACACTGTCGAAAGCGGGAATGTGCACCATGGGCTAGGCACTTTCTCCATACCCACAGCCCAGGCATGCAGCACAAATACTATTTAGCTGCTGACCGTCTGCCAAGACGAAAAGAGCCAATTATTATAAATTATGTATGAAAAGAATCTATAAAGTCAGAGAAGAGATGAAGAGATACTGGGAATCATAGTCAATCAAAATCTTAACTTGGATACAGTTTAATTTCACTGACAAAAGTGCCTTTTCCAGCTCACCCTTTGTGATTTCAGTGCCAGTTTGAGAAACAGGGACACATTTACTTATTTGTTTTTGATATACAGTAGTCTCCGTCTAAGAACCCGGTCAACGGGAGACATAAAAAGCGGGTTCTTAGGCGGACCGGGCACTTAGGCGGATACAATATGGGGTCCATTGATACCTGTAATACCTGTGTGGTAACCACAGTCAGCCCTCAGTACATGTACATGTGCCATGCAAACCAAGCACGTGGTCAATTACGCATAAAATCCTGCCCCTCGAGTCAGACAACAATAGAGGTTAGGTAATGACTATGCTAATTTAGTCTAGGAGTGGCCTGCTTGCACACGAAAGACGTAACTGGGCTCCATCCTTTGTGCGGTTCGCCTCCCCTACCTTCCCTCCACCCGTTCTCTTTCACTGTACTGTGTGGCTTTGTTCTATCCCGTCTACTTGAAAGAGAATTTTGTGTTTAATATCGAAATTTTACGTAAAAGTGTGCTTGTCTCACGGTCAAATGCCGGGTTCTTAGGCGGATTTTTTGTTTCAGAGCGGGTTCTTACGCATGTAAATTACAGTGAAAAAATTCGGTTTCGTGGCAACAGCGGGTTCTAAGGCGGATCGGGTTCTAAGGCGGCGAGTTCTTTGACGGGGACTACTGTACTAGATATACTAGGAAAACACCACACAGTAGCTAGAACAAAGTGAACTGGAACAAGTAACCCTGCAAGCTTCATTTCCATTTGACACAACCCTCTCTCACTCTCAAACTTTTTGTTTATTCATTGACCTAATGTCCACTCACATTATCCAGTCATCCATCCAGTCATTCATCCATCAATCTATCCATCCATCCACTCATCCATTTTGGTGCACTGATTCATCCTTCCATAGCACTTCACTCGTTTATTGATCTGTCCATCCATTTTTTTCTCCAGTGATTACAGAACACCAAAGTGGCACATTAGATTCTCATGGGCTCAGTGTTTCTGCGGACAATCTGGTTCATATTGGCTCAGAATCCAGGTCCCCAAACAAGCAAGGACCTGGCCGCCATCCGCATGCAAACCATCCATGGGGCTATCAGATTTCTGAGGGCAGCAATGGCCTAGCCCAGAACCAACCTCCCAGTGTACAAACTGAAGATTTAAGCAGTCCAATGAACTTCAGTACGCCATATATAAACATGAATGCCCATCATGGAGCTCATTCATTGCAGAGGAACACGTATAACCCTGAAACATCTCTGCCCCAAATACCTCACAGTGCACAGAGGGAAAGTTGGAAAAACTTTGATACACAAAATGATGCCATGGAGGCCAAAGAGGCATGTGATGTTTCTGATATTTATTTGAACTTGCCAGGTAAGGTTCCAGAATCTGCAGATTCAGCCAAAGAGACTGGACAAGAATTACAGTGGGGAGACTATCAGAATACAGAATTTGGGAATCTACCTCATAGTGAAAATTTTGGTGTTACTAGCTCCAGTGGAAATAATGTTATGTTCAGTGAAAATGGGTATAGTTATGTTACAACCTCTGTGGGGAATCAGTTTGCTGTGAATGTTGGCAGCCAGATGGTAATGGAAATGGGGAACAGAGGGGATGACGAGTGGATGATGCAGATCCAAGCGCCAGCTGCATCCATTCACCCTTACCCTCGCCAAGGTGAGTATGACCAACAACACCAGCCTTCACATCTTCACCATCATCAGTACCATCATCTTCATCAGCGTCAGCATCAACCACCCTCTTATCGTCATTCACAGCAGCAAGCGGATCAACATCAACAGTCAAGTAACTTCAATAACAACTTGTATTATATGAACTCAGCTCAGCATTCCAACGATGATCCACCACAGGAAACACGCCTTGAACCAGCCAGTGCAAACCATACAAAGCCGCAGGAACGGTCAAACGAAATGCGTAACAACCACCTCATGCCGCAGCACCAGGCAGGTTCAACGTCTCCCTCTCCTCCACCCCTCCCTTCCACATCCCCTCCCCCTCTCTCAGATCCAGCCTTAGATAATCATTCTGGTACTTCTCAAACCAGAGACAACCAAGTGACTATCAAGAAACAGCCAGCAAACTTGCAGAATGAGGTGAACACATTATTGCCATAGTCGTATCTCAATTGCTTGAAGTTATTTCTTCACTCTTCTATATTAATGTCCCAGATAAAATAAGGATAAGATAAAAATCTGAATTTTAAGGTGAAATCGCTTTGCACAAGTGACAGGATTTGCAAAGCAAATACAGTTTGTCATGTTTTCTGAAAGGTTATGGAAATGACTTCTGCAATTATGTTATGACTGTGACATGGTATTGTTTATTGATTATTGAATGGTTGTTTAATTACAGTGTAGCTGGCTGTGTCATCATACTTAATATGGCTTATACTTAGTATTGGGGCCAAAGAAACCAAACTTTGTTTTATCAGTATTAAAATTTGGCCCAAAAAAAAAGGGGAAGAGTCACTGTAAATGTTTGAGTATCATGTGAGAATTTTTATACCTCACTTGTAAAGCCAGTTTTTGCCAGCTGTAATATAATAGTCTGCACTGAGTTTTGATGTAAGCCAAAATTGCATTGAGCTTTCATATTCATGTTGAGACCAGGCCTAACACTATTATAAAAAAAAACACACAAAAAAGACATGACGTAAAAAAAAAGAAAAAAAAAAAGACATAAAATAAAAGTAATCAAAAAAAGACAAAAAAAACAGATTGCCGTCTCATCTTCATTCTGACAAGCGCTATGGTAAGATAAGTATTTTATCTTGATAAGATTGCTTTTCGTTTTGTCTGAACTATGACGGGACAAAGGGATACAGTGTATCATGATATGGTGGTAATATTTCTACATTTCACAGAAGAGCAGTGTGAATGATGATCCCTTTGGCCACTACAAGGTCCACTATCACAAAACAGACACCAGACCAGGAGAGGAAGAGTTTTATCTGAAGGATGATCACATTGAATTCTTTCAAAAAGGTGAAATATCCAACCAAGCAAAAAGATGGTGCTCATAATTATTCAAGGAAACAAAACAAAATGTGAAATTCATAATTATTTAAGCAAGAAAATGATATTTCCAAGGGCAAAAATGGTGTTCTTTAACTCACTGATGCCCGTTCCCGCACAAGTTGCGGGATACCTAAATCGACGCATAAGCCCAATCCCGCACCGCCTGCGGGGTACATGAATAAAATTTCTAACTCCTGCACTGTTCCCGCAAGGCTTACGGGATTGGTTCTCTGTGGCAGTTTAACATCTTGACTTGTTTCATTGAAAGTTTCACCAGGTTCGGCTGGCAACTTTTCTTTTAACGATTTTTTAAAAACTATCACTCTATGCCGGGTCGAAATAAGAACATCTGCCAGTTGCGCGATCTGTCACAGCTGATCACTAGATCTAGTCAAGACAATGGCTTCAAAACGCAAGAAAACGAACATTTTCCAGCTGTTTGAAGACACCAGTGATGAATCTGAGGTAGATGTAGCCCATAATTCAGATCTAGATCCTGTATTCGTGCCTGGGAAGGGAAATTCTGACTCAGATTCTAGATCTAGCCCTCCCAGTACCAGCGATCGTGCTAAGGCTAAGGCCAGTGCACTGAGTAAGGGCAAGGGGGAAGGCAAAGCCGGTAGTAGGTCTAGTTCTTGTTGACTAAGGTGAATAATAACATTACTTTCAAACACTTGTGACACTTTCATACAATTTTTTTGGCATTTTTATTAGGTCATCAGTACAATACACAAAGGCCAAAAATTTTTGCGAAACAAAGAAACTTGCCAAATTTTGAAAATTCATGAAAAAAAAACTATCTGAATCAATTTATTCAAGTTTTGTTTTTTGCATTGTCAATTTAAAACCTGTTATGTCTCAAAATATGGATTGGATTGGTGAATAAATGTGGTTGTGGGAATTTTTTTTAATACCCCCCCAAACCCCTGGTCTTTAAGGCTTGTTCCGCCGTGGCGGGCTGGTCTTCAGTGAGTTAATGAAAAAAAAATATTCATAAAAAAGATGATATTCAAAATTATTTGGCAAAAAGATGATATTTTTTAGTTATGTTTAAAGCAAACAGGTGATATTTATAACTATTCAAACAAAAAGTTTATATTGATTATTACTAAGGCCAACTTATAATTACTTTTCATGCAAAAGATGACATGTATCATGTACTTTAACATTTTAATGTGTTGTAATGAAACATTTCTTGATAATGATCTATAATGTTCGTTTGATTTGTAAAATTAATCTGTAATGGATTATCTTTGTTTTGGATAGACGGACCTGAAGACCGCAGGACTTATGAACAACTGGAGATTTTGTACCGTGCACGGGGTCGGGAAATTGAAGAGCTGACCAGGAAACTGGAGGAGAAAGAAGAGATGTCTGGGAAGGAACTTCGCATTTTGAAACACAAGCTGGCTATAGCAACTGGTTTGTTGGACTAAGTTCATATTTTCATAAGTTTATTAAATGCCTCTGTCATATATCTTTTACATAATTAGTCCTGTAAATATTAATTTTTTCCAAGTGTGACTATGGACAAAGTAAGGAAGATGGATAGATAGAATGGACTGAAAATGGATAGATAGTATGGACTATTAATATTATTTATTTGTTCATGGGTTTTGGCGTAATGATTATTCAACCAATTCATTTATGTTGGTATTGGGTATTAAATCACTAGTTGGGGAAACCAGGTCTCATATTACAAACCACCTCACTCCAATTTCAAACTTTTTATGGGTTGCACAAAAAAGTGATTAAAAATTGACTTGTAGTTTGGTAATAAATTCATGTATGAGGAAATGCAGAAGGTGACTGAAAATCCAAACACATCAGATATATACTATTACATGAAATGTAGCATGGATGAGGTTGTGTATCATCTGTTTGTAAGCTAAACGATGTTTGCCTGAAATCCGACTTGCATGGATAGAAACATTCGGTTGCCATATCGACGGTCAGCTGTTGGCACCTCGTTAAAACTAGCCTTTGTGGTTGTTGTTAGAGAACCCTAGTCTTTTACATAGGAAGCTATACAGTAGTCTTTTACATAGGAAGCTGTACCGTAGTCTTTTACATGGGAAGCTATAGTTGAGCAGTGAATACAACTCAGTATTTTTTGTATTTGTATTTGTATGCTACTTTAATCCCATTTGGGAAATTTGCCTTTGTGTCATTGCACCCATTTACAACTGGAGCAGGCGCGTCGTCGCCACAGTGCAGCGCCGGTTGACGGGTTTTTTTTTGTTTGTTTTTTTTTGGGGGGGGGGAGTGGGAGGGAGTGGATGAATTTTATTTGATTTTTGCCCGGGCAGCGGCCTGTTCGGCCTGCTTTTTTTGATTTCCAACTGCCAAAGTATCTTTAACGTGCGCAGTGTGCACATGGGCCCTCCGAAGTTTTTTGTCCTTATCAGAAAAGACTTGGTACTCGATCCTAACAGCCCTAAAGGATCAGGGACAGGAAAATATGAGAAAAATCCCAAACTTCCAACATGCCTGCACTGGCCTGGTTTTGATCCCGGTACCCTTGGCATGAGAGGCGAGAACCATGCCTCTAGACCACCTTGTCTTTGTAATTGGACTGATGTCCCCATACACCAGCCTGAAAATCTAGTTTTAATGAGGTTCCAAAAGTCGACTGACGATATGCATTGTATATGACTGACGAAATATAAAAACGACAGAAGAACTGTGGGGTCGCAGCAAGCCTTAAAGCAAAGTCAAGAATTGGCAAAAAGAAAAAGTTGTATGTAGTAAAGCCTCGCGTAAGAAATAATACCCAAACGATACAATGAAATGCAAACTAAAAGGGAAGACAGAAAATGGCCAATATTTCGGCAACAGCCTTTTTCAAGGAAAAAGATAAAAACAAATGGAAAAATTGGACAGATAAAACAATGGAACAATATAATATAAAATATATTGAATCTAAATAAAATAGGTCTACTTAGCTGCGAGTTCTTGCTTGTATTGCAGCACAGAAGTACATCTGTCAATGAGTCTTTTTCTTTTTGCCAATTTTTGACATCACTGAATGACTGATAAATGATTGATTGTTTTGTTATGTTTATCCAGGTGAGTCAGAAGGGACCGGTGATAGCTTGAGACAGTGCCAGAAATTGCTACAGCAAGCCAAGACTGACAACTCTGATGCTAATGGCAAAATCAAGGCATTGGAAGCACAAATGGTGTCCTTGAAAGATACCAAAGAAGAGGTACGAAAATCACAAGCGAACTGGCGATGCTACATTTGCTTATTTTGCAAAGATGCCAAGATATAGACCACAGTTACAAAAATCATGTGGCTAACTGGCAGTATTCCTAAAGTACTCTTCTAAACTTCGTAAAAAGTTATCAGACTTGTTCTGAAAAAATAGACGAGACTTGTTGAGTTGGCTTTGCTGGATACAAATTGTTTATTTCCAACTGTTTTGTTCTATCTCTAGCTAATAAAGAAACTTCAGACGGCAGAGTCCACTATAGAGAACCTATCTCACCACATTGAAGAGCTCCAGAACTCGGAGAGTCTCAGTCGTGCACGTAACGAGCACGATGCTATGATATCCAGTCTGACCCAACGTTTTGAGAAGGAGTTACTGGCGGTGAAGGAGAAATTTGACAGTACAAAAGCCGCTCTAGAGAGTAAGGTAAGGCTGACTGCAATGTTGAAATAAGGCAAACTATACGAAAAGAAGGTGGCTTTTTTAAAGGCCATGCAACCAAAAAAATCACAGTAGGATTTTTATCAGCAACTTATGGCCAATTTCGGAAAAAGTTATTGTGACCAATTTCCAAGAGAAGTTATTGTTGCCAATTTCCAAAAAGTTATTGTGGCCAGTTTCCCAGAAAGTTATTGTGGCCAGTTTCTCAAAAAGTTAATGGGGTTACTTTCTCAAGTACTTATTGTGGCCAATTTTAAAAAAAACAACTTATTGTGTCCATGTGGCCTACATAAAGATTGTTATGGCTTGGCTAGTTATATAAACTTAATCCTAACTCAAACTTCAATGCTTTCCTAAAAATTCATTGTGCAAACAAAACCAAAGTTGGTCACAGGGTGCAAATACTTGTTCCGAAAAAACAACAACAAAAAGAACAAACATGTTTATTGAAATCTTTACCTAATCAACAAATCACAAAAAAATACATATTGAATTCTACAAGAAGAATAAAATCTAAATGAATGTAAAAGATGACATGAACTAAAGATCTTTGTCAGGTGAAAAAATTGGGATCTATAGGAGAGAGCCATTTTTATTATAACCCCATGTATCGGTTGTGGTCTGAGGATTCCAAAGCTTTATCTTTTCCAGGGATGGGAATTCTCAGGAAATTTCCTGATTTCCAGATTTTTAAAATCTTTTTTCCTTAGTAAACACTATTTTATTTGTCGTTGAATGTATGACTTGGCCTTTGCGCATGTGTGTATGATGGTTGGCAGTGACGAGTTGTATCATCGGTTCAGGAAATTTTTCTGTCATTAATTCCTGTCCCAGCTCCTCTATGAAATATCTGAATAAAGAATGTGTGGGTCACCTATCATAGATATTTGTACAAATTTTACCACGTAAATCACGTTCACAGTAAATTTGTAGTTTGGGAAATCTTTGGCTTTTTATACTCTCTTTCTCATTAGTGAGGAAATTTTTCTAGGAATCTTTGTGACTTTGAACATTTTTAACTTTGCAGCAAGAAGAGTTAATCTACATGAAAAAACAGCTGGCGGATGCTACACATGAATTGGAGCAAGCTCAGATTTCACGCGGGGAGACCATCAATCGACTGGCTCGGAGTTTGGAAGATAGCCAGAAGCAGTGTCAAGCCTTATTGGAACAATGTGCGTATATGTTTGTTTTTCATAGGTTATTGTTATCTATATTATCATCCATCTGGTCAAGTCGATTTGGTCATATGGTGTCATGTTTAATAAATCTAGGCATTTTGTTTTGAAAAACTAGCAGTGGTACCTGGCGATGTTCAGGAAAACTCTGTATTTCCAGGTTTTTGTGATTATCTTAGGGGGGGTATCATACTTCACCCAGAATGTCACAGACAGTTGCTGCCAGCAAACTATACACCAAAGAAATAGTGGCAGAAGCTGACTGTGTCTGGCTGGGCCTGGTATGATTGGGCTTTACCAAGAAAATGTAGGAAACTATGGTGTGCACTTCTTGTGTGCCAGCAGTGACTGCCATTCTGGGCTTAGTTTGATACGACCCTTAGACTTCTTGGTGTAATTTTTGCAACCTGCTCTAATTCATTTTAGATATATAGTCTTGTTGTATCGTGTCTTTTCTTGCCTATTTGGCAGTTTTGCTGATTGTTTGACGCACCACAGTTGACCTGGCAACCAGTTCCTTCCATCCCTCTCATATATACAGATTTTGTCTTCTTCTTCTTCTTCTTTCGTTCACCAATCTAAATCTGCAGATTTGTTCTTTTAAGAAAATCTACGGTTTTCTGCAGCTCTGGCAGAGCACCATAGAGTTTGATATTCAGGTCAGTGGGTTGGGGCCAATACGTTTCTCGCAGTAGATTTTGTCTAAATTGGTGTTGATCTTGTCTATCCACACAGCTTCCTCACATGAGATCAGTTCTCTGAAAGTTCAACTGCAGCAGTCACAGGCGTCCATGAGAATCACAGATGATCTTTGCAGATCTTTTCAGGTGAGAGAATTCGATGTTTAAAAGTAATAGTGAATTATTTGGAGAGTTTTATGCATGTGGGTCCATCCGTAGGGTATTAATGCTTGATTTTGGTGATTCATTACATTAATTGACTCTGGAAGCAGTCAGTATCCCATCCTTTCGGCTTGCTGCTGTCAGCTGTCTCTCCCCACACACACCCCCAGACAGGATAAGCCGATGTATGAACGGGAAGAAGAATGCAATAATTGAAAATTGTACACTCCTCAGAAATCCTCCTCCCTGCTGGGGGGTGCACCCCCCTGCCCACGAGTGTCTCACTTTTATGGATGGTCCTTGCCAGTATTTGTCTTAGCTTTTATTTGGCTATGTTGGGGGCAGTTTGAAATGCATTGTTTGTATGGCAAACCGGTGGTTTACCAAACATAGCATTTTCTGTTTTTCACATATTTGAAATCTACATGCCATTAACTTATCATCCTGAAGGAGTTTTGCAAAATTTTAATTTTTTTTATTGTTGCTTTTTTGTAAAAAGAATTTGACATATTGGTGCATCTCTATTCTATCACCTCTTGGCTGTATGATAAACCTACATATCATATGTTACTTAATAACCAGCTTATAGCTTGCTAGAATGGCATGTCTCTTAGCGCAAAGCATTTCTCTACGTAATGAAATGACCTATAGTTGGGGAACGCCATTATCTTGAAACTAGGTGGTGAAATGCCGGTTTGTCATCTAGATGATGAAATACTTGATGACACTTTTCTTGCGGAGTATCTTTTGTTTCTTGATTATTCGGTTAATTTTTGTTTTTCATCAGAATGAAATCAAGGAGCTGAAAGAGCAGCTGAGTATGTTTGAATCGGCGTCGTGTCTTGGTGCATTTGGGGCGTCGTCATCTTCCCATCATGCACCCTCGCAGGACGACTCCATGACTGACCTGGGCATTAGGAAAACACTCGACTTTGACACACCACAATCAATGGCCAAGTAAGCAATTTCAGTCACTGTGTCTGTAATGATCAGTTTGAAGAATGGGGGCATACATTTTACCAGGCAAAACCAAGCCCATAAAAATAATCACATGTAAGT
The DNA here is from genome assembly GCA_963931925.1 of Onchidella celtica. Classification (NCBI taxonomy): domain Eukaryota; kingdom Metazoa; phylum Mollusca; class Gastropoda; order Systellommatophora; family Onchidiidae; genus Onchidella; species Onchidella celtica. The sequence goes on from OZ007584.1 coordinate 14,215,981, forward strand.
TCTGATCTGCAGAAGTCTGTACAAATAGAGAAATGTTCTTTTTTCACTTGTTAATGGTTTAAATCATGACGGCATTCAACATGCAACAGTGCATCAGTGTATCACTCTGGCTTTTAGACCACACCAGGTTTCACAGAATAACACTTGCTTGTGTATAATTGGATCTGGTGAAATCGGCCTTCATGTGAATTTTTGATACCTCTATAAAAAAAAGCAAAGTAAAATATTTCTAAGATGATTTCAAGCAAAATATTTTTAACTAATGCAGAAAAATGGCTAATCTTTCATATGATAAGCAAATCTGAATTTCCATAGAAAAATTTTCCACCCTTTGGAGAGGTTTTCTGAGGAATTTGGCTTTTCGCATTAAGCCCCATTTCACTAGATCCACTCGTATATTTATACTAGCATATGTCCCATTCCACAAATAGTATCTAGGAGCTAGGTGGAAGAGAAACTGGAGAGAGAGAAGAAAGAAGGGGAAAGGTTCATGAGAGGAAATTTATGAAAAAACAATGGAGAGAAGGGTCTGCAAAAAAAACAAAACAAACGAAAAGCACTATTTCAGACTGAAAGAGATGCACATTAAAACATTGACTCTGCAGTCTTGCTACAGGCTACAGTTCTCATGTGAACCAGGACACTACGCATTCCATTCTTGCTAGAAAAATCAAAATAAACTGAATGTGTGTCAGATACAATCACCCATGTGGTAAAATGTGATAAAGGTAAACAGCAGATACAAAAGTGAATGTTCGGCCTCAAAAAAAAAATAATTCCCCAACTAAATACATTGATGGAATGTCCAAAAGACACTAGTTCGGACGGAAAGAGATCTGCTAAAGAAATTTTGGTTAGTGCAGTCAGAAAAATTGGCGAATGTTTTGGATGCATAAATATGTTTGTGCACAGGCCCATACTGACAGGCTGGGTTCAGACAAGTCAGCGGTTTATGGAATTTTATGTGTATTTAGATATGACGGCACCCAATCATCCGATGAGCTCATCTTGTCATTGCGGTCGGAACTGGAGCGATGTCTACGTAGCAACAAACAGAAGAGGTCAGAAGTGACAGAGAAAGCTGAAGAGGTCAAGGCTCTGCGGGAAGAGGTGGAAGAAAAACATAAAAAAATCATTGATTTGGAGAGAAGCTGTTCAGAACAAAAGGTACCCATAGATGTAAACTATGATCTGTGTCAGTGATTATCAATATCAACCTTATATGGGCAAGCAGCCCCCCCCCCCCCCCCCCCCGCCTTAGGCCTCAGATTTTCTTTCATGCCCCTCCCCCCTGTCCCTATCCAACCCCAGCATGTACCCACAAATACACAGACTACACACAAGTTATGATGACCAGATTTTCAAACTTGTTTATTGATTTTACATGTTTTGATCATCCAGATAGATAAAAACAAAGTATTCATCATCAAATGCAACCAACGACAGACCTTTCACAAATCACAGGTCTTGTGGAGAGAGGCACTGCCAGTCGCCCACGCTGAGAACCACTGATGCATATGATTTATGTCATATGCCATTTTTTTTTTCGCAATGACAAAATCCTGTTCTGTTCTGATGAATATTAGGTCATTTTCTGTCTTCCCGTTTAGTTTGCGTTTCATTTTATCGTTTGGGTATTGTTTCTTAGGTGAGGCTTTGCTACGTTCAACTTTTTCTTTTTGCCAATTTTTTACTTTGCCCTAAGTCTTGCTATGACCCCACAGAGTTTTTCTGTGGTTTTTGTAATATTTCGTCCGATGTCTATGGTATGTCATACTCTTCTCTTTGACCTCTCAGTGATGTGCATGATGCATCCTGCATGTCATGCTTTGTTCTTTACCTAAGTTTTCAATTGTGTGTTGTTCTTTTTTTACAGAAAAGACTACAAGAGATTGACTTGCTGACCAGTGGCAGTGATGGTGTTGGAATTATTGAAGCCAGACTGAGGAAAGACATTGAGAATTTGAAGAGGGAGAAAACAATTTTACTTGAAGACATAGAGGTGAGTTCTTATAGAAGAAGGTCCATAGGTCTCTCTGGAAAGGTCTAACTTTTTAAAGACCCAAATATATTTACAAATTCCCCGCATTAATTGTGTGGCGCTCTAGGAAAACCCTTCACATGGGTCAAATTTCACATTTTGAGATATACAACTATTATGAAAGAGGGACATTTTCTGTGTATTTTGCTTTTTATTTGAAGTCAATATCTCAAATAGTTTTAGAGATATGGCCGTTTAAAGTGTCAGGTGTAGTATGAGGACAAACTGAGTAAAATGACTGCAGGCCTGTACCTCAAAAGCAGCCTGTGCGTCATCCGATGGGTTTTCCTGGAGCGCCACACAATTTTAGTTGCTATCTATATAAAACCAAGTTGCAAAACTTTCAAAATCTGCAGCCATCTCCAGGTTTTCCCCAGATTTTCCATTTGGGTTTCACCAAATCAGCACTCTCCAAGTGGACAGCTGTAGCTCATTTGTGCATGATTAGAAAGGATTAAATGGATAACTAAAATTTGACGCAGTCTGTTCGGTCTTATTGACATTTAAGATATTCAGCTTTTAGAAGAGCATCCTGTCAGTCTTTATCTGTATTCAAGGTTTGTGCCACTTATGCCACCAACACTGGGGATGCTCCCATAACAACAGTCCAAAATGGTGATTTAGGTGGATGTGGGTTTTCATTTAAAGACTTGGAAGTCAACGATGTAAACAGTGCAACATGATTGTCTGTTTAAGGTGAGCATTTTATCTCAAAACACACAAAAAATGACATAGACAATTGTGAAATGTCCATGGCATAATGTCCATACTTTTGATAAAACTCAATTTCAGGATTACAAGAAACGGCTTGAAGAAATCGGCTTCAGTGAGGCAAAACTTACAGAGATCAATGCAGAACTTAGTCATCAGATCACTCAAATGGTCAGTGACTTTGACGCAGACAAGCATTCGGCGCTGAAACGATGCCAACGCACAATGGAAGAGGTCAACCGCATGAGTATTGAGAATCTGCGGACAGAAATGGAGGAACGATTCAAGTCTGAAAAAGCCATGACTGTCGGTCATTATGATAAAGAAATTTCGTTTTTGAGGTAGGCTCTAAAAATTAAGGTAGCATTGGTATCTTTAATTTGAATATAGACAAACATAAATGGAAATTCTTTGTCCATCAGTATATTTATCTATTCACCTATACAGTCACATCGCCATTTGGTTCCATATTCACTGTTTATGCTGTTTTCTACAGGCTGTATTTTTGTTTGTACAGTGTGAACTAAACCTAACTTGTCAATCATTATGACAGAGAGCAGCTCAACTCAGCCCAAACTGAACTTGACAATGTGAAATCCCTGTACATCAAGAAATGTGAGGAGTCTGCAGCTCAGGAGGCGGAGTTTAGTGACAGATTCAAGAAAGAACTGCAGGAGGAACTTGAAAAAGTCGGTGAAGTTAGATGTGTTTTTTTTCTTTCTTTCATATTTCTTCTATTGAATATTTCTTCATTTGATACTTCACCAGCCATCGTCCTAACATATGACAGGCAAGGGTAACAGTTCATATCATCACCGCTCTGCTATAATGGCATATGTCAAACTCATGCCCAAAGGCAACTAATGGTTCATTGCATTCCTGAGTATGAGGGCTATCCAATATTATAGAAAATGAAATGTGCCAATAGGAAAATGTAATAATCCAATACAATCGAATGGCACAAGTCACTATATGACAGGAAAAGAAACATTTTTTTCTTAATACGTGTATCTCAAAAGTATCAAAAATGACTTAACACTTTACTGCCTGAAGGGTTTTTCACTGTTTTAACTTTTGTCAAACTACGAGTAGCCTGTGCTGTAAACAAAGCCGGAAGTACTATTGATCGGAAACGGTCGGAAATGGCCGAAGAATATAAGGGAAATCACTCTAAAATATCAAAATAGAGAGGTGCCTGTGCTTGTCGCCATTTGGCAACAGCAGGCAGAAAGGGTAATGCTGGAAGCGTAGCTCATCAGCGACATCAGGCAGCAAAATGTTAAGTCATTAGCATAGAAGCAGTGATGATATGGAAAGGACCAGACCTGAAAAATATGAGGATGTAGAGGGTTGGATATCTCCCCTAATGTAAAAGCTTTTCTGTAAATGTACAAAAGTGTGCCATTCTTGTAGCCAGTTGCAGAGTTAACCCTTTGAACCCATTATCCAAAGATATTGGGAAGTCCTTTAAATGCCTATACACTGTACTACTGACATTTCGGGATTGGAGGAAGTGCCTCATAACTTTTTATAAATCTCTTAAGATATTGAACACATTAAAAAAACAACTAGCTCATGGAATGCTGCGATAGCTTCCTCAACATGGCTGTGCACATTGCCTGTGTTGCGGTGATGTTTTGAAGTGATTTTAAAGGAAAAAAAGTAGATATACGATGTTCCTTAGGGGACCAGGTATTGGGTGGTTGAAGAGGCCAGGGGGTCAAGGTTCAAAGGATGACAATTAACCCTTGCCATATGCTAAGTAGTGGAGTCTCACTTTTGATTTCAGGACGTATGGTGTATGTCCGCAGAGTGCTCACACTTTTGAATTTAGGATGTATACCGTACATCCATGAAAGGGTCAAAGACCGTATCCAACTATCTATCCATCCACCTTAAATGACAGTCACCATCCCCTATTTCACCAAATTTCTAGATCATCCAGGAGCAACAGAATAATACACATGAAAGCAAACAGAAAGATACAGAAGATCATGTTTGCCCTCTGCAATTCACCTGAAAAAGCTTTAGCTAAATGTGTGCCATATTTCACTAAGATTCCTTACCCTGACACTCCATGTATGCCTGTTATTGAGTCTATTGAGTTGTAATATAAGTTTGTGTAATGATGCGTTAGACGTGTTTACCATGTATGTGCTCTTAAATGCTCTGTGGAAGAAACTTTCTCTCTTGGGATAATAAAGTGATTCTTATCTTATCTTATATACTGTTACTGGTCTCAGCCTTTCCTTCTTCAGTCCATCTGCCTGTATATCTTTCTGTCCATCCATTTATCCTTGTGTCTAAGTATTCAATTATCCATTCATTCACAGTTTTCATCTATCCATCCATCATTATGTCCACAGGTGGAAGAGAAACTGGAGAGAGAGAAGAAGGAATGGGAAAGGTTCATGAGGGAAGATTTAGCGAAAAACCAGAATGGAGAGAAGGAGACAGTGAAAGAAGAGCTCGAGAAGCGGCTGAAGGCAGATTTTGAGAAACAACTAGAAACAAAGGTATTTGGATGCAGAACCTCATAGGATACAAATTCCAGCATGTTTTTTTGGAATATGTAGGGAAAAAAGCCCATTAATTATGGTTCTTGCACAGTTATGTAATTCCAGGGATCCCTGGAAGTTAACTTTCGCCATCCGTTGCTAAAAACTGCATGGCGGAAGTCGTGGTGTTTGTCTCAAGGAGGTGCTGGTGTTATTTTGCATGACAGAAAGTCTCTCTTACTCATAACAAAACCCACAAAACATAACAAAATGTGTAGCCGCCTGACAAAATGAGACACTTTGTGCATTTTGATGGTATGGAAATATTGGTATCACCAAATAGGTTATGCAAAGCCCTTTCATTTGGTGAAAAAAATATTACTGTAATTTAATTAGCAGAGAAGATATGATCTCTGAAAGACAATAAGTGACAGAACAGTTTTGACACAAATGCTTTAGCAGTTTCAGCTTTTAGTCGAAATTATTGATGGTGTCTCAATAATAAGTCAATTTTTAAGCATTTACCCTTTTCAAACAGGATTATCACTTGGATAAGGAATAGTAAGGGGGTTAAATTTTTCAAAACTACTGAATATGCAAAAACGAGAAAATTGACCCTCTGATGCCTTTTAACAAAGTTTCTCGAATCTGCAGTGCCGAAATGTGCCTCATTTTGTTGGGTGGCTACACAAATGGAAATTAAACAAAGAATTAGACAGGTAGCAACATGAAAATTCTTTGGTTTCTTTGTGTCACCTTTAAAATTTGGTTCCTGGGTGTTTTTCATAATGTGGCAGACCTTAAGCCATGTATTGATTGAAAATAAAAACTATTCAAAGTTAATTAATGTAACCTCACCTATTCTGTTTGTTGTCCTTGCAGATAACGAAGGCTCATCTTGAGGGTATGGAAGAAGAGAGAAATACGAGACTTCAGGAGACAGAAGAAGCTGTGGCAGAGGCTAGGAAGAACTGGGAGGCAGAGTATGAAATTGGTAAGTCTGTAGTCAGAGGTGGACCACAGGTGTTTGTGTGCAAGATGTTCGTTCAGAGATGAACTTGACGTGGTACCACACAAGGTTCCTTTTTGTCTTTATATAATTGTTGCTCTAATTCTGCTTTATTCTATCTCCACATCAGCGTGTTTTGAGAAACTCCCCTTTTCCATCAGGTTGTTGGAATTTTCATTTTTATGCAACAATACTGCTGCTGCCGTGCAAAGGCGAGAGACGTAACTGACAGTATGGCCTTTTTCTACTTTATTGTCTTGTACAAACTTGTCTCATACACAATTCTTTTATGTGGAAGGCAGACAGATGTATCTGCTATTGATATAGTAGTTTCTAGCATGGCAAACTCGTAAATAAAAGCATTTCTATATGGCTATGCCTCATGTTTTTTATGTTTTTCTCAAAACTGTGAAATGAGCGTATACGTTGCTCTGCCTTTGCCCGGCAGAATGCACCAATTGTTCTAGTCAGCACTCAAAGAGTTAGGCTCAGAATTTTAATTTTTTTTATATATATGTAATTTGTTCCCACCTCTGATATCTACATATCTTTACCCGCTGTTTCTTTCCCAGAGATCCAGAAATTGTCAGAGGAAAAAACCAAGTTAGAATCAGATCTGTGTCATCAAAATGAAGAAATTGCGGGGCTTAAACAGAAATTGGATGCCATCTCTAATGAACATCAAGGCAAGTTCCACGAAGATGTTGATGTGCTGGAATCAGAATGGAAATCCAAACTGGCAGCCTTAGAAAAACAGCACGCAGAGGAAGTGAATACTTTGATGGGCAAATTTGACAAGGAGAAGGAGAATATTGAACACAAGTTACGGGAAATGAGTGAGAAATTTTCTCCAACTGTTAGCTCAGATTCAACTCAGAAGGTCGGGAAAAGGGATGAAATGGGAGACAGAGACTCTGAAAATGACAAAGAAGCTCTGCAGAAAAATTTAGAGAATATGGAGAGAAAACTGCACGAGAGAGAAAACCAGTTAAAGGAACTTGAATCAGAGTTTGCAAAACACAAACAACAAGTGGCATTGTCGGATGAGCAAGAGGTGTTACCGAACAGGACTGCAGAAAAAGATACGGAGATAGAAAGGTTGAAAATGAAACTTTCAGAACTAGAAGAAGCTGCAATGACGAGTGGAGCAAAATCAGACAGTGTTGTTGGGCAGGGTCAGGGCTATTCTGAATCAGAAATAAATGAGTATAAAACAAAAATTCAGGAGCTGGAAGAAAAGTTGTCCCAGCTGCGAATGGAGTACGCAGAAGTTAATGTCAGAAGCAGCTCTGACTCTGGGAGAAGAGACAGTTCAAGTAACCTGAGCGAAAGTGACTGCCGGGATGATGAATTTCAGTTTGATGATGTGGATGAAAACATAGATGACATGAAGGAAAGGATTAGGCATTTGGAGTCAAAATTTAAGAACTTGAGACGGAAGTTTGAGAGGGACGCTGAGGATCTTAAAACTCAACACAGGAAAGAGTTTGAGAAAGCTGCCAGAGCACGAGAGGAGAAATTTCAGTCAGAGCTTCGATATTTTCTGAAGGAGAGGGAGGACAAAGGAAAAGCCAAACTGGAAAAGGCAGTGAGAGAGTGTGAGGCGAAAGCAAAACAAGAACTGGAAAAAGTGAGAGAAAGTGATAGGAAACATAAATTGGAGCTAGAGAAAACGGTTCGTGAATTTGAGGAAAAGAGTAAGGAAGAACTGAAACTAGCAATTTTGGAATGTGAGAGGAGAGTACGAGAGGAAATGAAAGACGCCAGTCAGCACTCGGTTGGGTCTCGTTTTGATTCAGATGTTTCAGAGATTGGCGAGGCCAAACATGAGAAGTTGAGGAAAGAGATGGAGATGCTGAAAGAGAAATTGACCTCGGAAAAGTTTGAACTGGAAAAGAAACTGAAACAATTAGAGAATGAAAGGGATAATGAAATTGTGAAGATATCCATGCGACATGAGGAAGAGGAACGAAAAATGAAAGAAAATTTTGAAAATGAGATTATTAGGCTAAAGTCCGAGTACCAGAAAGAGATGGCAAAGTTGAAGAAAGAGTCAGGTGCATCAAATAAATCTGACACCACCGTAGCAAGGAATCTATTACATGCTTTGGAGAGAGAGAGTGAAATAGAGAAAGAGGTCACGGAACGAGTGAAGAAAGAAATGCTGAAGATGAAGAAGGAATTCCCGCAAGATGAGATGGAGAGGCAGGTGGAAGAACGAGTGCAAGGAGGGAGAATCCAATGGCTGAAGGATGCAAATGAATACATCAGTAATGAAATCAAACAGGGAGTAGAAGATAGACTGAAAGAGGAAGGGGAGAAATTACAAAAAGAATGGGAAAATAGACTGAGGGATGAAAAGACAAAGACACAAAAAGAATTGGAATTACAGATTGCAAAACTTGAACGAGAAAAAGATGAAGCATTGAAAATGCAAGAACAAAAACTTTGGACAGATTGGGAGAGTAAGAAAGAGACATCAGAACGAGAGAGAGATGACACAGTGAAAGAACAAGTAAAGAGGAAGATTGGAATTGAAGTTGCCAACCTGAAGAAAAAATTTGTTTCGGAGCTGGAAGCAAGAGTGATGAAAGAAAAGTCTCGTTTAGAACAAGAAGTAACGGCATGGAAAGACAAGGTGAGGAAAAGAATGGAGGAAGAGAGAAATATAATGATGAAAAGGCTTCACTCAGAGATGGAACAAAAGATGGGAGAGGAGAAGAAGATGATGGAGGCAGAGATCAAGAGAGTGCAGGAGGAGGAAATGAGGGAGATGAGAGAGGAGATGGAGAAGGAGATGAGGATGCGGATACAGAAGGAGAGGAAGGAGTGGGAAGAAGACAGGGATGGAGAAAAAGACAGACAGATCTGGGATGAGGCAGCAGGTGAAGGGATGAATATTGGATTGAGAGAATGTTTGCAGTCAGAGGTGGAAGCGAGAACTAAGGTATGTCTGTTTACTGATTTCTGTTTATATCCTCTCTTTAGCCCCTTCTCAGTGCTGTCGATGTATGGTCAAAATAGATAGTGCAGGTGTGCTGGGTATGTACGTATTTCCTAAATATGATAGTGAGGGAACACTGCCTAGCATTTGGCGGGGAAAAACAGCAGTGAAGAGGTTAATAGCTTGGACCTTAATTTTTTATTCCAATTTAACATGTACATCCCCCAAAAAAATATTGACTAAAAAATAAAATCATGAAAAACAAAGGCATTTTAACTAACCACTCAGTCGACATTGAATTTTCAATAGAGGCTCTTTGGACTATATTGCGAAAATATCCACAACAGAATCTTTGCAACCACCTTGTTGCCAGCTTTCGGAATCTTTGCTATGGCCATTTTGCCAACAAAAATGTAATTGTGGGCAGCGAACCCCATTTTCTTTAGGTCATGCCTTTTACCATTCATATATTACTATTAGGTTACTTAATAGTAGTACTAAAATGTCACTCTCCTATCTCATTTGAGATGTTATGATAGAAAATTAGATAAGTCTAGCCCTGTCATGGAATTGCACGAGTGCATTATTTTACACAACTGCAGATGACAACTCTTTCTTGCCAGATATTCTATGAACCCCTTAAAGGAATTTTTCTGTCTTCTAGTTCTACCAATTAAATTGGGAGCTGGAGTACGATACTTCAAATATCATTTATTTATATATATATATATAGGGATGGCAACCAGAATGTTTTATGTCCAAAATAGTCAAATCGAGAAAAATGAGTTTGAAATTTGTAACCTTAATGAAAATTCAAATAATTGCATTAACTTCAACACTGTCACATGAATAGTTTTATTGGGTTGTAAAATGAAGTCACACACCTTGTGTCTTGGATATCTACAGGCATTTAAGAGCAAGAAATGAAAAGATGTATTTGATGAAAAATACGTTTTAAGTGAATGATATTTTTCCTCAACCGTAAAAATGTAGGTCATTCGCACTTTCAAGATTTCATGATAGGACCAGTGATTAGTGGTATCAAGTTATATCAAATGAGCGTCTCCCTAACTCAAACAACATTACTGCTGTGACATCTGAGGGTGCCTGTGTGCTTCCAGTTTTGGACTGCGGAGTCACATGCGCTCTCATTGATGAGTTCACAGACTATGTCTTCATCGGACATTGATGGACTACCAACAAATTAGTACATTTTTCTCTCCTCCGCAGGCGTGTAATGAACGTGACAAAGCAGTAGAGTTTATCAAGGCAAGGGAGATTACTTACAGAGAAGAGAAACAAATATTGCTGGCAGGGTTGAAAAAATGCCGGGAAGATCTGGAGGAGATGAAGAAAGAACATGTGATGTTGGAGGCGAAGTATGCTGAGATGGACAGAAGGTACAAGGCAGACATGAAGGAAGCAAGGAGGACTAGAGAACAGGTGAATATTTTCTGCAACTGGTGGGTTGTGGCTATGGAAATGGGGAGTTCAGGAGTTACGGTGGCTTTTGTAATGGTTCAGGCTGGTTTGGTTTTCTCTGACACCCTTATTCTCTCCCCCCCCCCCCCCCCCACACACACACACACACACACACACACACTCAGAGAGGGACATACATATACAGTAGTCTCCGTCTAAGGACCCGGTCAACGGGAGACAGAAAAAGCGGGTTCTTTGGCGGACCGGGCTCTTAGGCGGATACAACACGAGGCCCAGTGATACCATGTGTTATTAATAACCTGACGAAATATTATAAAAACCACAGAAAAACTGTGGGGTCGCAGCAGGACTATAAGCAAATATGTGTAATAACCATATACAGCCCCCAGTGCATGTACATGTGCCATGCAAACCAAGCGCGTGGTCAATTACGTATAAAATTCTGCCCCTCGAGTCAGACAACAATAGATGTTAGGTAATGACTATGCTAATTTAGTCTAGGAGTGGCCTGCTTGCACACGAAAGACGTAACTGGGCTCCATCCTTTGTGCGGTTCGCCTCCACCTACCTTCCCTCCACCTGTTCTCTTTCACTGTACTGTGTGGCTTTGTTCTATCCCGTCAACTTGAAAGAGAATTTTGTGTTTAATATCGAAATTTTACGTAAAAGTGTGCTTGTCTCACGGTCAAATGCCGGGTTCTTAGGCGGATTTTTCGTTTCAGAGCAGGTTCTTATGCATGTAAATTATAGTGAAAAAATTCGGTTTTGCGGCAACAGCGGGTTCTAAGGCGGATCGGGTTCTAAGGCAGCGAGTTCTTAGACGGAGTCTACTGTATAAATAATATATACATTCAGCCATCCATCCATCCATCCTTCCCTCCTGTAACAGCTGAGGTTGCTGTAGCACGTTGTAGTAGGGGGGAGTTAGTTGATCTAACTACAACCCTTTAGAAAACGAAACTATTACAGCTGTAGCAAAAGTAAACACGAGATCCGACGATCGATTAAATAATACTAAATGATGAATAATAAAATACTAGGAAGGTACCAGAGAACACCTAACAACTGACTATCCTGTCCCACACGAGGAAACGCTCAAGTGCTGGAAACTCACTTACTCACCGACCTTTACCACTTATATGGGTATATATATATAGATATTTCTATAGAGAGCTCCCAAAAGTAATCTAACCTCTGCCCTCGCCCGAAACACACAAATTAACCAATCAAGTATCAATACGTTACCAGGTTACATCACTCAAGGCCAAATCTGGCGTAAACATCTACATCTACACCTTTATCGAATGTTCAGGAATCTCTCTATATATTTTGGTAACTTGAAACTCTGGTCACCTAAGGCTCAGGAACCGCATCACACTCAGGCTTCAAACTTTGCACAACAGCATTTTATCAGTGCGAAATCAACATGGGCTACATCAGAAATTATGAAATGTTCAGGTTTCTACGTTTCATTTTTCACTGTTTTGCCATCACTTAGATCTATTTCGAGTCATGGTTCGCCATTTTAAGGTTTCGTTATCACTTCCTGCGATGTGTTCACTATCAAACACACTAACCCGTGCGCAAATCATGCTATTGTGCGGGATGTGCAGGGGTCAACTCACAAAGGCAGAGCAATAAGACTTAATTAAACAAAGAAAGAAAAATAGAATAAACAAATAGGAACAGGCAAGATGAAACAGGTCCATAATAATCACCCAGAAATGAAACTAATATTCAAACCGATTTATCCCGGGCAGGGCTGGGGACCTCAGCTAGTTTACTAATATTTACGAAAGGGTCAAAACACCCAACAACAACCGAGCGAGGAAAAAAACTACTCACTAGAAAAGGAAGGTCAGGTCATGGAGTACACTCTGGCGAACGTCAACAAAAGGAAAAAACAAGTGAACACATGCTCAGTCACCAGTATGACAAGCAGCGGGGGAGGGAAGGTGTAGCTTGCTGATGCTACACCTCCATCTATCCATTCATCCATCCCTCAGGGTTCACACAGGTCCTTAAAAGTCCTTAAAGTCCTTAATTTTCATAAATGAAAAAAATAAGTATTCAAAAAGTCATTAAATTCTGAAAATTATGTCAAGGTCCTTAAAAAGTCCTTAAAATTTATGTTTCAAGTGAACATTTTTGAAATTTGAATCTTCCAATCGCACACACGATACTTTGATACGCCATAAGCAGTAGCGCTTATTGTCTTTCCGTGACGATAGCCAAGCTCAGTGGAAGTAGTACACCACACCGTCACATGCGCAGAACAATGGCCAGTTAATTGACCGGACATCATGAGACATGCGTGATTTTAAACGTTTTGAAACGAAGGCTGGTGCTTCAGCAGGGGCCTCCAGACACTCATTGCGCTTGTGTCTCAAATTTAATTTAGATCGGTCATTGTATTCTGCCTGGCTAGTAGATTGTTCTTGCTCTGGATCTAATGTTTGGATACAGTTTACAAAGAGTGGTGCTTCAGTCATTCAGCATCCTTTCAATATGCTCTGATTTTGGCGTTGTAGATCTAGGTCATCTGGATTTCTTATAAATCTTAAAAGTTAGATCGTTGACGGCATTTTTTTCTGCTGGCCGTTTTGAAAAATAGAAACAAAGACGTTAGTCACACTCTGAACTGTAGTGCACTTGATGAGAAATTTTTGAAAGGCAGTTATAGTGTTGATGAACTTGATTATAAAGTGTAAGGAACTTGTGAAATTGAAGAAGGTATGTATAAGGAGGATTGAACAGCATTAATATGAATTTGATGGACTTAATACAATTACAAGACATCTTTATTAGAACATCTATCAAGGGAACTGAACTGTACAATGGATTTGAGATAATTGTACTTTTCACATTGGATTTACTATACTCTGGTGCAGAAGTAGAGGACTGAACAGTAGGCCCTACTAATACAAAGTTGATGGTCTAGATAAGGCACCTTTTACTACTACTAGAGCATGTATCAAGGGAACTGAACTGTACAATGGATTTGAGATAATTGTACTTTTCAAAGTGGATTTACTATGCTTGAACTCTGGTGGTACAGAAAGAGAGGACTGAACAGTATTATTATGAAGTTGATGGACTTACAAATTTACAAGACACCTTTACTAGAACATCTATCAAATCAAGGGAACTGAACTGAACTGTGTAATGGACTTGAGATAATTGTACTTTTCAAAGTGGATTTACTATGCTTGAACTCCAGGTAGGTCTACAGAACTAGGCTATTGTGATGAGTGCTGCATACTGCTTACTTGTTATATTTTGTGTCAAGGGATAATTTTATTTGTTTGTGAGTGCCGCACGCTTGTCATATTCCATGTTACAGGTCCTTAATTTTTTTGTTGAGAGTCATTGAAAAGTCCTTAAAATTAGATGCCAAGATTTTGTATGAACCCTGGAATCCCTCCATCCATCCATTCATTCATCCATCCATCCATCCATCCATCAATCCATCCATCCATTTCAAGATTCCAAATGAAAACATGCATTGACTTGAATAATCAGGTGAGCAATCCATCTTGTGTTCTATTAATCAATCTAATACTAATGAATAGATCTGAAGCATTCAAGGCAGTTGTTTTTTTTTGCTATGAGTATGACCAATGTTACTTTTCCTGCATCAGTTTTGGCATTTGTGGTTGGACAAGAGTTAGTAAAAGTCAGTCAGTGGAGTGGACTGTTTTTCAAACGAAAGAATTATTTTCTGACATGGACCCACAGAGCATCTTGTCCTTTGTGAAAGAGGCTAAGATCTACAACTGTTATACACATTTACAAAACTCTCTTCAGATCTATATAAAACTGTCAAAACACTTTTGTTTATCATTTTACTAGTGTAGTAATTAATGTTAATATGGAAGTATTTGTGAAATTTAAACTGATGAAGCTGTGAGTACCAAACATAAAGTACTCAAATAGACCATGAAAGGCACAAAATGGCCTTTTGTCGCTATGCTGCAAGACTCCCGTAAATAAAATGTTGAAAATTTTACAGGAGCTAAAATTTAAAAAACTGATTTTCTTTGGTTTATTGCCGCCAGCAAATTGTAAAGTCAATGGACTTGATTATTGCAACATCGTTATTCATGGGATTTGAGCCACGAGCTTTCGACACAAGGTGCTCCATTGATTTTCAGCCCCAAATAACAAAAAAAGTGATTTTGACCAAAAATGTTAGTTATGGGGGTCTTGCAGCATAGCGACGCTTTATGGTGCAAAAGTGGTGTAAAACTCAAAACTCGAACTGAAACTATTTTTCAGAATTCCAAGAGTGATCACGGAAATTGAACTGTTATGTGTTGTTGTTTTTTCTCAGGATTTAGCTTTGTTGAAGTTGAAATTAGAGGAAGAAAAAAAGGGTCTGGTCACTTCATTCAAGGCTCGAGTCCGGGACCTGGAAGGGAAGTACAAGGAGGAGGTGGACAGAGTGAAGAGGGACGGAGAGATGGAGAAAGCCAGTTTGCAGGTGGAGGCACGGAGGCAGGCAGAACATTTGGTGACTGTAGCACCCTTGCAGGTTTGTCATCATTGTGTTATGTTAGCCAAAGGTTCTTGTTAGAGGACAGTAGTATGTTACATTGCAAGCTCAGCTGAGCAGTGAACATAATTCAGTGTACATAGTATGAACATAGTAATTATAGCCCCTCTGGCATTTTAAAAAAACAAAACTAAAATTATCAGGGAATGCAGTTGTAGTCACAGATTACTGAACACGGCTGTTTTTTGCCTATGAAAATGTGGCCAAAAAGCCTGAACTGAGGGCAAGGAGCCACCATAAGATTTATTGCTCTTTTATTGTTCTCTGCACAATAGCTACCTGGGCGCTGGCAAGATCCTGTAATTTGATACCCTAAGCGGGCTTGATCGGGCGAGTGTGTTTTGATTAAAATAAAATCTCACTAAGTTTTTTGTTCATATCACAATTGATTTGTTTGTGTTAGCAGCTTATCGCCAAAACTCCTGCTACTAGTAAGTAATTCCAAACGCCCCGCCGTGAGCGTTTGATATCGTCGAATCTGTGAAAATTTGCCCTCTTTCACCTCAGGTTTTCTGACTATCTATTATGTTTATGTGCAAGTGTTATAATTATGTCAAATAAATCACCAGTTCTTCATCTATCGAGTGGTATTGATTTTGTGTTTCATATGTACACTGTAATTTAAATATTATGAATTTTTTAACTGGGTCTGTTTTACGGGAAAATCTCGATTTGGCAGCACGGGTCGCGGCACGGATTTTGGGGATACCATTTTGTTTACAAAATGGCTCCGTGAAAATAGTAGCTACAGCTCTGAAAACAAGTTGTGTCGATAGAGAATTGGATGGAGTATCTTGTGATATAAAAATTATCACGTTTTAATTTTATTATTTTGGTAATTTCTCTAAGTAAAGAAAGTAAAGTAAAAATTACGTCACTTCTAAGCATCCGATCTGCATGAAAATTAGCTCATGGGAAAGCCCGTCCTCAGAATTCCACAACAATCGTGCGTATTTCCACGGAGCCGTGGTCCAAATAGTGAAGGATCCGTTTCTAGAAGGGCAGTCACCGTAGGTCTACTCAAATGGATGAGCGGGGCGAGTTGCGGCTCAGTGTCATGCTGTGATTTCTTTGTGTAGCGAACACTCTTTCAGACATGGAGCAGGAACATTTCAATACCATTGGTAAGTAGATATGTTTTTTTTAATCTTTTATTAACTTTTACAATGTTGCACTTGCAGTGCTTTATTGGTGTTTCTTATGCATTTTCGCACAAGTAAACAATGATTATGTAAAAAATGAGGTCACACTATCCCACGGCCAGCGTGTAATGCCATTCTAAATACGCAGAGGCACGACAAGTAGCGAAAACCTGTCTAGTTCTGTGGAAACCAATTAGTTTTATCACATTAATACTGTTGCGAATTCTGAACAACGCACATTAGCAATATACTGAAGAAGACTTGAAGTAACATGAAATTAAACTGTTTATTGACAAAGAAACGACTGATTCGTGAGGAAACTTCTTCTCCTTCATGTGAATGAATGAATGACTACCTGCCCCGCGTGCTTCATGAGAGTGAAAGAATGACTACCTGCCCCGCGTGCTTCTTGTGAGTGAAAGAATGACTACCTGCCCCGCGTGCTTCTTGTGAGTGAATGCCTGACTACCTGCCCCGCGTGAGTGACCTTTTTTCCCTTCTCTACTTCCGCCCGAGCGAAGAAGTAAACAAACCAGATAATGGGATAAAATAAGCCAAACAGAGTTAGCCGCGGTGCCAATTTGGGAGATTTCTTCTGATATGCAACATACTCCCCACCTTGGACTACTAAATACATGTATAGAGTCCAAAATAAACACAAATGACTCAAGGGTAAGTGCACATGAAGGCTATAAAACCTCCAATACTAAATAATTCAAACTCACATTTGGGAAAGAGAAGCAACCGCGACTGATTACGGTACATCAATATGTGTATTGAGTAATGTGGTGTCAAAGAGAATGTAGAATTTACATGTAGTGTAGAAATGCAGTGTCTTGCAACTTTAAACAATATTAAAGCACTGCCAGTCACTCTTCCTTCACACACACGTCTATTTATATTCCGGAAGACTGCCGGCTTAAGTTTCTAAACATGAAAGCAAAGTGAATAAATCAAACAGTATGGATTTCAAAGTAAATCATTAAATCAAATAAAAGTAGAGAAAGTACCCTCTCAATCTGATTTCACGCACCCAGAGTGAAAACAAATCCAGCGTATCTATACCCCAAATGAAGGGGAAATGTTTAGTCTTAACTGAAATGAATAATTCTTGCAATTTTAGAAACGTAAGAGACTGGACTTCTTCTCAAACCTGAGTCACGAATGGCAAGAAATTGACACTAATGAACAAAAAATTGCAAGCTGATGACATGTTTCTTAAAATTAAACGATACTAATTTCTCAAAGCCTTACTGTTTTTCAACACAAAGTTGTATCAAAGTACACATGAATAAGATAAAATTATGGTATACTTCATAACATAGAACAATAACAATGTATGTAACAAGTAACAATGGACTCATAGGAAATCCCCGACAGAAATGCTGATGATGCCGATATGTAGGATGAGTTGGGAGAGCAATTGAAGGTTATCATAGACTGAAGCATAACGTTGAACATAACGGTCAGAGATGTCCATCAGAATCCAGAGCAACAAGATGTTTAGTGATAACGATAACAGAATTGTGTACTACTACTACCAGATTTAGTAAAAGACCTTAGATTTACACAAATAGCATGATCTACAAATCTAAAACGGTCCTGGGGCGGACGGTTCGACCAGCTCTAGTGGCAACCGATTTGTCACTTTCAGCTACCTTGCCATTACCTGGTTGGTTAACTGTAGAGTTTCTCTCTGCTTGTTCTCTCTGCCGAGAAGGAACGTCAACTTCATGAGGGTAGTCATCTGTGTCTCTCAACATAGACAAATCAGAATCTGACTCACCTGATTGTAGTTCCAAACTGTGAATTCTCTGGATAGACCTGACTAGCAACCCGCTGGCAGTCCGAACTTCTACTGTTCGAGGGATACCATCTTTACCAGTGAGGAGTTTGGTCACAACACCTATGGGCCAATGGAGACGCGGTGTATTGTCCTCCCGTATTATTATCACCATACCTTCCTTGATAGAACCTCTGCGACCATTGGTCTTCACTTGGGGAAGATTGCGAAGATAATCCTGGCTCCAAACCTTCCAAAACTGAGTGAGAGTTGCTTGTTGAGCAAAGTACTGTTCGGTTACAACCTTCTGATTAACTGAAGAAGAAAGGGCATCCATGGGTAACATATGACATCCCTTACCGAGAAGAAAATGAAAGGGTGTAAGAATCTTGTTTTCTTCCGCATCGTCATGTACAGCAGTCAAAGGTCGGGAGTTGATACATGCCTCAACTTCCTGTAAAAGAGTGTCTAATTCAGTCCTCGGAAGAGAACTACCACCAATTGTTTTCCTCAAGATGGATTTGACACTACGAACCATCCTCTCCCACCAGCCTCCCCACCATGGGGAGCGAGGAGCTATAAATTTCCAACTTGGACACATGGTTCCAAATGCCCTTGTAAGCTCGCGAGACCCACTAATGAAGGTTTTTGCATTGTCTGAATAGATAATGGTGGGCATACCTCTTCTTGCCATAAAACGGCGAAAGGCCATAAGGAAATCAGACAGTTTAAGAGACATCACTAACTCAAGATGGATGGCTCTCACCACGCCACAAGTGAAGAGAAGAATATAAAACTTCTGATCCTTGTAATCGGAACAATACAAAGGTCCTGCGAAGTCGAGACCAGTGACTGAGAAGGGTGTGGCTTTTGTTACCCGTGATTCTGGTAATGGAGCAAAAGGTTCATTGCAAGGACCAGCATCGAAACGCTGGCAATGAAAGCACTCTCTCTTGACTTGTCTTGCCAGAGCTCTTAAGCCAATGATCCAAAATTTGTCTCTCAAAGAAGACAACATCAAGCCAACCCCAGCATGTTTGAAAGTTTGGTGGTAAAACCTAGTCAACAAGAGGGCCACATGACCTTTGGGCAAAATGATAGGGTGTCTTTCATCAAAGGACAAGGCTGAGAACTGGAGCCGTCCTCCCATCCTCAGTAATCCCTTTTCATCCAGAAATGGGTGCATCTTATAAAGAATGGAGCTCCTGGGAATTTCCTTTCCCTCTTGCAAAGAGCTGATGTCAGAACAATAGTGTTCTCGCTGAGTCACCCAAAACAATTTAGTCTCAGCATCTTTCAGTTCTTCTGTCTTTAGATGCCTGGAGGCTTTGCGAGCACGGCGTCCAGATAAATTTCCAAAGAAACGGTAAATCCACGCTAGGATCTTGACTGATTTGGACAATGTGCTCCAGCGTTCCACTGGAAGGACTGGGGAGGTAAGGGTGTCGCTATGACAGACTGTCGTTGCCAACCCCACTTCCTCCTCCAAACCCACCTCAGCGTCCACCACAGAAGACAGGTTATGTTCTTGTTCAGTGATGACGTCGTCAAAATGTAGCCAACTAGGGCCCCTCAACCACATACAAGAAGCAATCAACTGGGAGGCCGAAAAGCTTCTAGTGACGAAGTCTGCAGGATTGTCGGTTCCTGCACAGTGAGACCAGCAACTGGGGTCGGTGACACTTTGGATCTCCCTCACTCGATTGGCCACAAAGCATTTCCATTTGTCGGCCCTGCTCTTAATCCAACTCAAGGTAATCATGGAGTCAGTATAGCAGAAATAAGTACATTCAGTACCCACAATGTGAGACTCTTGAATGAATTTCAATGTTCGAGCACCAAGCAGTGCTCCCATCAGTTCCAAACGAGGTAACGTAATCCTTTTCACAGGGGCAACTCGCGCCCTGGAAATCATAAGAGAGACATGATACCCATTTTCGTCCTGCACTCGGAGATATGCACAACAGCCATAACCTTTCTCCGAAGCGTCACAGAATATGTGGATCTCAGGGTTGCTCCCTGTACTCCATGAGCCATGCACATAGCAACGAGGAATGTTCCATGTTTGCAATAAAGCAAGATCTTCAAGCCAACCATGAAATTCATCACTGATGGATGGGGGGACCTCCAAATCCCAATCTATCCCTAATAGCCACAGTTCTTGAAATAAGAACTTTGCTCTAATGGTAAAGGGAGTGAGAAACCCAAGAGGGTCAAACAAACGGGCAATAAAACTGAGAACAACTCTCTTAGTGATAATGAGTCCAGATGGAATCTCAAGACTGGTGAACGAAAAAGAGTCAAGAGCACAGCTCCACTTCAGTCCGAGTACCTTTGAAAAGTCTGATTCCAGGTTTGAGAAGTTCTTTTCCACACCACAAAGTTCATCTTTGTTGGAAGACCACTTGGTCAAGCACATGCCAGCACTAGATAAGATGTCTCTAGCTTCGGAGATGATAGAGTGAGCCTCCTCAAGAGAATCAGCCCCTGACAGAAAATCATCAACATACAGATTGGTTTGTAACTCTGAGATAGTCTTACCAACAGGAAATTTCGACAAATGATGTTGAATTGTGGCATTCAACAGGAACGGACTTGCCTTGTTGCCGAAAGGCACTCTGTCAAATTTCATTACCTTTGTTCGGTCACCAAATCTCCACAAGAATCTGTGAACATCTTGATCTTTGAGGTCTACTCTGATCTGCAGAAAGGCCTTGGTGATGTCAGCAGTGATAGCTATGGGAAACCTCCTGAATCTCATGAGAATAGAAACAAGATTTGGAATCAAACAAGGACCCTTTTCTAGACAATCATTGAGAGAAATCCCATTAAAGCTTGAGGCTGATGCGTCAAAGACTGGTCTTACCTTTGTTGTTGAACTTGACTCTCTTACAACAGGTCTGTGGGGCATGTAATAAATCGGACGAGAACCGTGTTCTTCCTCAGGGGCAATTTCCTTGATGATTCCCAAACTCTCTAGCTCAGCCAAAACCTCATTATACTTACTGTCAAGTTCAGGATCACGGGCCAATCTGCGTGTCAAACTGTCCAAACGCTTCTCCGCTAACGGCTTGTTGTTCAACAGCTGACTCCTCATGACCTCGGACTTCCAGGGCAAGCTCACAGTGTACCTACCATCTTCATACCTAACGGTTCGGTTAAAGTCTGCGAGCACTGTATCGTCTGTCGTCTCTGCATAGTCCTTGACTCCAACAGAGTCCAGTTCCCATAAACTCCTGATAAGGCTATCTGACACAGAGGTGGTGTTAGTGTGACAAAGAAACTGAGAGGAACATATGTTACCTTTCCCGACACTAGGCCAGGTTCCTGATAAGATCCAACCCAAAGAGGTCTCCTGAGCCACTAACCCGACAGATGAATGGACATAATTCGGCTTCATAAACTGCCAATAGTGATCAATTCCTATCAGGATGTCAATCTTGATAGGATTGTCTGCTGAAAAATTCTCTGTGAAAGGTAAGCCAACAAATACCCCCATGTGCGAATCAGGTATTCTTGTTCTAAACATAGGTGCACAGATAGAATCAATCTCAATCAAATGTAGATATTGGGCAGGTGTGCCGAGAGCCAGTCTATAAATGTTACGAGGGCTTTCTTTACCTGGTTTCCCTCTCCCAAAACAAGAATAAGAAACTGACTCTCGACCCAACGGCCCAAGACCCAACTCATGTGCTAGACGTCTAGTAATGAATGACCTGTCGGCACCACTGTCGAATAGGATGGACACGCTGAGGCTCCCCACCTTACAATGAACTGTTTGCATAAGAGTTGTGGCACCCAAGGTTTGTGAATGTGTGTAATTGATGCCAACTACGTGCCCATCCGCACCGACAGAAGCCCCGGCAGATCCAACTTTCCCTAAGGGAACTTTAACATCCTGACTAGGATAAATACTTTTCACTGTGGTATCTATACCATGATCCGAGTGAATAAAACGCTTGCAGAGGAGTCTGTGGTGTTTTCCTCTACACAAACCGCACTGTCTCTTGCAGTCTCTGGCGATGTGATTACCACTTAAACAAATAAAACAACGTTTTAGGTTTCTTAGTTTGCTCTTCCTTTGTTGTACATCCAAGTTATGTAGCTGAGCACAATCTGAGGAGAAATGGTTTTCGTTGCAAAACACACATCTTACGTTTTTCTCATGAGTATTAGTAGAGTTCGAGGCACTGGGAGGTCCACCTGTACCCGTGTTGATGGACAGCGCAGCCCCTGTTTGTCGTCTTCTTGCCCCTTCTGAGGAGTTGGTGGAGGGAACGAAATTGTGTGCCCTTTCTCGCCTCCTTATCTCGTCGTAAATAAAGCTCATGAGGAAGGCAAGGTCTCCTTCCTTCCTCTCTCCCACCCTCGCCCACTCTAGACGGATGTCTGCTGGAAAACGGTGCAAGATGAGTGGAGTGAGAATTACCCCGTACGTGTTTTGTGAGATACCAAGGTTTTCCAAGCTCCTCACGTGGGCCTGCAGCTCGTCATGCAAGGCCCACAAGCTGTTGCCTCCCTTCCGAGGTTGACTTGTGGCCAGAAGTTGGCTGATGTGGCTGAAGATAATTCTTTCTTTTCTGCCAAAACGTTTGTGTAGGATGTCAACGGCAGTGTCGTAGTTTTCGGCTGTGGTCTGCAGACCCTTGATGGCTGCTGCTGCCTCGCCCTTGAGTAGGGACTGCAGGTACGTAAATTTTGTGATTTGAGCCAGACCAGTTGAAGTATGGACCACTGCAGCAAATCTGTCCCAAAACGATGTCCATTCTGTCACTTCCCCACTGAACTTGGGAAGCTCAAGTTTAGGTAATTTCGCTGTGGCTTGTGATGGTTGGTGGGCATCTGCCGACGCTATTGAGACACGATCCGACACCAAATCAATTTCATTAGGTGGTCTGACACTTGCGGAGATTACCTCTTGGGCCTTGAGGTAGACTGTGCATGCAGCGTCTCTGTAGTCTGCTGATGTTGCAATGTCACCCTCCAGATCGTCAAGGTTGATGACTGCTTCGACGCTAGATTGAGCAGTGTCGAACTTGTCAAGCCTTGCTTGAAACTGGGTTACGTGGAATCTTACTTGTGGAAGATCTCTCTTTGCTGCATCAAGCAAGGCCTGGAGAATATTTGATTCTCTGGTAAGCCAACTTTTGGCTGACGTGCGCAAACGTTGAGCTTGTTCGAGCGTTAGGTTTTCTGCCATGACGTGATAATGTCTAGGAAGATGTAACTAAACTAAACAGGTGTCTGTCCGAAGATCAGGTTACTGATGAATGATGAATGAAACCAGACCTACTCGAATCCAGATCTAGATCTAGGTTTGGAGACTTGAAAAATGAAACCGATTCAACTTCTTAGTAGTCTGTAGGCTAGACTACAAATGTCAATGATGAATATGATAATGAAAAGACCGACATCGTTTACTTAACTGTTTGAAGCACTCTTCATCGACTGCTACTGGGACAGGGCTTGGCTTACGTGATCTGATGGAACTGGAATGTTCTCAACGAAACTTCCCGGGTTTCGGCACCATGTTGCGAATTCTGAACAACGCACATTAGCAATATACTGAAGAAGACTTGAAGTAACATGAAATTAAACTGTTTATTGACAAAGAAACGACTGATTCGTGAGGAAACTTCTTCTCCTTCATGTGAATGAATGAATGACTACCTGCCCCGCGTGCTTCATGAGAGTGAAAGAATGACTACCTGCCCCGCGTGCTTCTTGTGAGTGAAAGAATGACTACCTGCCCCGCGTGCTTCTTGTGAGTGAATGCCTGACTACCTGCCCCGCGTGAGTGACCTTTTTTCCCTTCTCTACTTCCGCCCGAGCGAAGAAGTAAACAAACCAGATAATGGGATAAAATAAGCCAAACAGAGTTAGCCGCGGTGCCAATTTGGGAGATTTCTTCTGATATGCAACAAATACCTTTAATTGTAAAATTTTGGCAAAGAAATCGTAAACGAAGTGTTTTGAAATCACAAGCTATGAGATGCTAAATATAGCCTCAGTAAAGGCTTCCCACATAGCGATGACGCTGTAAATAAATGGCGAACTATGACTGGCTAAAACCGGAATTTCCCTCAGTCATAATCTTTCTACTACACTAATGCCGATCGATCGATAAAAAATAACTAGATGTGGTATTATAGCAGAGGCACTAAATACACGATGCACCCCCTCCCGCATCCCTGCACGGATCTTAAATCCTAAGTACTTTTTTTGAAACTTTTCAGACGATGAAACCTGTCGACACGTTCTGAGCAGTTGGGAAAGGGAGACTGCCAGTGCTGCCAGCAGACGTTGTGTGTGACAATATAGATTATTGATTCACCACTATTTCATCAAAGACGCTGGTAACAAGACCGCCTATAATTCCTCTATTTCCACTGAAGGTGGTAGATTCTCTTCAGTCTATTAAAAAAATTCATATTGAAAGTACTGGTGTTGCTTTTGGTCAATTTTCACAGATTCTGCGTTTGTTGAAATATTTGAAAATTTCCACTTTTTTCAATTTTTGGGTACCGCTAAAGCAGGGGTCACCAAAATACGGCCCGCGGGCCAGATCCGGCCCACGACCTCAGTTCATCTGGCCCGCCATGGTACTTGATTTTGTTTGATAAAACCAGGGATATCTAGAGCTACGGGATGGACAAGCTTCCTTGCAAGTATTGAACAGATTGCTTATGCAGCCCGCGCTTGTAAGTCTGTGTAGCATCTGCAAGCTACCGCTTTCCCTCCCCCGTTTTGCTTGTCATACTGGTGACCGAGCATGTGTTCACTTTTTTCCTTTTATTGTTGACGTTCGCCAGAGTGTACTCCGTGACCTGACCTTTCTTTTTCTTGTGAGTAGTTTTTTCCTCGCTCAGTAGTTGTTTTGTGTTTTGACCCTTTCCGTAAATATTAGTATATTCCTGAACATTCGATAAAGGCGTAGATAAAAATGTTTACGATAGATTTGGCCTTGAGTGATGTAACCTGATGACATATTGTTACGTGATTGGTTAGTTTGTGTGTGTCGGGCGAGGGCGAAGGTTAGATTAATTTCGGGAGCTTTCTATAGAAATATTTATATTATAGACCCATGTAAGTGGTTGGGTGGTGAGTAAGTGAGTTTCCTCATGAGGTATATGATAGCCAGTTGTTAGGTGTTCTCTGGTGCCTTCCTGAGATTTTGTTGTTCACCATACAGTTATTAAACTTAGTATTATTTAATCGATCGTCGGATCTTGTGTTTATTTTTTCTACAGCTGTAATAGTTTCGTTTTCTAAAGGGTTGTAGTTAGATAAACTAGCTCCTCCCTACTACATCAGCTGTTACAGTCTGTCAGTTATCCGGCCCTCTGTGAAAAAAGTTTGGTGACCTCTGCTCTAAACCGTCCTATTGCCTAAATCATTTGTCAGATCTTTGAGAGTCAACTATCAATTTGTAGGAATGTAACAGACGATGCGATACACTTGCTCAGCAGAAAGGAGCAAACTATCATTTTTAGGCTGAGAACAGGACATAACAGACTCCGGCAGCACCTTTACAAAAAATTCAGGGTTGGAGAAACTGAGACATGCCCATGTGGAAACTGCCCAGAGGATGCAGAACATGTCCTCCAACAATTCCCCCTATACAGACAACAGAGGGAAAACAGCTGGCCCTGAGGTGCAGCACTACACACTAAGCTATATGGGACAGCGGAGGAACTCAGGAGCACAGCATCCTTCATAAAGGCTACCGGCCTCCTGATATAAATAGTCTGACACAAAGAACGCAGAAGAAGAAGAAGAATTTGTAGGAAATTAAAAGACGATTATAATGGCACCAAACATTTGACTCTGCACCAATTAGAACCAAAATTATGAAATTTTTAAAGAGAGGTAAAATGTGCTATTTCGGCCATGTAGCAAATATGGCAGACCATATTATGAGGGCTTCTAAGTCATGTTTTTCAAAATATAGCATGCTGAAAAAAATTGGAGGTGATGTTTGATATACTGGCATCAGGTAGAAACACAGAAATATATCATTGGTGGCTTTGGTGTTGAGCTACATAGGTGTAAACTTGGTATATGTTGATTACGATAGTACGTGATATTGACGACGACATGTACACTGTAAATGTTTTACTTTCACAGCTGCCTGATTCTGACAGCAGTACAATTCTAGAGCTGAGAGATCAGTACTTGGACACAGTGGCCAAAATCAAAGGTAGGACAGAGATGTGATTGATTATTCTTTAGAAGTTTTGTGTTAACTGACAAATACAGTCGTTCTGGGATTTTTAAAATCTGTTTCCTTCTGTCTCTTGTACTTTTAGCTAAGGGTTCTTTGAGACAGCATTTCTTGAGTTTGATATACCACAGACTAATATAGCAACCTGGCTCAGTGGAATTTAAACAAGGGAGTGTTTATTGGGGCTGCATGATCAATATTACCCTAGCGAGAAATGGGAAGCCCAAATAATCTTTCAGGGGTGGGGTTTGGTTATGAAGGCTACATGTAGCCCCAATAAACACTCCCTTTTCACGGCTGTTCGAAATGGCCTGAGAGCGTGCGTTTAGTTTGCCGTGGCCAGGGGTAATAAATCTCGGTAGCCTGACAGGTGCAGGGGATTCCCCTAGGCAGCATGCGCTCGCATCAGCGTTCCGCACTCTCCGGGTGATCTAGCTTTGATAGCACATTCTTTCACCCCATTATTTCACTATCTGTGCTAAAGTCAACATTGTGTTGTGACCACTATGTGTTTGTTCTGCTTTTTGTGTGTTTGATGATACAAATTATTCTGGTCTATTCCTCTTAGTTCTTTCAGAAAACACGTTTTACAAACATGTGTATTTTCTTTAAAAGTAAAGGCATTGTTCACATTAATTAACCCAAATCTCGGTAATGAAGCCCATAAAATTAATAAAATTACATTCAAATGAAGCAGTATTCATTTACATTTACTGTGTGAAAGTTTCCCATGACGCACACCTTTAGTAGCTGAGTTATGCGAGGATTTTCTTCATACCCTCTATGGATTTACGTTATTGTTACCGTAGTATGGAGCATTGTAAGGAAAGACATATGGTTTTTGAATGAACTGTGCAGATTTTGCGGGTGAAAGAATGTTGACAAAACAGAGGAAAAGAGAAACGGGCGATAGCTCTTATGTGCAGACTTTAAATCTGACATTTTACTGTTTTTATTACTTAGAATGCGTCTCCTCTTTGTTTGAAGTCACTTCTGTATTTTAAGTGTCACAAAAGACTGAACAATTAAAAAAAAAGAAAAGATGAGAACAGTCACTGCAGGCAGCAAGACAGGTCGGGGAGAAATCGAGAAAAAAAAATGTGGACAGAATTTGTGATTAAGGCCACGCCATCCATTGTTATTTGATTTGTAATAAAAGTGTACAACATGTCTTGTATAACGGTTAAGCGATCCACCATGCAGGTCAGTCCACAGTACACACAAAGCACACACGCTGACACACTGAAACACCACTCAGACATTACCAGAGCACCCGCCCAATTCAAGTGTACACAATACAGTTGACAGACAATACACAGTAAACATCAGCCGAAATTAGCTTCACTCTGCCAGTCACTGCTCAGTCCACGCCAAATAAATCAGACATAACAATCTTTTCCATTACTGAACCAACAATCCACCTTTGACACATCCATGGACAATACACAGCCAACAGTAGCGGAAATTAGTTTTGACACTACCACCAACTGCTCAGTCCACGTCAATTAAACAAAAACCACAATTAGTTGATTGCGGAACACCTCCAATCTTCAACTCGAAGCGTGAAAAGTACGCACAAGAACAATTCGTTCTGAATAAAGACAACTTTGTAAAAGTCAAAACCGGAGAGCATCCGTCTTATTACCTAATAGTTACAGTACACAGAAAAGCCACACAGTTACAAACATTCATGCAATCCAATCTTTTACAAACATCTCAAACTCAAGATTTACAGTCACTAGTTCAAGCAAAACAGAAGAGTGCACAGAAAACACAGAACACTTCGATTTCAGTCATTTAGTCTCCAAACACGCTTCCAGTATACCGTAACGCAACTTGAACAACTTTTTTTCCTTCTAATTTGTGTTAATAATAGAAATTAGTA
The DNA here is from genome assembly GCA_963931925.1 of Onchidella celtica. Classification (NCBI taxonomy): domain Eukaryota; kingdom Metazoa; phylum Mollusca; class Gastropoda; order Systellommatophora; family Onchidiidae; genus Onchidella; species Onchidella celtica. The sequence continues at coordinate 14,244,216 of OZ007584.1, forward strand.
AGGAATGTGACTAATCAGAGGTGTGGCCTTAAGATTATTGATTTTCTGTTGTCACAAATCCCAGACTGGGAGATGTAATAGTTTATGACAGGACGACAATCACGAACAAACAAGTTTAACACTTAACAAAACAGCCCATCAGACTCACACATTTATTAAACATAGTTATACATATAATAGCGCAATTACATACATCATATTATTGAAATGACTGCCGTACAACGGCCTTATTCTCACACACACTCTCCCTCGGATCCACAATCCGGTAGTTACTCCTAAAGGCACTTCGGCCTCAGCCTCTCCCCTCAGGGTCTTAATAGCACATTAATAATTTACTGGCACCGCAGTCTCTCACTATCCCCTCCCTATTGTCATACACCTTAGCACTCCCCTAGCACCTCAGCAGGGCAATAACACATTATTATTTCCATAGCCATCAACATGGCAACAACATAGTATCAGTTCATTAGCCTATCAACATGGCAACAATATAGTATCTCATTCACTCTCATATCTACGTCCCTGTCCGTGGCCTGACTGCCACGACTTTATGTGCCTCTACTGTCCTGTACTGACAGCCTCACTTCTGGCCTATGTGTGGCCTCCGGCCCTATGCTGGCCTATCACTTGTGCTCATCGAGGTGGCTCTTCGGCCCGTCCCCGACACCTACAAGAATAACATTACATCGGTATAATACCCTACCATTTCTATTCGCTCCACCTCTCCTTACAATCCATGAGCGTACACACACTAGTTCACCTTTCACTCACCACACATCTTACGGTAACACACCTCCATCGGAGTACACACTACTCACTCGCGCTACAAATCCATGAACTCACTTTCATCTATCGCTCATGGCGCACATTGCTATATCCAATATCAAGGACTTCCACATTCCTCACATATACTTATTTACATCATGGTAATAGACGAATATAATATAATACATCAATCATAATAATCAATCAACGTTCTACATACCAGTCATTACTGGAAAGACTTTTCCACTAGTCTTCTCGACTGCTCCCTTTCCGCCCGATGGGCTCTTATTCACAGGTCCGCTCCGTCGGACCTTCTAACTTGCAGTGATAGTTATACAGCGCTTTCGCCTCATTCAGACCCCCCCACTACTCACAACAGCACGCTTAACTTGCTGTCTACTGTGAGCCCTTCTTACTCTACACCCGCTCTGTAGCAATCCCCTTAATTGCACTCACTCCACTCGTGACATCTGTTATTATGTTAGAATTATCGTACGCATTTATTTCATGTTGTCAGTGGTGTAATTTTGTTCGGGCATGCACTGTAATTCATAAGATAAAGATTATTCATTCCCTGATGGAGGGCTTGCCTTAGTTTTATTCATGTCTATACTACTTGGGATATCGTACACAATTCTTGGAATTTTGCATAAGTAATAGACACCTCATTTATATTTCTGTCTGTGTCTTGTGAGTCAACGGGTATGTCTGAATTTGACCACGTCGATTTTTGAAAATGAATTGTAACTGAACGAGAAGTGTGCGTCAATCCAGATTTATAGAACAAGAAAAGATAATAAATCACCTTTAAGAAAATATCAGTTTCATGACAATCCCCGGCTTTATACGGCTGAAAATAACAATTTAATGATCCACACGTGTAGTAAAAATAGTGGATTTTACGCCACTCTTTTCTTTTCTTTTATTCTTTAGAGATCAATGTCAAATATTTAAAAATTATACAAGAGAAAAGTTCACGAATTGGACTTTATGATGTTCACTTTATTAGAAGCATGCACTATGTTCTGTCTTGGCTGTGACTGTTTAAAAAAGTGCTAATTGGTGATCAGCCGACGGCATCGGCGGGCATGGGTGCACCGGGGCGTGACTGACCTTTTGACCTGGCCGCCGGGCAAGAAACTAAAAGCACGCCGAAGAACAGCTGTGTTTTATATTGAGTGACTTTATATACTTTGATTATTAAGGCTATAGTAGCCTATATAAGGTCACCCTTTAAACAATGGGCACTGGGTTGAACATCAGTAGAAATTATAATGCACAGACTGGAATAATAAAATGGGAGTGACACTGTAATTCCATAATACATGCAGTGTTTAGTATTGCGTGTAGTTCTTCTTTGTTCCAACTCCACTTTGTGTACGTCTGAAAAAATTGATATTAAACGTTTGCAGCTTTAGTATTATGACAGGGGACAAAGTAGTCTAGAGGCAAGGTGCTCGCCTCACAAGCCAAGGGTATCGGGTTCAAAACCCAGCCGAGCCGGTGCCAGCATGTTTGGGATTTTTCTCATATTTTCATGTCCCTGATCCTATTGGGGAGTAGGATCGAGCACCTAGTCTTCTCGGATAAGGACGAAGAAATTCGGAGGGCCCGTGTACACGTTGGAAATCGAAAAGAGCAGGCTGAACAGGCTGCTGCCCGGGCAAAAATCAAACAAAATTCCTCCTCCTCCACCCCCCACCCCCCCCCCCCCCCCCAAAAAACAAAAAAAAACGCCGACTAGCACTGCACTATGGTGACAGCGTCCCTGCTCCAGTTGTGCAATGACACAAAGGCAAATTTCCTAAATGAGGTTAAAGTAGTACCGTACACAAATGCAATTCATACAAATACAAAATAAATCGGAACCGTGAAACAACTTGAAAAGGGCCACAACACATTTTAAACAAGTGTCAGGGTAGCATTTGCTATACCTCTTCTACAGATTAAAAGATCTCCAGTTTTTCAGGAAATGGAGGTAGAACAAACAAGAACTAAAGTTGCTACTTGACAGCCTGGGTATTTCCTCCATGAAATCCCAGAGTTTCTTAGAAGGCTTTTGCTAGGGGTGCATGGTATTTTAGATTGTAAGCCATTGCTGAACAGTGAACAGAACTCAGTATTTTCTCTGTATGGCTTTGTAAGTAGATTATGTTCCCCTCACAACATTCTTTTAAGAAATTGATTGGTGAATTGCTGTGAGACTGATAATGACTTATTCATATTTGTGCAGCTGATGTGATGGCTCACATACAAGAAGCAGACATCCGTGCGGCTGCGACAATGAAAGCAGAGATTCGCAAACAGAGGGTGAAGGTCATTGAAATCTTCAAGGTCAAGTGCAAAGCAAACATCAGATCTCTGTTGTCTGGGTAAGTTCAACATTCGAAATTCCTGCTGGTTGTGTTGTAGTTAATTGTTATGACAGGGGTGGAAAGGATGGATCCAGGCTGCTCAGTTTCTGTCATCATCATTATCAAGTGCCCTGCCGGCAGGCGTTGGTGATCATGACCCTCCCAGCCAGGCTTTTAGGTCGTCCTGCATCTTTATGCGTTGTCATCCCCAGCTTCTTTTGTACCATCCATGTAAACAAGAGAAAGGAAGTGAAAGAATTGACCGAACGTCTCTCATTGAACTTGTACACACGTGTCATAGTTTACTGTAGCAAAGTACTTTCAGCTTGCCACCAGTGCTCGCAGCGCAAATCAGCTAACTAATCAAAATCAATGCTACAGTCGCTATGGTAATGCATTGGTCCTTAAACTAAAGATGGATGTGCATTCTACATATAACTGTAGTAATCAGTTTTGGCTACTTTTCAGGAGAAGCCAAAAACTGTTTTGTTTTAGCACAACTGGTTCAGTTACGATGGGTTTTTAAAGTTTACTATTGGATTATTTTTCATCCTGGGAGTGTATAACCAAGATCATTTAATGCGGCTTTGAATGTAGTTGAATACATATAAAAATCGATTTGTCAAATTTTGAGTCACCACAGTCTTACAGAGAGTCTCCCCATTTTCATGATAAAACCCCGCCCTCCCCGTGTTCCTTTGAAATCTCCCCGTTTCTGGGCAAAGGGAAGAAAAAATTAAGTCAGGTTTTGCCGATCACAGGACAATTACTGATAATGCTTTTTCATAGTGCCGCTTGGCTGATACAGTTGTATGTGTTTTTCTTTGAGGAGCGTGGGGCGGTGCCCACTGGGTTGGGGGGGGGGGGGAGGGTTGGGTAGGAACTAACATGGAAGGGACTGGCGCAGCCACAATGCACATTCAATCATTCACCCAGACAACAGTTTCGAGACTGTTGGACGCCGACATGTCTAGGGAAGTGTCAGACTACTTACTTTGATGTCCACCGGAGATGTTACATGAAGTGTGGCACAGACTAACCCAGTGCAAGTGGGAGAGTGAAGGTGGGATGGAGTCTGCTTACCTGTGTCAGATGTCTATTGCAGTATTGGACTAGACGCCAGCGCATTTTTTTTTTTTAAATCCGTTTTTTTTTTTTTTCAAAATGGAAAGATTATAGACAACACTTGTGGAGGCAAGTGATGGCCAGATAGGACTACCGTTGGGTCCTCGTGAGCTTTATTCTGTACCTTTAGGGGGAAGAAAACTGAGCTGAGGAAAATCGGCCAGACTCCCCAGCATGGGCTTATTTTACGCAGATTCATAGACCTATGGAGGTTTTGAAAAATCAAGCGTTGGTATCTTAAATTAGGGTATCTAACATCTTTAGCCTCCTTTTGAGCACTTACCAAAGCCATAAAAGGAATCAGCACCAGATAAATGGGATAAAAGGCAGTGGATCATCTTAAGGCAGTTTGTCAATAAAGAGTACCAGGGGTCTGGTACATTGAATTTTGAAAAAGAAAAATGTAGTGTTTCAGATTATTCAGATGTCACAGTGACACATTGAAATTCTAATATCCAGTAGGCATAAACTTGCAGGTTTATTTAATTTTCTGTTTACTGTGAGGGACACTGCTGAGATGTTAAAAAGTCTTATCTGATGAAAAAAAACAACACTTTCAACAACAAAAAAAAAGGCTTTTTTGTGATCATACCACAGATTCTCAGTTTATCTGATTGTAAGCTATCTGCCATTAAAGCAACAGACAAACTATCTTCATAATAGCAACTCTAGTGCCCAAAAGATTAAGCTAACTTACTTATTATGGCATTGAATTACTAGGTGGGCTGTTTGGACTGCTTAGATTCAGCATGAAAATTGGCTCCAGATTTTCTTCAGCTATGTTGAAAATGTTTTACATATATCTACTGAGGTCTCGCAAACTTTGGGGCAGCAGTTTTATCCTCATTTTCAGGACTAACTTGGGGGGTTTGGGGGGGGGGGGGGGGGGCGCTTGTATGCGACACCTTTTTAACCTTTTCCGTACGGCGTGGTAAATTTTGTTACCAGACTGTCCCATATAGAGAAAAATGCAGGTTATGCCTATCCGTACGTCCTGGGAACAATTGTTACCACACTGAGACAAGTGTAGAATAACACGCTTTCAGTCGGTCTGACCCTCGTGGTCACAAATGCTATTCAATGCAGCTTTCACGGGGACTCTAGGGACCACTTCTTGTCAAAAGAAACGTTCTGTGGGATGTTTATTCTCTAAATTTATAATTGTATCACAGTGAGCCGACCACCGTGATTCTTACTCTGAGCCAGGGCGCTAGAATATGGTGCTCGCTTATAGTTTTCTTTCAGCTTCAACCTGAATGGAAACAAGGTGTGTAATTGTATGTAATTGCACAAAGATGATTATACTCGTGTGAATTTCAAACGATGCTCTGTAATGTCCTCCACCCCACCTCCACGTGCAACAATCAGGTAAGTTTTATTATCTAAGGCAGCTCTCTGCCAGTACAGGAAAAGCCTCGCAGATGCTTATTTTTTTCAATATACATGTACAATGTATACATGTACTATCTTATTATACCCGGTCCTCACCCTGTCTTAATTGTTTTTAATTTTTGTAGCAAACTGCTAAGTACCGCACTGTATTATTTAGTTCGAAATTATATCGCGGGATGAGACCTATCATTGTCATTTGCTCATGAGCACAGCATAGTATTAGTAAGAAAGCCACATTATTTTTTCACCTCTAGTTGCGTACTGCAACAATGGGTCGAGGTCAGTTGTACGACACTATTACGGTGTCCAAAAAAGTAAAGACTGAGAAAACACAGTATAACCACAATGCGGAAAACAGTCTTTTGGGGGCAAAGACTGACTTAATGTGGGCCCAATATTTCTTCAACACTTTAACAGTTAACACTGCCTCATCAAACCCTACCGCACTGGAAGATAAGGCGAAAGCGACAATGAGAAGGATAAGTACATGACTCAGTGTCAGTTTATCCTATTCCTATCCGTATAATAAATTGAACAAAATGAACCTCAGAGGCGGTAAATGGGCTGTGTGGTCCATGAGAAAGACAATCACTTAAAATAATAGATACAGAAAGAGTCAAATGGTGAAATCAAAGTGCAATGATTCCCAGTAATGCAAACGTTTCTGATTTGGGTGCTAATGATTACAAGTGATATTTTCGGGAACAAAAATACATACAAATTATCGAAATTAAAATAATGAGTAGTAAATAATTAACATTCCTGTCGATGTCCACACGTTGGACGTTCAATCATTGACTTATGGTTGAGGAAACTGTTCTTCAGGCTTTTCAGAATTGAGTGGGAAACATAACAAAATGTAGGACGCTTGGACCATTGAAATGTCTTGTCATTTCCAATGACAGGCCTCAAAATGGGTGACCGTGAAAGAATTTCTTGATTTCTTCATGTAATCTTCAGCAACAGCCTCACATGCGTGTTACATGTTGCTCCTTCCGAGATTGAGTAGCACTAGCTGAAGCTCTATTAGGGAATGATGGTGAACAAATATATTGCCCTCGCGGCAGTTTTAGCATGAAACAGTAGGGCTGACATATTGGCCGTGCGGCAGTCTTCTGCAACATATGATGAGCCAATCTATCAGTCCTGTGGCAGCCAGAGAATTAATTAACTGGTTCATGTTTGGGTAGACTTTAATTGCAAACAATGGTTTTAGGTGAAAGACACTAAGTTATGAAAGCACGTTGTGACGTGAGATTTTGTCAAAGCAAGAAGGTATTTTTGACTGTGAGATTACACTGATGAAGAGGGAAGGGGGGTGGGGTGGAAAGAGGTTTATCCCAGGCAAAGGCAGGGGCTAATTGTGATTCGCAACAGAATCTATATATCCAACAGCAATGTAACATTCTTCTTTCATCTTCATATATTTGTTTCAGGGAAGTTCCAGTAACATGTATCACAGCTATAGAACATTCTATCGACATTCTCTCAGACCATTTAGTGTCCATGCTCACCACAACCTCATCAACATCTCGCTCAGACAACAGCAGCAAAAACAGCAACGATGCAAACTATTTCATTGATCCGGAACATTATCCCTCTTCACCGCAGGGCCTCACAAATCTGTACAAGACCAAGGATGCAGAATCTATATATAAGCAATTTAACATTCTTCTTTCATCTTCATATTTATTTGTTTCAGGCAAGTTCCAGTAACATGTATCACAGCTCTAGAACATTCCATCGACATTGTCTCAGACCATTTAGTGTCCACGCTCACCACAACCTCATCAACATCTCGCTCGGACAACAGCAGCAAAAACAGCAACAATGCAAACTATTTCATTGATCCAGAACATTATTCCTCTTCACCGCAGGGCCTCACAAATCTGTACAAGACCAAGGATATCATCTTTGAAAAAGTCGGAGAGAGCGTGGATATATTTTCTGTTGGGAGGTCAAAGCCAGTGAAAAAGATAGATTTTGTTTCCAGTCCTAGGAGTGATATTTCAGAGGATGGTCAAACAGAACTCAAGGAAAAGGTTTATGATGTTTGTACAGAGACCAGGGATGGCAAAGATTCTCAGAAAAATCTTGTCAATGAATCACACAACAAACATCATGAATCCACACCACATCCACAGCTACATCAGCAGTATCGACGTCAACAGCCACATCCACAACTGGAGAAAGTAGATCTATTTGATACTGACACATTCCAAAACACGCCCTCAAGTTCAAACAATTCATCACCTGCAGATATCATACTTACAAAATCAAAGCTAAAGCCATCGAAAACACATGTAAATTTTCCTCATGTGCCATTGTTAAGTTTATCGCCCAATAGAAATACAAGAAACACCAGAACTTCCTCCGCTGAAGCCAAAACAACTTCAAAATCAGTGACCAGGTCAAATGTTGGCCCAGAGTCGTCACCAAGAGACGATATGAAAGTTATAGAAGCTCGAGTCCGACTTGCTAATTGGGCACAAAGTGGAGTAATGCCTTGGAAACCTTTGAAGGAGAAGTTCGATGTGGACCAAATGTCTTCTCCAAATAATGAAGAGCTGCATCACAAAATGAGGAAAATCCCTAGTAGTGAGTCGAGAGAAGATGCTCAGTCATCGGATAATGAGATGCAAGACACAGAACTTCATGTTGACGGATGTAGCAAAGGCCAAAGAAAAGATTTCAGCTCAAAGAATAAGAAGCTGGATTCAGATGGATTTGTGAAACCAGTGGTTGAGGCAGAACAATGGGTTCGATCTCGTCGAATGAAAGCTTCATCTCAACGTTCTACACAGATTTGGGATGAAAATGACTGTCCTCCACAAGGTAGTCATTATTTTTATAGGGAGAAATTAAGACAATTTTCCGAAGATTCGGCTTCATCCACATCAGGTAATGGCAGTTTTGTAACACTGGAGCCAGAAATTATGGAAAGTGCTGGCTCAAAATTTCAGTCTTTGGATACTGATTCTGGTTATCGTCAGTCTTCTCGCACTAATATAAACCCTGAGTCTTTGCAAGGTGGGCTCAGGCTGAATAGTGATGAAAAGGTTGAGGGATTTGAATTTGGCAATGGCTATGATCGAATTCGAGCTGCTGTGTTTGGTGGTGGTCGTAAACATGGCAAGGGACTGCATAAGTACGACACAGCTTTCAGCAAAGATGATGTCTACAGAGAGCAAAACTTTGGTTCAGCTGAGTCGGTCAGTTCAGATTTTGTCATTTTTGACAAGCCGACAGATCTTTTGGATGGCGATTTTTGGAAAAACTGGGATGACTTCATTTCTTCGAGACTTCTCTGCAAAGAGTTCACTTCCTCCATGAAATCAACTGGCCCTCTGTCTGGGAGTCCGTAATTCTGTCTTTCATGTGCATTTCCTTCCCCCTCCATCTGCGCATACTGGTTATCTTTCCTTAGGCCAATAATTTTTTTCCCACTTTTTCCAGACCTGTCTGGCAGAACCGAACCGCCTTCTACTATCGGCAATTTCATTGTCCCATCTTCTATTATTAGCTTCATTTTCATCCTCTTCGCTCTGTTGTTCTCAAAATTCAACGGTGAGGTGATCTGTCTCGTTTCAATGCAAAACCAACTCAATTTCCACTTCCAGAGTGGCCATGTTCTCTTGTTCTTTCTTCTTCCATATGCACTTCAAATGGAAATGAAGCTTGCAGGGTAACTTGTTCCAGTTTACTTTGTTCTAACTACTGTGTGGTGTTTTCCTAATATATCTATGTTGTATCAGTGGGTATGAGTTAGTGAAATATGACGATGACAAGGATGGGACTTGACGTTAACGATTAACAGAGTTCGCAGAACGTAATTGCCAATATGGAAATACGGCTTTATTCAACTTCTTTTGACAGATTCAGTTGTCAACAGTAACAATCTGAAACAGAAAGAGAACAGGGAAACATGTATTGCAATAACGACTCAACAACGCTGCACCGGTAATGCACCATGTTTTCACAGGACAATTACAACATGTAGTCCATAACATTTTCACATCATTCTCCCCCACTAGAAAATAGAACACGGGGGTTAAACTGTTTGTGCACACAACGTTCTTAGACTTCTCTACTTCGTAAATTGTAGGGTCTGGTTCTGAAGTAATTAACTGATTGTCTCTGTTGAATGTTTTGATCCTGAGGTGGCTGCTGATCTTGCTGTTCCATCTTTAGATTAGCAGTGCCAGTTTCCAAATTGTCCGTAGAAATATTCTCAGTATGTTCACCATTAGTCCCAGGTGTGTTCATGACTTGAAGTTCATAAGTATGTGCATCACGAGTTTCACTGGTCCTCAAAATTCCTTTTTGCGGGGTTACGTGGTTTTCCGGATCAGTCGGCGTCTCTGTGACACACTTGTTTCTCGCCCATCAGATAGTCGCACAGTGCGTATTGGGGATTGCAGTCTAGAAGTTCTACTTCGTCGACCATAGAGTCGTACTTGGATGATCGGATATTCTTCTTCATGTACACGGGTCCAGGAGATAGCAGCCAGTTGGGCAGAGATGTTCCCATTGTAGACTTACAGTTGTATGAAAAGAGGCATTCATGGGGTGTCTCGTTTGTAGCCGTGCACAAGAGGGACCTGATCGAGTGAAGAGTGTCTGCAAGCACTTTTTCCCACTGACTGACAGGCAAGTCCTGAGATTTGAGGGATAAAGTAATAGCTTTTCAGAGTGTCCCATTCAGCCTCTCCACCTGACCATTGCAACGAGGGTTGTATGGAGTTGTGCGACTTGTTGCTACTCCTTTCTGATGTAAAAAGGATCTTAATTCCTCTGACAGAAATGCTGACCCTCTATCACTGTGGATGAATGATGGCATTCCAAAAATGGCAAAAAGCTGAGAGAGGCATTTGATGACAGTAGAAGCAGAGGTATCAGCACAGGCAAATGCGAATACTCATCCACGATAGTAAGCAGATACAGTGCTATCCTAATATCTCTACATCAGTGGGACTGCCGGACTCGTGTCGACTAAAGAGAAATGTCGAAATAGCAGATTAGTGGTGCAAGAGAAAAAAAAAGGGAAATAGCACCATAGGGAAGTGTCCAATAAATAACGCAATTATGTCCCTTTTTCTTTTAATTATCGGCATATATTATCACACGTTCCTCCAATATTACTGTTGTGCGGAGCAGTTGCGTGGCAAAGATTTGCTAATATCGGAGAAATGCGTAGTGCTTTACGTTTTTTTTTTAACCTCGACCTGACTGTTTCTTCAGAAGATGAGATGATACCGACACACACAGTGCGGCAGTTAACCGAGAGATCGTCAGGGCCTAATTTCAACGGCGCTCGAATGTCTTGTGGGAAAAGGAAATTGCTCAATCTGTAGTACTCCGTACTTTTACTGCCCTACGCTTATGCAAGGCGCTCCATACTCACGTTACTGAAGCCAAGTGTCCACACACCCCCTCTCCTACCCCTCCCCGCCAGCAACGCAACAAGAAATAAAGAGGTCTTATATGCGGGGAGTTGCGTGGGCATTTTTGGTAGCACAGTAGTAGGTCTAGTGCACTTTTTTTGCTGGGGTCGGGGAGAAATGTGTCGATATAAGAGGAAAGAATGAAATAACACGTTGAGTTACGGGGAAATATTTAGTAGCATTAAAAAAGGAACAGGCTGGGACTTAAAAATTGTGTCGAGTTACCCAGAATGTCGAGAAAAGCCGTGTCGAGACAAGTGGATTGGACTGTATTTGTTGTGCGATGCTGATGGTAGAGGTCCTTTGAAATCAATGCTGAGTCTCTCGAACGGCTGAGTAGCCTTGATCAACTGAGCTTGGGGAGGTCTGTAGAATGCTGGTTTCAGCTCAGCACAGGTTTTACAGTTAGCTGTCATTGTCCTGGCATCTTCTAGTGAGAATGGAAGCTTTTTAGATTGCACAAAGTGAAACATCCTTGTAACACCAGGGTGGATCAATGTTTCATGAAATCTTTTCAGATCCACAGAGTGTGAGGATGCCCCACAATATGCACGGGATAAGCAGTCAGATCCATTGTTGTCCGTTTCGGGCCGGTAGACAATTTCAAAACTGAGCTGGATAGTTCAATCTTCCATCTTTGAATTTTGTCATTTTTTACTTTTCCTCTCAAGTTGGTGTCATAGATGAAGGCCACAGACTTCTGGTCAGTGATGATTTTGAAATGTGTTCCCAGCAGGAAGTGCCTCCATTTCCTTGTTGCTTCTACAATTGCATATGCTTCCTTCTCGACAGCAGAGTGATGTTGTTCACTGGGAGTTAGAGTCCTTGAAAAGAAAGCCACTGGACACCCCTCTTGATTCAGAGTTGCAGCAATGGCGATATCAGAAGCGTCAGTTTCAACCACCAATGGAATGTCTGGCTTCACCGTAGTTAATACAGCCACTTCGAGTTCTTTCATTAAGTTTTGGAAGCTCCCCTTCGCTTCCTCAGGAAGTGGGAAAGTTGTATTATGCACAAGTGGATGGATTTTATCAGAAAAATTAGAGATCCAAGGGAGTAGTAAGCAAACATTCCAATGGCCCACCTTTGAGCTTTTACATCCTGTGGGGGTGGAAAGTCCTGATGAGGTTTTAGCCTTTCTGGATCTGGTTTGATGTTGTCCTTGGAGATCTCATATCCTAACGGAGTGATCCGGTCTGTGCCAATGATGCTTTTGCCTTCATTAAGGGTAAGGCCATGCTTCTTTGCAACAGCAAGGAAATGTTCTAAGTTCCTGTCGTGCTCAGCACGATCAGCACCACATACTGTGATGTTGTCCACATATGCATAGGTTTTGTTGAGTTTCTCTTCTTTGATGATCGAATCCATCACCCTTTGGAAGCAGGCGACAAAACTGGTACAATTGGCCACACGCCTCGAATGCAGTGTACTTCTTCTCATGCTCTTTGATCGGAATCTGATGGTATGCACTTTGAAGATCTAGAGTGCTGTAGATAGCATGTGTTGCAATTTCTTCCACCATTGTACCAATTTTCGGCAAGGTATAGGCATGAAGGTCAGTGAATCTGTTGATAATCTGACTGTAGTCGATGACAAGTCTCTTTTTCTGACGCTCATTAGTGGTAATGAGAACTTGAGCCTTCCATGGTGAATTTGAAGTCTCTATAATGCCGTCGTTCAGAAGCCTCCGAATTTCTTGCTCTATGAACTGTTCATCGGTTTTGGTATGCAGACGAGATTTTGTAGCAATGGGTGTACAATGCGGTGCAAGGTTTGAGAACAGGGGTGGAGCTTCTATATCTGCTTGTGTAAGGCTGCAGAGTGATAAGAGGGCTTTCTTGCCTTGAAAGGAAATTAGGACCCCCTCGTGCTGTCCCAAGAAGTCATGTCCCAAAAGGACGTCAGCACATAATTCCGGCAGAAGTGATAACTGCACATCCTTGTACAGCTTTCCTTCCACCCCAACAGTGACCTTGCAATGGCCCTCAGTCGATTTCGAGAGGTTTGTCGAGGCCATATTAATTACCCTGGAGGATTTAAACACTTTCCAGTTGTTACGGATGATTTTTGAGTTTATATAACTTTCTGAACTTCCGGTATCGACGAGAGCTGAGAGAGTTTCTCCATTGACAGTTATTTTGATGACTGCTTTGCTTAGACACTGTGGCGCAGAAGCTGATAAGGCCGATGAAAGCTGCGGTCCAGAACTTGTGGTTTCAGAGTACTGTTCAGAACTGAAGGTAGAAGTTACAGATTTGTTCTTAGCTTGACATACTTTAAGAAGGTGTCCTTTCTTGTTACAGCCTTTGTACACAGCTTCCTTTGCGGGACACTTAAAGCGAGGATGTCGATTGTACCCACAAAAATAGCATTTACTGTTACTGTTCGTTGCTGCTAGCATTGTTTTGTCCATGTCCTTGGTTGGAGTGTCTGTTGCAGTTGCTCCACGTGGGTAGGCCGATGTAGAAGAAACCTGGTATGACTTGGAATAAGATTGGGCTGATTCTAGAGATCTAGCCTCGTCGAACGCTGTTTGAAGGTCAAGTGTTTTCTTTTCGAGAAGCCGTTGTTGGATGTCATTACACTGTAGCCCACTAATGAAAGCATCTCGAATGGATTCATCTCGGTTCTTCTCAACTGAAACTGCTTGAAAATTACAGTCCTTAGCCAATGATTTGAGTTTTTGCAAGAATTCATCAAGACTTTGGCCACTCTCTTGTTTATGTGTTGCTAGTAGATGTCTTGCAAAAATTTCATTTCTGGGCTTCACATACAGATTCTGTAATACTTGTATGGCTTCGTCGAAGGAAGTGCAATCAGCGACATATTCATACACTGATGGAGCAATATAGTTAATGAGTGTTTTTAGATTATCTGGTTGGTACTGCTCCACAGTTGCCATAAAATTTGTGAAGGTCTGATACCAGTGTTTCCATTGCCGAGCCGCAGCTGCAGAGTCAGGATCAGCGTCGAATCGTTCTGGACATAGAAATCGCTCCATGTTTAAAGAAGTTGAATAAATTGTTGTATCAGTGGCTATGAGTTAGTGAAATATGACGATGATGACAAGGATCAGACTAGACGTTAACGATTAACAGAATTCGCAGAACGTAATTGCCAATATGGAAATACGGCTTTATTCAACTTCTTTTGACAGATTCAGTTGTCAACAGTAACATTCTGAAACAGAAAGAGAACCGGGAAACATATATTGCAATAACGTCTCAACAACACTACAACGGTAATGCACAATATTTTCACAGGACAATTACAGCATGTAGTCCATAACATTTTCACAACAATCTAATATATAAAAAACAAATAAGTAAATGTGTCCCTGTTTCTCAAACTGGTACTGTAAAAATAAATTGTATCCAAACTAAGATTTTGATTCACTATGATTCCCAGTACCTCTTCATCTTTTCTCTGACTGTATAAATTTTTTTCATACATAAAGTGAGTTAAAAATGGCTCTAGAATATGTTCAAAGTCAAAATGTGGGCAAAAGAAAAAGATTTTTGTAGTTTCAAGCCTTTCTGCGACTTCACAGATTTTCTTTGGTTTTTACAATATTTTATACCTGTATATGATCAAATCCAATTTATATACCAACTTAACAAGATGGGTTACATATGTTTACATATCACTGTCACTTGTGTAAGTAAATATGCACTTCTTTTCCTCTTTGTTCCTTCTTTCCATTCACTCGCAATCTTATGTCTCTCATGTCTTCACGCTCTCCTGAAGATTTCTTTTGACTGGGAACTAAATCTTCCAAACTTTTGTACCTCCACAAAATAATGTGAGTGTGCATGAGAAAACCTGGCATAAGTCGGCAAAGCTGATTTTGAGAAAAACGGCTTTGAAGTGAAAATATGGGTCGGACACAAACTTCCAACTTGGCTGTTGTTTAGGGGACCGTAGCATGTTACAGGGTAAACTGTAGACGAGCAGTGAACACTGCTCACTATGAGCTCTATAGCAGCTTTGTAATTAGACTACGGTCTCCTAACAAGATCCAAAAACTTCCAACTTGACTTGTTTAGGGGACCGTGGCATGTTACAGGGTAAACTGTAGATGAGCAGTGAACACTACTCACTGTGATCTCTTAACAGTTCTGTAATTAGACGACGGTCTCCTAACAACAATCACTCCAATATTACTTGGTCAATTAGCTATTGCCACTTATAGGATTAAATGCCGTTTTCTCAAAATCTTGTTTTAGGGGGGGGTCACTGACTTCAATTTATCAGAAATGCCTTGTCTTTTATTATATGTACAGAGCTCAAAATGTCATGTTGCCGACATATGCCGGGTTTTCTCATGCACACTCACTAATTTGACTGTTCTGAATTTGAATCCTGAGTGATTTGTGACACATCCAATGGAAATGCAAAATCAACTGATTTGACTACCAGATCTCTGTTCTCCCTCTTTGCTGACTGTGATCTCGAACCTTTTCGGGGTAGGGACTCAGATTTCAGAAAGTTTGGTGCAGTTCTCCGAGACCGTCCCAGGTTTTCATCCGAATCATACTGATAATTAAAATATTCTTCACCTTCAAAAAATGCAGTCCCACCCTCTTTCTTCCACTGGTCAGAATTACTTTTTCTGCTTCGTTCACTCCAGGGTCGTTTTTCCACTATCTACTCTTGATCCTTTTACGACTGGTCTAGAAGTGGGGATTGCCGAACCATTTTATTGTACGCCCTCTGACCTTTACCAGCCGGAAAATTGTCACCATCCGCTGAATTAAAATTGCTCTTCTGATGAAAATGGTCTCAGGTCAAATTGAGAAACAGATGTTGTATGCTGATACCAAGGCTTCAATGTCATTTACTTGGGCCAATGTCATAGTGACCTCTGTCCAGGTGCACAGTATGTAATGACTGCTCTGAGGTTGATCTTGTCATTTTTGAAAAGCCGACAGATCTTTTTGAAAAATTGGGATGGCTTGATTTCTTTGAGACTTCTCTGCAAAGAGTTCACTTCCTCCATGAAATCAACTGGCTCTCTGACTGGGGGTCCGTAATTCTGTCTTTCACTCATTTTGTGGCTCTGAGAGTTACGCCCCTTGTAATACCCCGCCCGCTGTTTACTTGATGATTGTGAGTGTGACATTGGCTTGATCATATAATCCTCTTGTCATCGTGGTTGTGGTCTTGAGTGCTGTGGCTCTGACCTACTTTTCATCACAGGTTGTACATGTTTTTCATTACCTCTACCATAAACATTGCCATCTTCTCTTCTTTTGCCTAAGTCAGATGAATTTTCAGCATTCCACATATATTTTCCAAGTATGGATCATTTTCTCTATATCTTCGATGATTTCTTTCATGTGCATTTCCTTCCCCCTCCATCTGCTCATACTGGTTATCTTTTCTTAGACCAATAATTTTTTCCCCACTTTTTCCAGACCTGTCTTTGGCAGAACCGAACCGCCTTCTACTATCCGCAATTTCATTGTCTCATCTTCTATTTTTTCATCCTCTTTGCTTTGTTGTTCTCAAAATTTGGTCATAGCTTGAACGGGGGCAGGTGATCTGTCTCGTTTCAATGCAAAACCAACTCGTTTTCCACTTCCAAAGTGACCATGTTCTCTTGGTCTTTTTTCTTCCATATGCACTTCTTTTCCTCTTCGTTCCTTCTTTCCATTCACTCGCAATCTTATGTCTCTCATGTCTTCATGCTCTACTGCAGATTTCTTATGAATGGGAACCAAATCGTCCAAACTTTTATACCTCCACAAATTTGGCTGTTCTGAATTTGAATCCTTAGTGATATGCGACACATCTGATGGAAATGCAAAATCAACTGTTTTAACTACCAGATCTCTGTTCTCCCTTTTTGCTGCGATCCCGAACCTTTTTTGGGTAGGGACTCAGATTTCAGAAAGTTTGGTGCAGTTCTCCGAGACTGTCCCAGATTTTTATCCAAATCATTCTGATAATTAAAATGTTCTTCACCTTCAAAAAATGCTTCATTCACAGGAAATCATGTCTGGCCTATCTATGGCTATAGGATTCCAGTGAATTTCAGAATTCCAGTTTTTGCCATTTCTGTGGCTGCCGTACTTAAACACATTGTATCTTCATATCATCAGTTTGGCTGATGGAACCTCATTAAACCTTTCCTCAAAGCAAAGGCTCTTGTAAGTGTAAGGCAATAAGTGGACCTAACCTAATTACAAAGCCAAACAGAGAAAATACTGAATTATGTTCACTGCTCTGCTATAGCTTACTATGTAAAATACTACTAAATACCCTAATGACAGCTGCAAACTTTTATGTGGGTCGCATATTCATCTTGTATTTTCTCTTTCAAAACTTTTTTTAAAGTGTGTATGTGGTGTATGTGTATATTATATTACATGTATATATATAATGTATGTATGTAAGTATGTATGAGTCATATACATGTATTATTCTATGAGGGAACAATTGTTGAAAATAGACCAGAGAATAATTGGCATAAGTGTATGTATAAATTATGCTTTTAATATATTTGATATACAATGTAGAGCCTATAGAATTTTTAGATTCTACGCATTGATTCTGATTGTTTGTTGCTTTGTAACTTGTACTAATAAATTATTTTTAATTTCTCTGTTTTAACTGCATATGTTGACTTACATGTGTCAAAATATCACTGCCATTGTACAATTTGTTGTTTATTCATACAGCTGTCCTTTTTGTTGTATCCAACACATGTGCAAAGTCAATCAACAACCCATATGAGACACAGAAAAGCACACAAAAAAACAAACAAGATTTGAAAAGACATGAAACAAATTGTTTATTACAGGAGTACATAAATATGGCTGGTTGTGATTTTTTTTTCTTTAAACAAAAACTTCTCTTAAAAATGATAACATATTGACACCATATACACGTACCACAAAGGCAAAAATACATAATGATTAAAGTTTTGCTTTCTCACTTCCTCTCTCTTGCTCCATTTTTTTTTTTTCAAAGCAAGATTGCATTATGTCTGTAAATGATCAGCAAACAACATTTTGCAGCCAGATATCGGATGCCATGCACACTACAGTGTAAAATAACAAGCAAAAAAAACAACAACTAAATAGCCACCTGGAAATACTACTGCCGTAAATCCAAATTCGACATTTTCAAGATTTTTAGATGATGCATTATACGGGGCTTGTCCAAGATAAGTCCCGTGGGCCACAATATCTGGTTCAGGACAACTTCAGAATTTGAACACGTCTCCTGTTTCTCTGAACAAATCATTACACGTATTTTTTGCTTTTCAGATTCTAAAATACCATTATTCATCCCACCAAGTTCATTCAAGAAATAGATCTACTTTTCACACTTATTACATGTACTACAGGTCTAACTACACAAATCGGAGCAATGAAAAAGTCCTGAGTAAACTTGCAATGAAAAAGTCCTGAGTAAACTCCATCTGGTTGATACCCATCTCTCACACTTTTTTTTTTTCACCCAGGAGCCAGGACAGACACTCCCCCCTTATTTTTCGCAAGAAGTAATTCTCAGTGTAGCACACAGTAGAATTCTTGTCTTTGCATACTGCTCTAGTTTGTAAGCTCTGTTTCTCACACTGCTAAGCCATTTCACCCCTATTAATTTGCTTGGGGTTTGTAATTCTATTCTGCTTTGTAAAATCTATTCTGCTTTGTAAAATTCATTGTTATTATTGGCTGTTTATACTAGTAAGTATGGCAGTAATATTTCCGAGTAACAAAAAAAAAACACATGTTCAAGCTGTGCGACACCTATAACTATTATCTGCACATCCATGACCAATTATAATTCAGCAGGAAATGTCAAAGCATGCAAGATTAGTAGTTATGACAGGCAAGCCAGCGCAGCACCCCACTTTCCTTGTGAATGAAATTTAAAGGAAAAAAAAGCATACAGTTTAAAGTTGCGGAGAAGACCTGGACTTCAGTCACGACCAGATCAGTTTGGGGGACTCACAGTCACAGAGACACATAATAAATTCAACATCAATCAGCCCCACATATCCAAAATCTTGCATTCAGCTCTCCAGGTAATTTTTTACTGTAAGGGAGATCATCAGCATTTGTGTACATGGTGCTTGTTTCCCTTTCATGCTGACACCAATAGCTGTCAACGATGTCAAAGTTGCACAAGTACTGAAAGCTCCAAATGTCAAATTTGTGGAGATTACTTCTTCCAGCTCAGAAACGGCTAACACGGCATAGTACACTACCCTATAATATATCTATATCAATAGTGTTATATTTGAGAATAGTACTGCCACAGTAAGTAGTAATACATGGGAGAACTCATGGATGGAGGTGTGAAGGAAGAGGAAAAATGACTGAATCAAAACTGACTGACAGTATAAATAAGTTTCTAGAGCAACCAAGGGGCCTTTCATAAGGTGGGTATCCTCCGTTTTGGCAATTTCTGAAAGGTCGAAAACTACTGGTCCAGAGAAATACAATTAATTACAATTTCTTGGCATGTTTGAAATGAAGTAGGGCCTACAAAATACACCACCTCCCTCTTCACACTACATGCATACTGAGCAGCAAACACAAATATCTAGTTACTGGAGGATTAATACTTGTAAAGCTTTGAGTGGGGAAACAAAAAAAAAAAGGAAAGAAAGAAAACGTTTTATCACAAAGAAGATAGATATAATACAAAATCGTTTTGCTGGAGTTTTGTTAGCATCATAACGAGGCTGTATTAGACAGAAACCTTGCATGCCCCCCCCCCCCCCACAAATTGTAACTAAATGAGTGCTTAAAAAAACACTGAACAGCTGGTTCAGTTAGAGGGGCGGGTGTGCTAGACATGAAGTTTCCATGGTTACCTGAAGTGTATTCAACAGTACCTCTGTTTTGTTTAGCCAACTACTGATAGTCATAGTGATATATTATGCAAGGGCAATGATACAACTTGTATTTTTTTCTTTTTTGGTAACCAGGCCAAAAAATATTTAATTATTTCATCACCATCCCCTAAAGCGGTGGTAACTAAATATTCCAAAAATCAACTTTTATAAACTCAATTACATTCAAAGCTACATTAAATCACCTTAGTTACAAACTCTTGAGATGAAAAATACCCAAACTTTCAAAAATTCATCATAACTAGGGCAGCTGTACTGAAATAAAACAGGTTTTTGCTTCTCCTGAAAAGTTGCCCAAACTGGTTACCACAGTTTGAGGGAATGGTTATGATTTTTTTGTTATTAAAACTATAATTAGTTCAGACATGTGAATAAAGAGGTATAGGAAACTGGAACTGCAAGGTGCTGAACAAAAATAAAAGGTCGACTCGCTTGACACTCTGGGATAATTGGGCATTCCCACTTTCCTGTTTTAATTTCACACTTCTCTGATCTTATTTATAAGAATCTGAATGCCGAAAAATGGTATAACTGGTTCAGTTAGAGGAGCGAGTGTGCTAGACATGAAGTTTCCATGGTTACCTGAAGTGTATTCAACAGTTGTGCCAAACCACATGGGCAGCAAATTTCATGCCCAAAGTAAGATAACGAAAAAAACATGAAAGGCGCAAAAGTGGCTGTTATTGTGCTGACATGTCATTAAACCCAAACCAAAACTCAAAGCATGCAATCGTATCAAAGTAGGCCTACTGCACATTTCAAGGATGTGAAAGAGTTAATTACTTAAAACCGAATAGTTGCGACAACAAAATTTCAAGCAAAGGGACTGAGGTCATTGGTGGAACTTCCTTCTTAAAAAAAAAAAAAAATTATTTGGAGAAATTATGAAACATTTCTTCAGAACTTCCGTGCAATCAACATCTCTTCCAGATATACCTTTTCATTCAGCAAATTTGTCCATATATTCCTAAGTCACATAATATCAGCCATCCAGCAGCTTAGAGTTGGGTTTCTTCCCTATATGCACACTATAGTTTGTAGAATAAGAAATAAAAATGGATATTTTGTCTGTGCAGCACATAAAATGATTATCTCCTTATTTGTGAACATGAAAATAATCACTTCCTGCACTGACGTGATACTTTTATACATCTTCATTATGTAAGATGACCCGTGTTTTTTTTGTTTACTAGCCAGTGTGAAGTTTTCATTATAGAGCTGCATTATATAATTATCATCACGGCTGAAGAAAGCATGTTAAAATATCACCCACATACTGTCACCTATGCCACATACTGGTACATGTACATCAATCATTTTAGTGTTTTGAGTTATGGCTGCCTTATCACTGTTCATTGTGAGATCTACATTCTCACACAGTGACATATTGATATCTTTAAGTTTGGAAATTATAAGCAGAAACATTTTTACCACAAGCAAGAATAATGACAGTGACCAAAACGTTCTCCCGTAAAATGAGAAAACTTTTCATACACCAGCATATGAGATGGATGTCAATATATTATTACATATGTTAATGTTTAAACACACACCCACACAAACACATTTATGCACAATGAGTCATCAATAACATCGCATCCTAGCTGAGCTAAACTAGGTCACAATATGAAAATTAGCCGTTGCACACCAACCAAATCTTACACCCAACAATAAACATGCAAATTTACTCCACAAGCAAAAACAAGAAAAAAACTATTGAGACAGAAAGTAGATTAGCATTTTGACAGATCTAGTTTGACTCCAGTGAACAAATTATTAAAAAAACCCACACACACAGAAAATTTGTGGTTTGGCACAAAGCTATGATGCAAGGTTTAGCGTAATATAACTCACTTTTTTCTTGCGTTGCATTCAAAGTGGTCGTTTCACCAGCACTGCTTTATTCTGTCTATCTCCAAATCAGTGCTTTTGAGAAAATCACATTATATAAAGTTTTGACGTTAAACGTTACAAAGTATTAGAACAGTGTCTCTCAAGGTAGAGCGTGGTAATATTTTGGTGGTGTGTGGGACTTCAGAATGGGGCGTAAGGATATACTGTAGAGTATATTTGTGCGATAGTGGTAGGATGCACATTTCTTTGGTAAATTGAAGTGAGGACGGGACAAAAGAGGTTGAGAGACAGTGTGTTAGAACAACTTTTTACTGCTTTAAAGTCTACTCCTAGAAGTGAGATATCTTCTTGATCTCTTTTTAGGAATGATAGAATTTAACAGACTTTGTTTTTCTGTCTTAAGGCGTCATCTCAATTTTTGTAAAAAGTGAAGATAGAATAAAACATTACTAGGCCAACACAGCTCAACGCCGCAGATAAAAATAACAGTGCTTTGCATTGCATTTGCTTTCAATTATTCACAGAGAAACGATCAAAAGTAAACAAAACATTGTCAGATTTCATAGTTCTTCCCCACTGACTGTCAATTTCACTCATCATGTTCATAACTGCAGAATGAGGAACTGAAAATGGCATGGTAATGCTTGGCATAGCTGTAAAACATTAAAAAAAATAGTCTGACAGAAAATATTCCCACCCAAAACAAAAAGACAGTGGAACACTGAAGCAAGTCATTATTATAAA
Source organism: Onchidella celtica (assembly GCA_963931925.1). Classification (NCBI taxonomy): domain Eukaryota; kingdom Metazoa; phylum Mollusca; class Gastropoda; order Systellommatophora; family Onchidiidae; genus Onchidella; species Onchidella celtica. Next base: position 14,266,766 of record OZ007584.1, read on the forward strand.
CGTATTTGGTATGTAAACTTCTCAAAACCATGCAAAAAAATCCAATCAGCATAAAACCTTCCAGGCTGTACCAAAAGTGGGTAATCACACCTGTCATATATATGTGTTAACTGTTATATAGAATCTAAACGAATATAACTTAGCACAACAAAAATAAACTCAAAGCCGAGACCCATTTGTGACTCACCATACCAAATTAGTAATTAAGTCAGATTTGGTCATACAGAGTCCAATTTAACTCATTTAGGGATTTTATTCAAGGGAGACATTTTTTTGTGAGATATTGCGGTATCATAATCAACTAAAATTCAGTTCCAACTGAAATCGCCCTTAGCCAATGAAAATGCCGTTTACCTCGCTTGACCCCTATGACTTAATAACCAATTTGAAACACAGAGCCACATTTGTATAATTATGTTATTTATGAGCTCGTCTGGAATTTCCTTTGCACATTTAAATCAATGAGACATTTTCGTGTATATAAACTTTATTTTAAAAAGTAAATAAGTTTCAATAGTTTTCAAAAATGCTGATGAAAGAGTACGAGCTTTTAAAAATCAAATATTGTCAATGAGCTTTCTTGGAATCTTATAATAGATGTCAGCACTGTGCTAACAAAGTGGCTTAAGTCAGATTTAGGCTAAAATTCTCTGTGTTTTCAATGTAGAAAAGAAAAAAGTTTTTAGGTTAAGACACCCAGTGCTGCTCCCAGTTGTAACTGGACTGCAATGACACTATGGCAAATTTCCCAAATGTGATTAAAGAAGGACACAAAATACAAATACAAATACAGAATTGCCCTAACCTGTCATCAGCAGGTTCACCTTGATGTCAGGCCAGGCCCATGTAAAGCTGGTAATAGGCCCAGACCAGGTACATGTAGGCCCCAATTTTAAACTGCTTATTAAGTATTTTTCTAATTAGTAGGAAATATATCTATTTATCTGTGGTGTATCCATATTCAATCTTCTATAAAATTTATCTACTTTATTGTATTAATATTTTGTGCTGATGGATCAACCTCCTTCAACCCTCTCCTCAGTATCAATATTCTTCACCAAACCCCCTCACACACCCCTAAGCGAACAAGTCACAGTAGGAGATCAACCACTGGAAGATGTAGAGTCCTTCTGCTATCTTGGTAGTATCATTGACAATAGGGGAGGAACAGAGGCAGAAGTCAAAGCACGAATTGGAAAGGCACAGGCAGCTTTCACATCCTTAAGCAAGATTTGGAGAACCAAGGATATATCTCTAAAAACAAAGCTGAGGATATTCAACTCGAACGTGAAGTCAGTCCTGTTGTATGGATGTGAGACTTGGAATGCGTCCCAGGCCTGCATAAAGAGAATCCAAGTTTTCATCAACAGATGTTTGAGGAAGCTACTTAAGATCAGATGGACAGACAAGGTCAGCAATGAAATTGTATGGAAAAGAACAAGACAGAACCCAGTCAGAGAGGAAATTGGTAGGAGGCGATGGAGATGGATCGGCCACACTCTCAGGAGGCCAGGAAACAGCATCACGAAGAAGGTATTGGATTGGAATCCCCAGGGCAAGAGATCAAGAGGAAGGCCGCGCGGAACGTGGAGAAGAGCCAGAGAAAATGATGTGCAACGAAGCGGAAAGACTTGGAATAATGTAAAGAGGCTGGCCCATGATAGAGAGGGATGGAAGGTGTTTGTTGGTGGCCTATACCCTGATCCAGGGTGAGAAAGGCAATGATGATGATGAAACCCCCTCACAGGGGGAGCAGGTTCCCTCAAAATCATAGGCCTATGCCACCTGGCCCACCTCACAGATCAAAATTATGAAATAATAGACAGGCCACATTGTTTGCACAGTGATGATATGAACATAATGTGTTAAAAAAATGAGCCGTGCAGTAGTATCTTCTATATAGCATATGTAAGGATATTACATGTGATCTTTGGTTTACACTCTCTGGGCCCTGATTCATGTAGGGGCATACTTGTAATGAGGAACTCCAAACATTTCGGGTGAGACAGAATTACATCCTAAGATCCCACATACTGAAGATCCTAAACAATGAAGCACAGATCTTTGACCACATACGGACCAGCAGCATCAACGAAGTAAGGTAGCTCTTTCTTGTTTTATATTTATTTTGGCAATTTGCAAAAAAAATTGTTACCTATTTTTAAAAAAATACAATTTCATCTGTTAGTTTTCTCAACCTGACAAAATATTTTTATTCCAAAAGCTTATTACAATTTCTTTCACTTTTCGTCCTTTTAGAATTTATTGTATAGATGTTTGCTTACAGTGTGCTTTGCACAACTTTTCTGTTGCTTTTTTTTCTAGCCACACTTGAACACAAGGCGGAGCTGCATATCCAATACATGGAGTGGAGAAATCAGTCTAAAGTTGAAATTTTATACCTCTTTAAAGAATCTAAATAAATTTCTAAGATCATTTCAAGCAAAATATTTTAAGTGAATGCAGAAAAATCGTTCATCGTTCATTTATAAGCAAATCTCAATTTCCATTGGAAATTTGTTTCTCTTTTTAGAGGGGTTTTCTCAGGAATTTGGTCTTTCTGTACCAACTGGTTTTTTTTAACTCCTAATTTTCAATAAACATGTTATACCCATGATGATTCTGATGTAGTTACTGTCATGTGCGTATATTTATAAATCAGGAATGTTTGCTTTTTAATGCATATATTGGAAAGTTGTTCCGCGTTTATGTAAAAATTTAACTTAATGTGACGGGTAATTGTAACATCCATGCTCACAGGTATTATAAGCAATGTTGGTTGGCTGTTACAACCTCCTTAAATATAGCCTTAGAGGATGTTGTTAGAGGAGATTGTAGTCTAATTACAAAGCCAAATGCAGAAAATACACTGTACCAAGTTATATTTACTGCTCAGAGCTTCCTTGTCAAATACTACACTCTCTTGACAACAGCCTCAGATTCTAGTTTTAAGGAGGTTCCAACAGCCGACCAACAGTATGTGAAAATGCCAAATGTGCATGATGCAATGGAAAAGTCAGCTTATCCCTTAACAACACTGTTTCAAATAAAATGATACATATAGTAATCATTAAATACAAAGCAAAATCCCCAGCTTCCCAAATAAAATTACCTAACTACAACAAAAGAAAAAAAAGAAAAAATGTTGCCAAACATTGTACGGATGCACTGCCACTAGTTAAAATTTTCAAAACCCTTTCTCACAGACTCCGAAACAGACAGACTCGAGCGCAGAAGCAAATCTACCTTTTTCTCAAAAAATTAATCCACACATCAAATGATTCATGGGTAAAATTCTGGAAGAATGCCGCATTTCAAGCCAAGACTACAAAAGTGGCATCACCAAGCATGCACAAGTAAGCGTATCTGTGATTAATGTGGCACAATATCACTAGACGACAATGGAAATACAGTAAACAAATTTTTGTAAGTCTCATTTCTTAATAATGAAAATGGTTTGGGTACAGATCTCTTAAAAAAAATAAAGGGGCAGGCTTTAAGTATGCAATTGGTTACGAAATGCAATCACTTGAGAGATGAATTACACAGAGCACACATCAATGAAAATATTCTACAATAGAATCTCACATACCATGTCATTTTTCATTTTGTTACATATGACCCATACAGTCAAATCAGTAATTAAGTCACCTTTGGTTGTATTGACTCATATTTAACTCATTTGGGCATGTATACCTGTTATTGAGTTTACTGAGTTGTGATATAATAATGTTTATGTAATAGGCCCATTGCGAATGACATCACAAAGTGTTTTTGTGCGGGTGGATCAGCTGATGAGTGTAACTTCGAAATATGTCTAAGCAGTTAAAGTGCCTGCTGGCTGCATTGCAGTTGACTCTTATGACAGGGGTGGAAAGGATGGATCCAAGCTGGTCAGATTCCCTACCATCCATGTACACAAGGGAAAGGAAGTAAAAGAATTGACCGAACGTCTCCCATGTGCATGTACACACGTGTCATTGTTTACTGTAGAGAACTAGTTTTAGCACGCCGCTGACTGGTTCATGACGCCTAAAGTGCTCGCAGTGCAAATCAGCTAACGAATCAAAATCAATGCTATCATCGCCATGGTTATGCGTTGGTCCTAACAACAAAGATGGCTGATATCCGCAATGTGTAAGGTATGTGTACCATGGATGTGCTCCTAAACTCTCTATGAAAGAGAATTTACTCTCATGAGATAATAAAGTGCTGCTTATCTTATCTTATATTCAGAAGCATTATATTCAGCCATTCTACAAATGGAGAAAAAAAAACATAAAAATACCCCCACAAAGTTATCTAGATGAGATACTCGGCCTTACGAGATAAACCTGATTTCGCCCTCTCTCCATCTCTCTCCCACGCACCCTCTCCTTTTCTACAAATCCGCCATCACCTGGACAGGAAAACGATCAGTGAATATTCAGTGAACAAAACGCCATGCACCATAGAACGCATAATTATGTAGAACACTTCTTACTTTTCAATTCTTCTCTAAAATGGTGGACTATGGTGACGATGCTTTCCGAGACCTATCTATGGCGCCAGCCTTCAGGAAAGGAGCCAGAAGAAAAGGAACACGGACATCAAGGCAGCCTGTTAGGGAGCCCTTTTGAGGGCTAGGAAAAGAACTAAAGAATCAAGGAGAAAAACTACAACAAACAAATAGAGCTAACAAGAAGAGTGAGGTGTATAAGCCAAGAGCAGCGATCCTCCCTAAATAAAGAACTAAAGCCATGTTTCCCAATTCAAATTGGTGAAATTGTGAAAGTACTGAAATGTATTGGCTATCTGACTTCTCATATTGCAGGTAAAGCGGCAAGGTAACTTAAATATCTAAATTTAAATATCTATATTCTACCAATTTTCATATTTTTTCAATGAGTCATGGATGCCAGCAACTGAGCCATCTGAAACCTGGCAATCACTTTGACCAAATAAGCCAAACCTGAAGCGCAGGCACTGAACAACACAGTGATAGAACGCTGGACAGACCTACCAAATAAATGACCACTTCAATAAGGGACACCCAAATCGTTTGCATGTACACTAATGCGATATAAGGGCAAATTTCGAATATCAGTTAGTTATGGTTGCTAGGGAAAGACAACACAAACCAATGAGTAACTGAGAAGTCTTTTTGCTAATCATATGCATGGGCCTAGTTCCAATACGGTAAGACTGAAAAAAAAAAATTGTTCTGACAGAGGAGACATACCATGGAACTACAGTCAATCAAAGTCCCAGTTCTGACAGAAATCAACTTTGGCCATTAATTAAAAAATGCCTCTCCCCCCCCCCCCCCCCCCCTTCAGTCCAAGTGACTTAATTACTGGTATGAGCATCTGGGTCACATTTGTCACTATAATAGTATAAATAAGTTTAGGAGATTCCAATCAACCCTTGACATTCAAATTTCACAGACAATCATTCATCAATAAATACAATACAGGTTAGTTAATTCAGCTTGGTAATTTATATTAATTAATAACATACAGCTACAGCTAATAATACCAACATGAAATTTTAAGTAGAAATATTTCCATAGAAATCAGATGAAGACGATAATAGAGTTTTAATAGTTAATATATGACAATTGGAATTGATCTCAAGACTTCTGGTTTCCTAAGCCAGTCCTTTGTCAAATAAGCAAGTGATACTGATGATACAAAGAGCAAAATTAAGATGAAACTATTCGTGAACAAATTAATTCCACATCTTTCATGAACAAATTAATTCCATATCTTTCATGAACATAAATTGATAAAAATAGTTTTTGGGGTGACCTTTCGAACTATGTGGCAAAATCAGGCTTTGATTCCACTGCGTGAATTTTCTGAAAGGTCTGGGGTTAGGCTTGAGGTTAAAAAAAAGATAAGCTTTAGTTCAATGTTTCTCAAGATGGAGCACAAGCCCTGGGCATGGCAGTATTTTAGTGGGGCATGGGGCTTCAGATGTAACCTTGGGTGAAAACTCAGTGAGCAGAACTCTAAGCACTGAAAGACACATATTGATACAGAACACTTTTTGGTTATGAAATCTTACTTAAAATAGTGGATCGCGGTGATGATGTTTTTCCCTGATTCAAATTCTGAAAATATGAAATTGTATTTTTCATAGAAATCATAATTTCACAGCCCATTACAACTTTTAGCTGTATAAACTGTTTACGCCGAGTGGGTGGTCTTTTTGTATAAGCTGTAGACTAACTTTGTCCAATCATGGTGCGGCGCATATTTTCTTGGAAAACTGAAGTCGGCTATGGGACAAAAATTGATTAAAAGCTTTCATAATTGGCCACACCAGCCTTTCCACTGACTACATGGCCATAACAGCTTTTACAGAAATTCACCAAAAGTTGGTAACAAAAATCCAACAGCCGACTGACGATATCAGTGGTGTCCAGTAGAAACCACTTACGTTTGGATGATTAGGGATCAAATCAAATTAGGATTCTTGCCCACAACCTATGACCATTTTCAAGGAGATTTCATTGAGTTTCCAAACACATTTTTGTAAAAATTCCAAGATGATTATATAGGGAGTTGACAGACAAAAACTGACCTGTATCACTAATGCTAGCACTCCTCTGTTTCTTATTAAAGAACGTGGGGGGATGTGAGGGCAGGGGGGAATCCCCTTGCCGTTATTTTTTCAAAGAGTTTCAGGAAAAAGTTTTAAAATTCAACGAATGTTCAAGGACTCTTCGACAAAATTGTCGTCAAATAGAAAAATCCTTCAAAATACACCAAAAACGCAAGCAACAGTGATGAAAAATTCAGATAGCATGTGAGACCATTTTAGAGTGAGCAGGAATAATGTACTTCTCACTTCCTGTATTTTGTGGGTTGCAATAATCAGTTAAGAGTCTACTTATGTCTGCACAATATTGTGCCCGCAGTAGTAAAGTCACATTTTTTGGAGGTGCAATATTATGTCTAGGGTACGTCAAATGTTAGGGAGCCCAGGAACTCTGAATTCATTGCCTTACATATTGACAAAAAAACAAGACTTTGATCATTACCGATGAACAAAATAAATTCAATGACATCATTAAAATTGTTGGTGATTGACTCATAGCAACACAAAAGTGTTAAAAGTAACATCTGATGTAATTCTCCGTAACTTCCAGATAGCATGCCTTTCTGATAGTCATCCAAACAAGAACAGATGGTTAAAAGTACATTTCATCACTAATCTACGATAATGGCATATATCAGACTTATGCCAAAAAGCAACTGACGGTTCATTGCAGTCCTGAGCATGAAGGCTATCAGATAATACATGTATTATTGAAAAAGATAGTGCGCCAATAGGAAAATGTAATTATCCAATAGAATCATAATGCCATCAGTCACCAAATAACAGGAAAAGTAAGTGTTTTTCTTCATATCTGACAAGTGTAAAAAATTACACATGCCATTAGCATACACCAGTGATGATTTGCTGCATTCAAATTATATTATCAGTTTGTTTCACTCCAGTACTGGTTTTGTGTACAGACATTCATGTGGTATAAACAAAACAACTTCATAACTGCACAAGATGTAACATTTAAATGCATTTAATCATAATTTGTAAAAAACATTTATAACTGGAACATTTGTTTAAAGGAATTGTACAATTTGTTTGAATAATCATTGTCTTCATAGTGCTCTCCCATAATGTCATTTCGAGTTGCAAAAATACACGTATCCACGTATAATATGATTTAAACATATTGTCATATGTCCATAAATGCATTGACTTAAAAGGAATTTATGGCAATCATTTTCAATGTTGAAAGTTAATAATATACTAATTAAGAAAAGTGTTATATTATATATGTGTCTTCTGAAGTACAAATGCATTGTTTTCAAAGGTGCCACAACAAGTCAGCTTTGACAACTGGAGCTGCTGTCTTGAGATATTCACAGACAAGTATAAAAACCATTAATAGCTGTTGTGAAAGAAATGTGTCATAAATAGTAGCAAGAGACTTCCTGAGAACACGAAGGTTCATAACTTGGGCGAGACCTGGTCTCTGTAGAATGTAAAGAAGTCCAGGGCCAAAACACCTGTTTGACATGGGTTCTCTCCCTGCCAGCATCCCTATGTAAATCCATTGTAGATTTGTACAAGATTTCTGACGGATTGGTAGGATTACCGCAGAAATGGATTCCCTATGTCAAACTGACATTGGCGCAATGTTGTAATCAGCACATCGATGTAGGAACAATGGCATTCCTTTGTGCAAACTTGATGTCAGTCCTGCCATTGGATTTCTGTAGGCTTGCTGGCTGGGCTTTCTACTATAAACTCCCTGTCTGAGGAGTTTTGGTGTATCAAGTTTGGAGTTTCAGTGTATCAAATTTGGAGTTTCAGTGTATCAAGTTTGGAGTTTCAGTGTATCAAGTTTGAATTTTCAGTGTATCGAGTTTGGAGTTTCAGTGTATCGAGGTTTTTATCTGACTGTTATTATAGTGTTAAAATATTATATCATGCCAATAGAGATGTCCATCAAGTCATCACTGTATTTAAAATCTTAACCTTTTAGAGCCTGAAGTGCCACATATGAATAGTATTCAAACACATTGAGCAATATCTATTGTAGGGTCAAAGACTTCACTGATCTACAGCGACAAGATTTTTTTTTTTTTGTTAACCAGTGTTTAGGATTAAGAAGGTATCAAAACTGTGGTCAAATGTATTTCAGACACACAGTACAACTGATCTCTTTACCACCCTAAGGACTTTGAGCGTTAAAGCAAAACCAGGAACAATCTATCACAATGAATCTGACAGGGCAAAAAAAGAGGGTGGAATCCTCTGTAAAAAAAAAAAAAAATTAACCTTTGAGGTTCCATACAGATTGATAGCAAGATGCTCATATCCCACAGACTTGCCAAGATAAAGCAAAGCCAGAAACAATCTATCACAATGAATTTGTCGGGGTATAAAGGGGGTAGGATCTCCAGCAAAGCAAAAGGAAACAAAGTAACCTTTGAGTTTCCACAGAGAATGACAGCAAAGATAATTATCCCACAATTGTCTTGCCATAACTGTTACCACGCCCCTTTCTGGTGTCTGACTCATGGATAATCAAATTCCACTTATATTCTTTGGCCGGACCTTATAAAACATTCACAAACATTTCCACATTTCGTTTGTTGAGTACTGAGTTCTTGTAATTTTTCAGCTAAAAGGGGTTTGGGGGGGGGGGGGGGGGGGGGGGGTTATTATTACAAAATGTGAGCAGAACTTTGAAAAGTGATGAGAATCAGACAAAAAGAAGTTGAAAAGTCCTGATCTTTCACATGCTGCAAACTTAACTCTTTAAGCACGCAACGACGCTCACAGCCTTAGTTGATATTTCTGGTAACCTCGTAAGAACGCTGACAGCGTTGATCGCTATTTCGCATACTATTTCTTTCACTAACTATTCCAAGCCATGATTTTACTCTTTCACATGACAAACATTCATAAGTCCTACATCATTTATTTCTGCATGCAATATGATTCAATTTGGTATATGACATGCTTATGTTACTACACATATTGGGCTTGAAATAGCAGTTTTACTAAGTCCTACTGACGCAAAAACAAAAAAAAATAACCTCCAAAAAAACAGTGAAAATATGAAAAAAATTCCGTGGTTAAAGAGTTAATATAAAAGATGGAAATTGTCTCCTCAAAGTTTAAATGTATAGTATTTTTTTTACATCACAACCATGTGGTCAAAATCAATGGATTTTGATGGTGTTACTGAAACATACAGAATTGCATGAACATAATGATTAAGTGTAATAGGACATCAAATGTTGCAAATTTCAATGATAATAACAACCATTGTTGGCCTAAGGATTGATAAAAATCTGGCCAGTGTTACGATGGAAGCTGTATGTAATGTTCAGTGACTGCGAAATACTTTATCATCATTTGTAGACATTAGGTATTCCATCTTATTGATTGATTGGCACTGGTTATCTGATAATTGGTTCATCGATTACTGGGAATGCAAACTGGATTATCCATTCACATTCATGGCAATTTAACTTTGGGAGCCTAAATTTTACAATGTAAAGATGATTTTCATACTTTAAAACTGTATTTCATAAATGTATGGTGTCTATCCCTTTACTCAGCTTTGAATTCCTTTCAGAATAAAGATGTAAATATCAACCTCTAATTATTTAAATATTATAAGTTTTACAGAGTCAAACATTAAGTTTTAACTGTGCAATGGGATTCTGAGCAAAATGTGACCTTTTTCATTTTGGCTTTATCGTGACAGACGACGCAGACTCTCAGCCAAACAGGCAGCACTGGACTTCAGCAGAAACTTGAGAGTATAAAACTCTTCCAGGCTCAGCCCCGCCCCCAATCCTGGCACATTGCGGGCCAGCCTCCCCACTGTTGACACCCTTTCTTTCTCCAGCCACACATACAGTTCTTGCTCTCTGCTGGCTCCGCCCCCTGCTCCAGTGCTGGCCCCGCCTATTGGCTTAGGGCCGGCCCCTGCTGGGGAGATGGGCAGCTCTGATTGGGCGGGACCCCACAGCAGATATTCCACAGCTGTTCTCACTTGACCTACAGCAAAAATATAAATAAATAAAGACATAAATAAATAAATAATTAAAGAATGTTTAAAAAAAGGACAACCAAAAACTTTGTTTTTAATTAACAATAAGGATTTAGTTCCATTAGTTTACTGCTGGACAGTCTATTGTTGTGAAAGTTTTTCTTCAATAGCATCTGTTTTGACATGATCACATAGCTAATATTATGTTCCATAATGCCACTAAATCTGACAAATATGTCCAAAAATGTCAAAAATGTGAATTCTGGACTTATGGAGTTACAGTTCTGGCTGCAAAGGTAATAAAAATGATATATTTTTGACAATGAGTAAATTTCTCTCTTAGTAACATGCCAGTCATTGCAGTAAAAAAAAAAAATAATCAAAATTTTTAACTTAAAAAATACAGGGATAGCAGCTATCATCAGAAAAATTTCCTGAGTTTTTCACCTAATGTGTCACCACCAACCACACGACACACACATATTGCCCGACGGCTGTTGGAACCTTCTTAATTAAAATCAGGGGACTGTAGTCAAACAGAGCCAAACAGAGAAAATACAGAGTTGTGTTCACACTACAAGTCCACTACCAACAGCCTTTGAGTTTAGTTATATTGAGGTTCCAACGGCTGACCAACCATATTATTTTGTTATGTATTTTGTATACTTCTCTAACCCCATTTAGTAAATTTGCCTTTGTGTCATTGTAACCCAGTTACAACTGGAGAAGGCATGTCGTCACCACAGTGAAGGGCTGGTCGGGTTTTTCTTGGGAGGGGGGGAGGGGGGGGGGGGGGAGGGAATAATGAGGGAGGAGGGGGAGGGAGTGGTAGGGATGATTTTTATTTAATTTTGCCCGGGCAGCGGCTTGTTCAGCATGCTCTTTTCGATTTCCGCCAAGGTATCTTTAACGTGTGCAACGTGTACACGGGCCCTCCGAGATTTTTTGTCCTTATCCGAGAAGACTAGGTGCTTGATCCTACCTCCCAATAGGATCAGGGACAGGAAAATATGAGAAAAATTTCAAAATTCCAACATGCCTGCACCTGCCGGGATTTGAACCCGGTACCATCGGCATGAGAGGCGAGCACTTTGCCTCTAATTCATGGTGTATCTAGGCCCATACATTTTCTACCTTGGGGAAAAAAAAAAAAGCAAAAAAAACCACAAAATCAGGAAATCAGGAAATTTCCAAAGCATTCCGATCCCTAGGATGTGGTTGGAGGGGAGCACAGTCCAATTACAAAGCCAAATAGAGAAAACACAGGCTTGTGTTCACTGTTCAGCTATAGCTTTCTATGTAAAACACTATGTCCCCCTGAAAATATAAACCACAACTCACCCAAACATTCCACTCTTCGCGGCTCCAGAAGAGAGCGTAACTTGGCAATTACTCTTTTAGGGGACGATACAATCCTCTCCCCCTCCACCTCATCTTCGTCGTCATCTTCATCATCATCCATATCATCATCGTCCTCAATCGGCATGGCGTCTGTGAGAAGACGATCCAAAAAATTGCACATGGCCTCTCCTTGAGGGACATCCAGTGACCTCTGATGAGGCAAAAATGCCACGACCTTCCCCCGCAGATCAGAACGTGTAATCAGGAAGACATCATTGTAGTCGGTTTCCGTAACGGAAAAACCCTGATGTGAATAAGAGAAACAATAGAAAAAAATACTATTAGAATTCATCAACATAACCTCATTTGACAATCTTGTGTTTTTGGTCTATATTTTTGGAGTTTTGTTGCCCTGGGCATTTACACCTCACTTTTCTGGTTTTTACAATTCTTTTGTTCTTGTTTCTGTGTGTTTTTGTAGTAGGGATCAATTTTCAGAATTTTGCCTGAGCAGCAGTGTTAGCTGACCTGCTCTTCTCGACTTTCAACTGCCAGGGTATCTTTAACATATGCAATGTGTACAAGGTCACTCTGAGTTTTTCATCCTTATCCAAGAAGACTAGGTGCTCGATTCTACATATCATAGGATCAGTAACTGTATTGATATGTATTCAATGATCAAAACAAATTTCCTTGTACAAGGATGAATAAAATTTGTCTTATCTTATCTAATGCGTTAGATGTGTGTATATGTTTGTGCTCTTAAACGCTCTGTGAAAGAGAATTTCTTTCAAGGAATAACCAAGTGATGTCTTTATCTTATCTTATCTTTATCACGGACCAAAGATACTTACCTGATCCAGACAATGGGACATGGCACTCAAAAGCTGTAAAGCTGCTGTTAGTATGACATTCAAATATGCGTTCAAATCTTGAGCAAGTGTTTCTCTCAGTAGAGCTAGATGAGAGTCCAGACTCTCCACCACATCAAAAGCTCCTGTAGGGGACAAAATTAAGAAACCATTCACAAAGGGCCTTTATGGCCGTCCATTGAGAAAATGTTCCATGTAAGAAAGACAACAGGGAATTTTCCAAGTTGACAGCTGCCACCTAGTTCTGATAAATCAAGTTGAAGAGCCTGGTTAGTACTTATATTTATGTTTATATGTTCACAGATATGGCCAGAGAAAGAGAGGTAGACAGAGAGAGAAAGACAGAATGAGTGAGAGAGAGAGGGAGGAAAGGACAGAGAGAGGGAGGCAGGGAAGAAGGGAGAGAGAGAAGGAAGAAGGGGGACAGAGAGATAGAAAGTGAGAGAGAGAGAAAGACTGAAAGAGAGGAAGGAAGACAGAGAGAGAGAGAGTGAGAGAGAGTGAGAGAGACAGAAAGACAGGGGAAAAGAAAGAAACACACACATGCCCACAGAAGGAGACCAGAGGATGGGTGGGTGGGGGGTGGGGGTGCAGGAAGAGAAATTTTTACTTTTTTTTTTTTTTTGCTGAAAATGCCTTGGCAACTCTCGTTTGTTAAATTAATTTTTGTTCTTGTATGCAACTTTGGAGGTACCTGCAATTTCTATTTACACCTTTTCTAAAAACCATGATTCCATAATGAAAAATAAAAACTAAATACAGAGACAAGTGATATATAACAATAATAACTCCCCACCACCATCCATCCCCTTTTTTAAAAAAGTACCCTAGGTATGGAAAACCTTTGCGTTGCTATTGAATCTTCACATTTCTAATGCACCAACCCATAAACAGTCCTTTTGAGGGCTAAAAAATTGTGCTTCTTATTTGAAGTCAATATCTCAAATAGTTTTTGAGATATGGCCGTTTAAAGTGTCAGTTGTAATAAGAGGAGAAACTGAGAAAAATGACTCTGTAGGCCTGTATCTCAAAAGCAGCCTGTGCGTCATCCGATGGGTTTTCCTGGAGTGCCACACATATGCCATTACTGTAGAGCAGTGACGATGGGTCAATTCATAACTTTACTCACCAACAGCCACAAAACACCGTGCTTGACTAGAGTCATAGACAGAGTTCTGTAGAAGCTGTGATGTCTTGATGAAGTCAGGGGTTAAATAGGAAAAGGGAATTGTATCAGCAAACACTGCTGAAGGGCGCAAGAGACTGGGATGACTAGTTGTGCACATCTCGGTGGCTGGTCTTGAATGCAAGATCTGTGGACAAAGATCCAGATTTCCACTTTGAATCTTCATGCATAAGTTTCTATGAAGCATACACATTTGAATTTACACATGTTTAATTTAATGCCCGATTTTAATATCTCATAGATTGATGAAATAACATTCTGTAGCAAGGCTTTGAAAAGAGAAACACGTATAACCTATCCGAAATATTATAAAAACCACAGAAAAACTGTGGGGTTGCAGCAAGGCTATAAGCAATGTCAAAATTCTTTTTAGTTTACTTTGTATCGTTTGGGTTGTATTTCTCACGCAGGGTTCCGCTGCATACAACTTTTTCTTTTTGCCCAATTTTGACATAACCTATCCGGCCAAACACTCCCCAGTTCCTGGATGTAAACACCAGCTGTGGCAGTGCATTACGCTTTTTTCTGGCATGCCCCCCAAAAATTTGGCTTTTTTTTTTTGAAGCACTGGCAGGGCAAAGGATATTGATGCGATCTTGTCAATAATTTTGTGAAAAAAGGAAATAGAATGAAACAGTACTGAGGTGACATACAGTGAATCTTACCATAATTTGGCAGGGAGCATTGTTAGCTCTCAGTTTAGCATTGTACACGACGCAGCGACCAGATGCGTGCAGCGGCTGGCCATAGATGTCAAAATCTGCCCATTTGAGCATCTTGGAGTTCGGAATGTCTAGTCTATCCACAGACAAAATGCGCTCACACTGAGCATAGATGTCTTGGAGTGCATGGAAGGTTATGCTGGTGAGTTTGGTGAAGACATCCCTCAGTTTATCTTCACTCAAGGAAACCTGCGTGATGGATGATCAATACATCAGTGTTCATTCATTCATAGCAAATATGCATGCCATGTTACTTCAAGCTATAAGCCTGTTGTTGAGACATGATATGTTTAAATAATGATGCGCTAGATGTGTGTATCATATAAATGCTCTTAAATGCACCGTGTAAGTGAATTTCCTTCATGAGATAATACAGTAATTCTTAACTATGTAGTATCATAAAAAAAAAATAGTGGTGGGAGTATGTCATTGTGGTGCAATTTGGTCCCTTTTTTGCTCACCTCCACAGCCTTAATAACAGTCTTAACACTCTGCATGCCAGCATTGTACAATTGTGAATTGCCATTTGTAATGTGGTCTATAAAATTTCAGAACGGCGAAAGTCATTTTTAGAAATCAATATGTTTCACTATGTTAGATTCACACTAACAATTTTAAAAGACTAGATCTAATTACCATTTTTAAAATTAACAATGAATCTGAAAATCGTGACTTTCCGGTCTTGGCAAGCAAAGGGTTAAAAATCATCTCAAACATTTTCTCAGGTGTCAACTAATCTAACCCACTTGCTTTTATATCAATCTATTGTGTTTTAATTTAATAAAAGCTTCACACAATCTTTTAAAATATTTCTTACTAGCTGAGTACCTGTTCGATGAACAGGTTTGTGTAGATTGGTGTTTTTTCTTGGGGGGGTAAAACTTAAGACGCCTGTGAAGTAAGAAAGGCATTAATGCTACAGAGATAGCTTATTAGAGGGATGCAACAACAAAGGACACCATTTCGGACCGAAAGGAATAAGAACAAAAGCCGAGATGCGTAGGGTCATCCCCAAAACTCAGCGATAGGACAGTACACAGTGTGCAGTGGTGTGCACCGAAAATTTTCAGGAAGTGATGATGTCATAAAAACCTACAGCATGTCAATGAGCCTAGTGAAAATTGGGGAAACAATAAATTTCCAATTAAAAAAACGACACCGATTTGAGACTTCTATTAAAAACTGTGCACCTTTACATCCATTCTGATGCACCATATAAAATTTGAAGTCTGAGTGTTGCGTGGTTCAGAAGCCTTTTGCAACGAAAATACAATATGATTTCTTTTTGGCTCCCTTTCTAGATGAGAAAGAGACAGAGAGAGAAGGGTGGAACAGGTTTATTCAGGGTAGCCCATCTAGTCTTGTCTAAAAAAAGAGAAAAGATCTGGCTGTCTACCTGAGCATTTGGTCTGTTCATGGACACATACTGGTCAGACCCCCCTGTATCAGGCCGCTTTGGCTTTCGTCTTGGTGCTGGACGGGGTCTGGACAGAGTACTACAATTTGATTGGGTGTCAGACTCTGACGACACTGTCTCCCGTGAAACCGATCGACTTGTGGATGGGTGGGGTGCCGGTAGCTGGTCTGGCGGAGGGGGCGGGGGTGGCAGCATGCTGGAGGTCAAGGAGGTAGCCATGAGAGATGATGTCATCATCTGTGAGGCTGTCATGGATAAAGATAGTGATGTCGGGGCTT
Source organism: Onchidella celtica (assembly GCA_963931925.1). Lineage (NCBI taxonomy): Eukaryota > Metazoa > Mollusca > Gastropoda > Systellommatophora > Onchidiidae > Onchidella > Onchidella celtica. The sequence goes on from OZ007584.1 coordinate 14,283,146, forward strand.
GGTGTGGTTTTGAGGGGATGTGAGATGGTGAAGTGGGTAGAACCCCGTGTGAGGTGGGGGTACTAAGACCTGTCACAGAGGCTCCGGATGATTGCTGACCTGGGGCATGAGGCTGCTGCAACCAGGCATGGGCAATCTGTGATTTCGTCATCTCACCTCCTCCTCCCACCATACCTGGCAACATGACCTTTTGCAGTGGTCCACCTCCCTCACTTATGCTTCCTTTCCTTGGAGGTCCCACCTCTATCCTAGATGCCGAGGTCTTCCTCTTTTTCTCTTCACCTTTTCTTCGATCCAACTGATCATTTTCAAAATCATCAATATCCTCATTACCACCATTAGGTATCTCCTCATAGATTGGCTGGGACGCCAGCAAAATCCTTCTCTGTTCTGTCATCTCGGGCTCCACAAAGGATGGGCCAACACTGGTGCTGGTCGGTGCCCCTGTTAATAATGAACTTCCCCCCATCTTGCCAGTGCTATCCCCATGGGTCTTCCCAGAAATATGTGCCGGATCTGGTAAAGAGTTTCCAGAATTTTCTGCAGAATTGGCTTCACTTGAGCTGGCCGAGCTTGGATGACTGCTATGGGATGAACTTGAGTCCTTTGACATGCCAGGAAAAGTTGTGGTGGCTCTTTCTGGCTTTACCGTCACTGAAGTTTTCGATTTATTTGGAGATTTCACAACAGATGCATTCGTTGTTGCTGAGGATGCTGACGATGTTGATGATGATGAAGACAATGGTAAATTGGTAGCCGTTGTGGGGGCTGATGATAATGATGATGATGCTGGTCCCAGAGCTGCAACTGCCGCTGCATTGGTAGTGCTGGAGAGGGGTGGCACAGGTTCCAGGTATCCGTCAGCTGGGATGTTCGGACACAGAACTTTCGGACTGGTCGGTGGATCATAATAATGGAATGTAGAACCTTCTTGTTTGGGAAGGATGGACTCGTACAAGTTCTCCAGTGACCCCAAAGGTGAAAGAACTGGGAAGTCAAATTCATCAAAGCCACTCTTGTCAACAGATGCTGTAGAAGTTGTGCCTCCTTGATTCACAGCTGATACTGTAACATCAGAGAATATAATCTTTAAAATAATTAATGAATAAAAATTTGGGTTGGTAGGTAAGCAGGATCTCGTTATACAGGAAGTAGGAACATGGCTGAGAAAAAAATTCATGTTCATAGTAGAAATCCTACTTGGCCATGTGGCTCTGTAATCAATATAGCAAGTAGAGAAATTAGATCATTTGAGAGCCCTCTCCGAAATCCTGATCACACCCTGGAACATTCCCCCCACCCCCCCCCAAAAAAAACTCCAGAAAATTTCTCATGTATACAGACAAACAAAAGGGCAGCAAAAAACATTGTCACGAGTGGAGTGAGTGCAATTAAGGGGATTGCTACAGAGCGGGTGTAGAATAAGAAGAGCTCACGACAGACGGATAGGAAAAGACGTGAAAGGGGAAGAGTAAAAATAACTCATGCAGACAAGTGGGAAAAGCGTGCGTGTATGAGTGGTGTGGAAGTCTGAATGAGGCGAAAGCGCTGGATTACTATCACTGCAAGTTAGAAGGTCCTAGGGATCGGACCTGTGAATAAGAGCCCATCGGGCGGACATAAAGGGAAGCAGTCGAGAAGACTAGTGAGAGTCTTTCCAGTTATGACTGGTATGTAGAACGTTGATTGATTATTATGATTGATGTATTATATTATATTCGTCTATTACCATGATGTGAATAAGTATATGTGAGGAATGTGGAAGTCCTTGATATTGGATATAGCAATGTGCGCCACGAGCGATAGATGAAAGTGAGTTCATGGATTTGTAGCGCGAGTGAGTAGTGTGTACTCCGATGGAGGTGTGTTACCGTAAGATGTGTGGTGAGTGAAAAGTGAACTAGTGTGTGTACGCTTCGTGGATTGTAAGGAGAGGTGGAGTGAATAGAAATGGTAGGGTATTATACCAATGTAATGTTATTCTTGTAGGTGTCGGGGACGGGCCGCAGAGCCACCTCGATGAGCACAGGGGATAGGCCAGCATAGGGCCGGAGGCCACACATAGGCCAGAAGTGAGGCTGTCAGTGCAGGACAGTAGAGGCACATAAAGTCGTGGCAGTCAGGCCACGGACAGGGACGTAGATATGAGAGTGAATGAGATACTATATTGTTGCCATGTTGATAGGCTAGTGAACTGATACTATGTTGTTGCCATGTTGATGGCTATGGAAATAATAATGTGTTATTGCCCTGCTGAGGTGCTAGGGGAGTGCTAAGGGTATGACAATAGGAATGTGATATTGAGAGACTGCGGTGCCAGTGAATTACTAGTGTGCTATTAAGACCCTGAAGGGAGAGGCTGAGGCCGAAGTGCCTTTAGGAGTAACTACCGGATTGTGGATCCGAGGGAGAGTGTGTGTGAGAATAAGGCCGTTGTACGGCAGTCATTCCAATAATATAATGTATGTAATTGCGCTATTATATATATAATTATGTTTAATAAATGTGTGAGTCTGATGGGTTGTTTTGTTAAGTGTTAAACTTGTTTGTTCGTGATTGTCGTCCTGTCATAAACTATTACATCTCCCAGTCTGGGATTTGTGACAAACATATATGTTTATATGTTCATAGATATAGCCAGAGAAAGAGAAGTAGACAGAGAGAGAAAGACAAAATGCGTGAAGGAGAGAGAGAGGGAAGACGGGACAGAGAGAGGGAGGGAGGAAGGGGGAGAGAGAGGGGAGGAAGGGGGACAGAGAGATAGAAAGTGTGAGAGAGAGAGGGAGGAATGAAAACAGAGAGAGAGAGAGTGAGAGAGATAGAATGACAGGTGGAAAAGAGAGGAACACACACATGCCCACAGAAGGTGACCAGGGGATGAGTTAGGGGTGCAAGGAGAGAAATTTTTACTTTTTTTCTTTTTGCTGAAAATGTCTTGGCAACTCCCATTTGTTGAAAAGCGTGAGATAGAAAGATAGTTTAACTTACATGTTACAAAGGCTGGCTCATCACCTAGAGATATTGTGTTTCTTCTGTTTTCTAGCACTTTAGTATTTGTAATGTCTGTCACCATCTGAAATATATATTAATACAATCATCTGTAGCATGGATAAGTGGATGGGTGGATAGATGAATAAAGAACAAGTATATGGATGACTGAAAGGATTTGCAGCTGGATGATCAGATGGATGGATGGATGGATGGATGAATGAATGGATGGGTGGATGAATGAATGGTTGAATGAATGATGGATGGATGGACAGATGAATGAAAGGATGAATGAATGGATGGATGGATGGATGGATGGATGGTTGTCTGGATGGATGGATGAATAGATGGTATGGATGGATGAATGAAAAGATGAATGAATGGTTGGATGGATAGATGGACGACATAGAATGAATGGACAGATGAATGAATGGTTGAACAAATGGATGAATGGTTATGATGTAGAGCCATTCGGCAATGACATGCACTGCCTTATTAAACTTGAACGTAAGACTTACTACAGGGCCTGAGATGTCCGCCACGTTGATTTTCTTACTCTTTTTATCTCCCCTTGGTAAGGTTGACGACTCTGTGATGGACTTTGCTCTCTTCACCGAGGGAGGCTGTGGAGCCCTGGTCTTTCTGTTGCCACCAGCGAGTTTACCCAGAAACCCTTTCCTACCCTGGGTGGCCACGGTTGGAAGCTCAATTTTTTCAGTAAATTTTGGTGGTTCATCTTCAATAGTAGAAGTCGAACCCCCGGACCATTCAGTGTTGGGAAAATCAAATGACGTGCCCGTAGGCGAAGAAGGGGATGATGGGAGGGAATTTTCTGTTTCTCGTATTGGCGAGATGGGTGGTGAAGGGGAGACAGGACGTCCTGATTTGTCCTTCCGCTCACCAGGTGGCGATGGTGGCACCGGCATTGAGCGACGTGTAGATTCTCTTGACAAAGTTCCACCTCCTATGAATATAAAAGTGAAAGAAAAATTACACTACAGACAATTTATTGGTAGACTTATAAGTATTTTCCTGCACGGTCATATTCATAAATTAGGCTGAACGAAGAAGTGACAGAAAAAATGATTGATGTTCCGACAGATGAACAAAATTAACTATACGGATGGATGGTTGATGTGGATAGCTGAAATTGTTCGTGGATGCATGGAAAATGAATGGATTGATGATATACCGTCTAGTCTGTCGGCCGTTACAACCTCGTTAAAACTAGACTTTGGAAGAATGGATAGATGGGTGGATGGATAGATGGATGGACTGAAATGGGATTCGTTTCAAGGAAGAATGAAAGGATAAGGACATAAGTAGACACATGGATGGGAGAGAAAAGGCCTGAAAATGATGAGTTATTGAAATAGACGAACCTGTGAGATAACGTAAACAACTGGGACAAGTGGGAGACAGGGATACTAATGACAACATACTAAACAAGGGCTTAATAGATACATTAAATGCGAAGAGTTAGAGAGAGAGACAGACAGAGAGAGAAAGAGAAAGAGAGAGAGAAGGGGAGGGAGAAAGAGTGAAGAGGGAGGAAAGAGTAAGAGAGAGAAAGAGACAAGACAAGCAGCATACCTACAGACAGCCAAACACAGATAGACAGACAAGCAAGCAGACAGGCAGACAGACAGACAGGCAGGCAGGCAGGCCGACACAAAGACAGGCAGACAGACACAGATAGATCATATAGGCAGATAGACAGAGGGGAAGAATGACAAAGATCTCCTACCTGATTGATCGGCAGCTGTTTTGCTTAATCTCCACTCCAACTCCTTAGCCAAGTCAGGATTCCTGGAATCTGAGCCAGCAGATTTTCCTGAGAAGATGACAAAAATTCTTGTGATATGCCTTCAATTTCACTGCCTTCGTATTCAATTCATTAAGTTTCACTAAACCTCATCTCCAGAAGTTTGGATACAAAACTGCTACAGAGAGATCCCTGAAGGACTCCACCAACACCTATCAATCACATTAGTGAAAGGCACTGCAGCGAGTATCCTCGCCTGTTTGACTTACTCTTTTTACGCGAGGTGTAAAACCCATTCCCAACATTTTACTTAAATTGCAAACTCTTAATTTTCAATTCCATCCCCGTTTATCATCTTACAATTTCCTCATAGAAAAATAGTATATGTGTATACAATGTACATTATACAAGTGCACTTTGTTTGGAGGTATTATTTGAATGACAATCTGAAACAACAAACAAAAATACTTAGTCTTTTTCTCACTAGTGAATGATATGCTTCTCTTATTAAATTATGTTCACTTTTCTTATTAAGCTATGTTCAATATTAAATATGTGTGGATCTGGCACAATCAGATCACCAGAGGGTAAAAAATTGTCTATGGAAATTGAGATTTGCTTATAATATGTAGGATTAGTCGTTTTTCTGCATTCCGTTAAAATATTTTGCTTGAAATCATCTCAGGAATATTTTGTTTTGGCCTTTTAAAGACCTACCCTATATGAATTTCACCTCAAGCCCAATTTTGCCAGATTCACTCACAAATGTTTATAACACATATAAAAGGCAAAAAAATAAAGATCAAAACCAAAGATGAACAAAAAAAAAAAAAGGAAATCTACATAAATAACAGTGACTAACATTGTGCTGACACAACTTGACAAGTGCAATAAGGCATTTTAAACAAGTGTCAGTGTGTTGTACCTCATCCACATCGCAGGTATAGAGCAAAATTGTTGTATCTCCAGTGATATGAATTGGGGTTCATAATGGCAATTTTGTAATAATGACAAACTACTTCTTGCAATTTTTTCGTTATTCCGCTATCTTTAACCAGTTCCAAGTTACAGAGAAGCAGTATTGTTGTATCTCCCTTAAAAATGAGATCATTGAGACCAATGTTGTGGTATTTCCAAGTAAGCTCCTATTATTCATATCACTGGAGATACAACAATTTTGCTCTATATCCGCGACATACTAAAAGATCTCTAGTTTTTCAAAAAATGGAGATACAACAAACAAGAACTAAGTTTGTGATTTACCTGTTCCGACAGATGTCCTAGTTGGAGGCACAGGTGGAGCTGTTCTTTTCGGGCTTTTTGCTCTACGTCGTACAACATTGGGTGCTGACGTGGCGTCACTGTCCTTTCTATCACCGGTTGTATCTTTGGTCACAGTGGTTATTGTGACCCCTGTTGAACCTGATGAGGTCGTCGCAGTCACTGGTGGTTTTGCTGGTGGTGGTACTGCTGGTTTTGGTGCTGGATATGGTTTATTTGCCGTAGCTGCTGCTGCAGTTGTGGGTAAGTTTGGTGTGGATTCTGCATGATCCTTGTCCTGATGTTTGATATTGTGTCGCGAGGTTGGTGGCGACAGTTTGGCTGTGGCTCGCTTCAGCATCATTTTGGGACTTGCCAACCCCTTACTCGTCTTTCTTTGGGTTGGTGGGCTGGCATTGGCAGCTGACGTTGCTCCCGCAGCCACCGCAGCTGACGATGTTGATGTTGTCGTTGCAATGGCTGGGGATTGATGGTGTGTGTCAGAATCCAAACTCTGTGATGACTTCAATGTATGACCACTGGCCAAGGCTGTCGTGCCATCAGTATCACCAGCGCCACCTTCACCACGCTTGTTTGGAGGAGATGTGGGTGGAATAACCAAAAATTTGGCCTGCGGAGAAAATTTGGGTCCAAGTTTTCGATCAACCGAAGACGATGTAGGATCATCATCTTGGAGATCCACACTACCACACACCCCACTAGAATCTTTCCTTTCTAACTGCTTTGCACTCAGCTGCACGTCCGGATTCATTGATTCGAAGCTCTCTTGTGAATCTTTGCCTCTTCGAAGAATGTTGCGGAAGAAAGATGTAATTCCTTTTTTATTTTTTCCATCTCCATTGGTGCGATTATTCACCGCATCTGTGCTATCACCCAGCACACCAAATTCTTCTAATCCTGGGGGAGCCTGGGAGGGCTTTGAGTTTTTGGGGACCATATCCTGCTGAGGGGGTAGCGGCATTATGTTCTTACCAACAGTAACCATTTTGAAAACTGGGTCAGGCTGGTTGATAACTTTCTTTGGAGAAACAGCTTGAGAGATATTTGGTTCTGGCGGTGGAGAAACAGGTGGTCTTGGGGCTTGCCGTTTTCCACGTTGTTTGGTCAAGTCTAACGTTGCGGCCACCGAAGCCATTCTTGCTTCAAAGTCTGAAGACTTTTTGGCTTTTGAACCATCTTTTTTACCATCCTTGGTGTCGAAGTCATCGGTTGAAGATTCATTCAGATCTCCATAGTCCCGTAAAACATCATTCAGCAGAGCTATAGCCTGAAAACCCTCAAGAGTTGTGCTGTCGTTTAGGGAAATTTCAAAGTTCCCTGGGTCGTCTTCCTCACCTCTGACCCCATGTGAATCAGATCCAGCTTCCCGTTTTGGCGTGGCCTTTGCTGAATGACCTTGACCTGCAGCATGGCCAGGGGATTTCCGTTCTGCACTGCTGGTTGCTGACCTTGTTTTGACAGGTGGATGGCCTGCAGGATGGGTGTCAGCAGTGGAATCTAAACTGCTTTTCCCATAGTGAGTTTTGGTCAAGGATGCTAAAGCCCTGTGGACATCATCTGAAGGGTCATCCAAGGACTCATACAAGCAGTCTGTAATATCTCCCACAGTGTATGACAATGGACGCTCCTTCTGGTCATTCCCTGACCCCATTTCCACTCCTGAGTCTGCACTCCCACAGCTGGACCCATGATTCCCTCTTCCCTCGTTATCTGAGCTGAGAGACGTCATGGATGAATTGCCGGACGTGCCACTCGAAGCTGCAGATTTCAACCTCTCCACACTGACCTGACTCTGAACATGGCCTCGGCTATGAGAATTAGTGGCAGTCACCGTCGAACCAACTTTCCCTCCACTCTTCTCTTTCACTTTACCATCCATTCCGTTACTGGCTTTCGGAGTGGTCTCTTTACCAACCTTTGTTTCAGTTTTTCCACCGTTTTCGGCGGAAAAGTGAAGATTTTCCAATGAAACTTTAGAATGTTTGGATTTGTTGATTTGTGGGTAGGTTCCAAAGTCTTGCTGGCTCTTCAAGGCATCACAGTCCACCAGAGCTTTGAACCTGTCTGTTGTCAGAAGTTCATTTACATTCAGATCTTCAAACTCTCGACACGATCTCTTAGCAACCTCAGGCTCTACCTATTTATAAATGAACAAATACAAAAAAATAATCACTGAAAGTGCCTACTATTGAACTTGCTAATTGAGGATACCAGTAGATATGTGTACTGGCCCTTCAAACAAGATACATGTGCCAGAAAGGTGACCCAATCTTCCATATTTCTAAAGTCTAAACATCTTTCCAATCATAATTTCTTTTAACAATTTCAAAAGACCTCTTTTTCTTAAGAGAAAATTTCTATATCCCAATTTCCAAACATCTCTCAAACTAAAATTTCTCTGTCCTAATTTCTATACAATTTCTCTATCCCAATTACTGCATGCATAATCTTCAAATCATAATTTCTCTATCCTAATTGCTGTACGCATGTATCTTCAAATCCTAATTTCTCTATCCTAATTGCTGTAGGCATGTATCTTCAAATCATAATTTCTCTATCCTAACTGCTGTGTGCATGTATCTTCAAATCATAATTTCTCTATCCTAACTGCTGTGTGCATGTATCTTCAAATCATAATTTCTCTATCCTAATTGCTGTATGTATGTATCTTCAAATCATAATTTCTCTATCCTAACTGCTGTATGCATGTATCTTCAAATCATAATTTCTCTATCCTAATTGCTGTGCACATGTATCTTCAAGACATAATTTCTCTATCCTAATTGCTGTGCACATGTATCTTCAAGTCATAATTTCTCTATCCTAATTGCTGTACGCATGTATCTTCAAATCATAATTTCTCTATCCTAACTGCTGTATGCATGTATCTTCAAATCATAATTTCTCTATCTTAATTGCTGTGCACGTGTATCTTCAAATCATAATTTCTCTATCCTAACTGCTGTGTGCATGTATCTTCAAATCATAATTTCTCTATCCTAATTGTTGTGCACATGTATCTTCAAATCATAATTTCTCTATCCTAACTGCTGTATGCATGTATCTTCAAATCATAATTTCTCTATCCTAATTGCTGTGCACATGTATCTTCAAATCATAATTTCTCTATCCTAACT